>VIIQ02000669.1:0-412509 GCA_007449985.2 Desmodesmus armatus
GTGATGCTGACATTTGTGCACTAGTGGCACGAAGGTAAATTAGGGTAAAGCCCGATAATGTGAACCAGTGCAATTTCGACATATTGTCGATCATACATTCTTGTACTTTTGACCTGAAGTCGATTTTACAGGCCACCAGCAAACTCAACAACCCAGATCAACAGCACAGTCTGCCAGGCACACAGCCGCTGTTTCCTGTGCCTGATATGGCCCCCACGTGTGATTCCGCACCATCGCAATAGAGATCAACGTAGATAGCAGCCATGGATGATGATGAGCAGCTCTGCTTTGCAGATGTAGAGGATGATGAGGATGAAGCTGACATAAGGCCAGAGCTACTACAGGAGTACAGGCACCTGTATGCACAGCACAGGGAGGACAGGCAACAGCATGAGGAAGAAGTGCTCCAGTCGAGGGCCAGGCACAGTGTAGCAAACAGCCCAGCAGGGGGCGTGCAGCCCCACGACGTGCTGCTGGTGAACCAGCTCAGTCACAGCGCAGGCAGCGTCGGCGGTACACAAGCAGCCTTGCAGATGCAGCAGGCAGTCACAGCTTTGGGCTGTTGGTGAAGAGGCCATGGATGCTGCTGAAGTGCCACAGGGCTAGAAGCAGAGGACGATGTGATAGATGTACAGCGCTTTGTAGCACAGCTAGCTGCAGAGGCAGCAGCAGCAGCAGCAGCAGAAACTGAACCAGGCTTTGTGTCAGAGGGAGAAGAGCCCAGTGAATGGAGCCAACGCAGTGCGCGTGCAGAAGCAGGATGGCGTCAGCAAGCACCACTCCTGGGTGCAGCGGTGCTGCAGGCGGCAGCTGCGCCGGACCCCCAGCAGATCTGCAGTGTGTGTAGCACAGAGCAAGGGTGCACAGTGCGGTATGTGTGGAGCCAACCAGTTGCTTACATGTTTGCATGCGGAAGCAGCAGCCAGGCGTCAACAGCTACGCAGTCCATCGTGAGGCATGTGCTGAGTATGCACCCTACAGTCATTCTCTTGTGTGTCTGTTGTCTGCAGGTGTTGGTCTTGCTCACCAGCTGCAGGGTGTGCTCTGCTGTGTAGTGCTTGCGACCAGGCAGCACATCAGCACCTGCACCTGCACAAACGGCAGCAGTATGAGGACAGCTGCTGGAAGGAGATGCCAAGGGCTGACCCTGTGGCGGGTGGGTCGTGGTTGCTGCTGGTCAGCACACATTGGTGTGCTGCGACATCCTGTAACTGAATGCTTGTGCGCGCTGCAGGTTACTTCCTGTGCATACCGGCGAGTGCCGACACTGCCACGGCACCGACATTGGCAGCGCAGCAGTGAGGACGCAGGCCATGGACTACATCACCAGGGGTGCGCAACCAGCATTATGCATCCTTTGCAACTGCTTGTGCCTGCTGCCTAGTGACGTAGCATCCAGGCCCACCCAAACTCTTGCATGGGGTTACTATGTGTGGATGTTTGGCCGCAGATGGAGTGGTGCAGGCCAAGCGGGCTGCGTTCCAGTGCCTCAACCCAACTTGCGGCAAACATGTCTGGCAGCGGCCTCAGGACTTCATCAGCATGGGGGCTTGGCCAGCATCGCTGGATTACGACCACTGCAGGTAAAGGCGCCGTCTAACATAGCACCTGGAGTGCTTGCGTCAAGGTGCGGCGTAGCATTGGACGTCGCTCAAGGGTGTACTGTAATGCCGCAGGACCATCGTGGCTCAAGACGTCCTGCAGCTGTACGACTGCTTGAAGCTCAGCAGCCCTACACTGTCCTTGGCTGCTTTCTGCAAGGCAATCTCAGAGTCGGCATGGCGCAACAATCTGCAGCAGGTCGGTGATCGGCTTTGGGAGGGGGTGTGCGGCCCCGCGGGGTGGGGGGGGGGGGAGATCAGCTTTCGCTCCTCCGCATTTCACTAGCACACCGGCACTGCTTGGCTGTGCGCACCATCAACCAACCTAGGGCTGCAATAGATGTTGGCGCCAAGACAACCCAGGGTGCTGTGCTTGTTGCATGCTGCAGCCGTTGCGCGCCATCAGCACCAGCGCCTTCAGCCGCGCTGCTTCTGAGTTCAGCAACTGTCAGCTGGACCTGCGGCTGGGCGTGCAGCTCCTGGATGACCTGGTGTGCCCTGCATGCAGTGGTGGCAACTGTGCATACCACATTGACGGCAACATGAAGCTCTCATCTGGCAGCGGCAACGGGAGTTGTGGCGAGCTCCACACTCTCAGCTGTTCTTTGCTGACGATGGGGATGTGCAGCTGACAATCCAAGCTGTGGATTGGGCCAGAGTAAGCAGGCCGCAAATGGGTGGGATGTCATAGGGGGTGTGCATGCTATGTCCTGTGGACTGTGTTTTATGTCGTGCATGCAGCCGCTTGTCTGGGTACGACGTTCTGGATACAGTATGGCAGCTCCCCACGCCCAGCTGTGGCTGCTACCAACTTGCCTGTGTGTGCCGCGTGATTCCCGTAGGGCGAGGGCAGGCCTGGATCTGCAAACCCTTCAGAGCGTGAGGACAGAACCTGCAACGGCGTCTGGGCGGCGGCAGGCGATGGGCAGCAGCGGCGCCAGAGCAAGCAAGCAGTGACTGGGCGTGTCGTCGGTGGGTAACGTCACCGTCGCACAACATTCTTTGGTTCTTGTAGCATGTCTCAAGCAGTGACACACACGTGCCTGCAGCACACCCAATAGCACAAGCAGATGCAGTGCAATTGCTGGTAAGCTATGTGCTGCTGTTAAGTTTTGTGATCTGTCTTTCTGCCGACGTCTGTGCTTTGCCCCCACAGCTGTGGATGCCCGCCATGGCATGCCTCGGAAGGGTGTCAGCCTTGTTGGCAGCGGCGAGCGGTACGGCTACGCTCTGCACCTCCTGGCCTACTACTTGAAGGACTGCAAGCAGCTGCACATTGACATCATGTGCAAGTGGGGCCCTTGGCTGCGCAGGGTAGTGGAGAGCCTGTCTGATGCGCCACCGATTGATACACCCCCAGAGGTTGCAGCACGCATCGCTGAGCTGAAACAGCTTGCAGCGGACGCAGGCAACTTCCACGCCCTGCGCACGGTGTTGTCCCACGCACACGGCAATCTGCATGCGCTCAACTGCCAGGTCGGTCATGCGACTGCAGGGTTCTTCATGGCTTTGCCTTACCGCATTCCATCGGCAGCCCCCAGCGCACTTGACAGTTTCGGACATACCTGCATGGTTGAATGTCTGCAGCTCTCAGATCATGCCTGAACTGCAAGGGCACATGCTAGGGGTCCCACCTTCAGCGCGGTGCTCACAACCTGCTTCCTGCTCTTTCAGATCCTCTGGCAGCCTGGCTGGACGGAGCAGTGCGCAAAAACCCTGGGTGAAGAGGCAGAGCAGTTCTTTGCCTACTGGGCCAAGTTCTCGAACACTACTCGCAACCAGAGCCTTGCAGGTGAGAACACAAGCCAGGCGTGGGCACAGCCGTGGAGTGTCAGTTGCTGCATGGTGCCTTCAGCAGCTGGTGCAGTACAAGGTGTTTTTAAGTACGTTGTTTTTTGACCTCCCTGCTGTCATGACCGTGCAGGTGCTGTGGACCAGCTCACGCATGCAGCTGTCCACTTTGGCTGGGACAAGGTGCGCGGCCAAGCAAAGCAGCTCGTGAAGCGCCTCATCAAGTTCCAGGGGCTGCTGCCAGAAGCAGAGAGCAATCTGGCCAAGCAGCTTCAGCTGCTTACAAGCACACCCGCTGAGGAGAAGCCTGCTTTGGTCTGCAGGATGCGGCAGGATTTGCAGGAGCTTGCAACCAGTGAGTCTGGTGTGGGTGCTACAGTTGGGTGGAGCGACACACAACATGTTTGTAGTGATGTAGCATGCACATCCTGCGGCAGCACGTATTGTTCGTGGCAAGTACACCAAGCCTCAAACGCGGTTGTCGGTCCCCCCTTCACTAGACAGCACGGCAGTGCAGCAATGAAAGGTGTGATGTCCTGTCTGCTGGCCTGCTGCCCACAGGTGAGGTCAGCACTTCCCGTGATGGCAACAAGAAGCTGCTGGAGAAGTACAGCGCAGCCGTGAGTTTGAGGGAAGCGCATGACATGCGGGCAGCTATCAGCTCTTCAATGGCGGCGTTGGGCTTGCAGACGCAGCGCCTTGCAGCTGTGCGCATCATGGCTGGGTTGACTGACGCCAGGGTGGCAGCACTACACGACATCACCAACAAGCTCTTTGAGTCAGCAGCTGCGAGCAGGTGGGCAACTGTTGCTGCCATGGCATCTAGTCTGCAGTTCTGCAAGGTTGGCCAGTGCAGTGACTTTTTTCCACTGTCGCGGAGCATGTCTGCTCAGCCGCCTTGGCCGTTGAAGCGCTTTTATGCAACACAACAAGGGTTGCTTGCGAACACGCTTGCTGCGGGTTGACTTTGCAGTGACGAAGCGGAGGAAGCTGGTAACATCATCAGGGACCAGTTTACGCCAGCCCTGGATGCCAGCATTGTGCGCTTGCAGAATGTCATGGAGGGCCTCTGCCATGACTTGAAGAAGCAGGAACGCAAGCGGGAGGCCCCTGCAGGTGGGTTCTGGGTGCCCCTCATCAACACGCAGCCAGTTGCTTCAAGTGCGGAATGCAACATCAGTCAAGGCAGCCTAGCCATCGCATGTCTTCATGTGGTGGCATGCAACATCATGGTGCCATGCCACAACCCGCTTCATGATGTTCTTGCTGCTAGGCCACGGTATGTCACCTGAAGAAGTTGAACGCTACGCCATGTTGTCTACTGATGTGTTGTTGGCTTAGGAGGCCGCCAGCCCAGGCTTTGTAGTGTTCTACAATTGCGCAGCACTGAATTGGTCTGTTGTGTCATACTGGAACCTGGATAGACGTGTTGCTACATGCACAAAGAGCCTGCTGGAAACATGTGTACTAAGAAAGACGATGATGCTGTTGTCGCCACTTGCTTCCTCACGCAGCGCTGCCCAAGGAGCGCCAGCGCCACAACAAGAAGTGCAAGGAGCTGGTAGCCACTCTTGCGCAGCGGGTGGAGCAGTACAACACACTGGTGCTGGAGTACAACAGAGGCCTTCCTGCAGGCCCAGCCAACGGTGTCCGCTCGACAACCAACGTGGAGGATGTCCGCAAGCAGCAGTTCTGCTGGGTCAATGAGTACTCATGTAAGCTTTTTGCTTGTTTCCTTGGGATGGGGGGGCTGGTTCAGCTAGCACGTGCTGAGGTTTTGAGGGACTTCAGCCACGTCCTGATGATTGGTGCAATAGACTGTCATCAGGCATGCCTAGCAGATAGTTGCTCATGTCAGGTTGCTAAGATGCTGACGCATTCAACACCTGTGTTGTTCGCTGTGCAGTGCAACAAGGCAGTGCATTGCGCATCTACGGCGTTGCGCGTGCCATGGAGGTGTGTGAGGCTGACAACGAGGTTGCGCGCATTAAGGAGGAGCTCACCTTGCTGCCTCAGGAGATGCGGGCGTACTTGAGCTACCACACAGGCCTTCTGCAGCGGCTGCAGCAGCTGCAGCTTGCGCTGGCAGGTGACAACACAGCTGAGCAGTTGCAGGCAGCAGGCTACACAGCGTTGCAGGGCTCAGGCAGGTACCAGCCGAGTGTGCAAGCTGTGGAGCTGAGCGGTAGCTTGCGCAGTGGGGCCATGGTGTTTGTGGGTTTGGCACTGACTGAGGTGCGTCAGCGCCTGGCTGATGCTTCCAAGCAGCTGCAGTTAGTTGGTGTGGCTGTCGAGCAGCTGGGTGATGAGTTTGGGCGCTCTGGGGAGGCAGCAGATGTAGACAGCGAGGATGGTGACATGCCACCACCTGTGGCGTCTGATGATGGTGATGGTTGAGAATCATGGTTGTATTTTGGGTCGGGCAGTTTGGTGTGTGGGTTGCTTCTTTCCCCGTCTCAAGATGAAGCGGTTGTTGTGCAGGCAACAAGTTGCGATTGGCTTGTGCTGACTGTGAGAAGTGTGCACGTGGGAGCAAGTAGGGTCGTGCTAAAAGCGGCAGCTGATGCACTGCAGTGAGCAGCTGCACCGGTCAGCTAGGCTGGTGGCGCGGCGAGCAGGGTGCCAAAGTTGCGTGCTTGCGTGCGCGATTGGCAAATCGTGTGCTCGAAAGCCACATGTTGCTGCTGTGATGCGATGCTCCAGGGTAAGGGCATTCACTGCGCATGAGTATGTCAATGCTGTGTGAAGGTGTAACCCTAGGTGTTACAAGAGCATCAAGTGCACCAAACTGGCATGTTGCTGACTGCGCATCCCAGAGTGGGCCTTGTGAGTACCATAGGCATCCACACCAAGAATTGCAGCAAGCATGATGCATGCATCAATGTGCAGGTGGTATCTTGATTCAGTGCATGCTGGGTGGTCAGGAGGGGCAGTGGCGTACCATGTTCACAAGTATGCAAGCAATACAAGCAGCAGCAACCCGCCCCGACAGTTGCCGTTGAAAAACACTCCTGCTGTTGTGCTGCACGAGGGGCCAGACAACCACCAAACAACGATGGGCTTGTCTGATACTGTGATGAAACTACACACCACTAGGGCCATGCAAAGCCAGTTGTTCCCTACAACAGCCAATGTACTGGATTAGTCAATTGAAGCATCAAACCGGCCTCAACACAGCCACTGACACAGGCGCAGCACAGCACTCCACCTCGAGGCCACAGCCGCAGTGCGCGCGAAGCATGACACAGTCAGCAGGGATGTGCAAGCTGTTACTGGAGGCAGCAGGTCACAGCAAAGGCCAGACAGCATGTGAGTCACAGTGGCACTGTACTGACCCCCCCCCCACCACTCTCTCACACACACACACACACACACGCCTTCCCGCATGTTGCAGAGACGATGGCGGCCACTCCAGCGGGTTTTCAGGGATGCCTCCCCCTACAGTATCTGTGTCATATGGTTCAAGGAATGGGGATGTGGGGTTGGCAGGCTTGACAGGCATGTTACCGGCTGACTGTGACTCTCATGAGCCGCACATGCGGTAGTTGAGGTGCGGCACAGTTTCAAGCACATCGCGCCAAGCGGCATGTCTCCCCGGTGTTTCAAAGGCTCAAACTAACACTCATATCAAGCATTCTGCATCATATGATGCCCAGGCAGTGATTCCTATCACAGGAGCTGCCCATTTCCACACTCAACTCACATCGGGTGAAAAAGTCAATTTCCCTTGTTGGAGCCCCCCAAAGCCCACCCTCGAGGCCACAGCCGCAGTGCGCGCGAAGCATGACACAGTCAGCAGGGATGTGCAAGCTGTTACTGGAGGCAGCAGGCCACAGCAAAGGCCAGACAGCATGTGACTCACAGTGGCACTGTACTGACCCCCCCCCCACCACCTCTCTCTCTCTCTCTCTCTCTCTCTCTCTCTCTCTCTCACACACACACACACACACACACACACACACACACACACACACACACACACACACACACACACACACACACACACACACACACACACACACACACACACACACACACACACACACACACACACACACACACACACACACACACACACACACACACACACACACACACACACACACACGCCTTCCCGCATGTTGCAGAGACGATGGCGGCCACTCCAGCGGGTTTTCAGGGATGCCTCCCCCTACAGTATCTGTGTCATATGGTTCAAGGAATGGGGATGTGGGGTTGGCAGGCTTGACAGACATGTTACCGGCTGACTGTGACTCTCATGAGCCGCACATGCGGTAGTTGAGGTGCGGCACAGTTTCAAGCACATCGCGCCAAGCGGCATGTCTCCCCGGTGCTTCAAAGGCTCAAACTAACACTCATATCAAGCATTCCGCATCATATGATGCCCAGGCAGTGATTCCTATCACAGGAGCTGCCCATTTCCACACTCAACTCACATCGGGTGAAAAAGTCAATTTCCCTTGTTGGAGCCCCCCAAAGCCCACCCTCGAGGCCACAGCCGCAGTGCGCGCGAAGCATGACACAGTCAGCAGGGACGTGCAAGCTGTTACTGGAGGCAGCAGGCCACAGCAAAGGCCAGACAGCATGTGACTCACAGTGGCACTGTACTGACCCCCCCCCCCCCACCACCACCACCTCTCGGCTGCCAACAGGGCTGCCAACAGGGACAGGCTTGGTCTGGAGGCTGCATGTCACAGCCGATGGGTAACTGACCTTCCATCCACCACCACAACCCCATCCACTGCACCTCCTCTCCCCTGCCCCACTCCCCCCCCCCCCCACACGGCGGTGGGATTTCAGAGATGGCCACCCGTACAATATTGATGCCATTGAATGCCATTGATGTGTGGCAAATGTGGCTGCGTGTAACATTTTCTTCCCCAATATTCATGCAATAAGAGTCAATGAGTGGGGTTGTGTGGTTCTGACAGTGCACAGCCCTGTGGCTGGCAGTCTGGGACTGTTGCAAGCTCCAATGTGGCAAACCTGGTCATACTCCCTATGCCACACTAGTTGGCATCAATCGGGACGTGGCGCTGACTGCTGCAGGGCCCAAACAAGTCTCAAGCCATGCATTTTGCACAGTGTCAGGCTGTGCCAGTGATGTTAAGTACATGAGCAGCCCATTTTCACCCTTACCCCACATCCGCCCAAAAACTGAAGTTGCCTTGCTTTGGGCCCTCACCCCCCCCCCACGAGGCCACAGCCGCAATGCTGGCAGAGCGCAACACTCTCAACAGGGGCCTACAGGCTTGGTCTAGAGGTTACTGGTCACAGCCAAGGTCAGACATCCAGTGTAACTCCATTCACCCCCCCCCCTCACCACACACACCCTTGAGGTGTGAAGCGTCACCCCCCAGCTTGCAAGAACTCGGCAGCTTTGGCGGTGGGATTTCAAAGATGGCCGCCAGTACAGTATGTATGTAATAAGAGTCAAGGAGTGGGGTTGTGGGGTTCTGACAGTGCACAGCCCTGTGGCTGGCAGTCTGGGACTGTTGCAAGCTCCATCACGCAAGCTCTGCTGTAGGGTTGCTGCTATTGTACCTTGTACTGCTCATGATGCTCCTTGGAGTCTGAGATCTTACTGGGTTACTTGATAAGGGGATGCGCTTGCCCCTTGGGCTTGGTCCACACCAACAGGATAACCCACTCCACAATATAGCAGTGTCAGGTCATGCCTTGGTGGGCACGCGCCCTGCATATCACCCTCGCACGGTCAGCAACGTACAACTTGCACATGACACAATAAGTGCCGCACCCGTTGACCAATCAGCAACTGGCCATCTTCATGTGGCACTCACCAACCGACTCTCAAGCATCAACACGCAACTCCCAGACCCTCCAAGGCAGCAACCAGAACCATTCCTGATGACAGGTGCCGACCTGCTCCCCATCCCTTCATCCAGCCGCACTCCTCCCACCATTCCATGGCCAAACACACACACCCACACCCACACAACTGGCTGGCTTGGAGCTGCTGCGCGGGCAATGGGTAGGGTTGCAGGGAACCAGACATGGTAAGCATGCTCACATCACCTTCGCAACTGCATGCGTGACAGGTCATAACCAAATGCATGCAGTTGGACAACAGATTCAGCTGATCACTCCACTGCCTCAATCCATGCATCGGCGAAAGCCCCGTCCGCACCACAGATGGGTGCTGCTGCCACAATGCACCCCTCCCTGTTGCCAAACAGGAAAGCTGCTCCTGCACCACCAGCCATGCGGCGTGCAATGATCATTGCCTGCTGCGCTGGAGGTGTGGCGTAGTGATCTCCCCCCACAGGAAAGAAGTCGCTGTCGCCCATATGAGCGATAAGGGCATTCACCGCAGGCAGCCAAGCTGCTGCAGCAGCCCCGCCTGCAGGCTGCCACATCCCAGCTGTCGCAGCTGCCTGCATCCCTGCTGTTGCCGGCACTGCCATGCTACCAGCACCAGCAACACCTGCCAGCCCTGCTGCTGTGGCTCCCATGGTTGCTGCAAATGGGCCCATCAGAGACTCCAGGGAAGGGGCCAGTACTGCGGCTGACGTTGCAGTCCTGCCGCCCCTGCTGCCCCTGCCACCCCTGCCGCCCCTGCTGCCCCTCCCGCCCCTGCTGCCCCGGCCGCCACCTCTGCCACCACCCCTGCTGCCCCTTCCACCACCCCTGCTGCCCCTTCCACCACCTCCGCCACCACCGCCCCTCTGGATGCTCCCACGGCCTCCTGTCTGGTCGCTCGCGAAGGCACCTGCTGTTGTGGTGCCTACCTGCAGAAGTGCTGCCGCGGCTGCAGCCGGCCCAACAGCTGCATCACTGTCGTGTGCCGCTGCCCCAACTGCTGCGGGGTGAACACCTGCTGCTGAGTCAGCAGCTGCTGCCGCTGTTGCTGTCACGTAATCTGCCGCTGCTGCTGCTGGCGGTGCTGCTGCTGGCATGGGTGGCCCATCTGCTGCTACTGCGGTGGTAAGTGATATCATTGCTGAACCAGCTGCCGCTGCCGCTGCCCCTGCCGCCGCTGCCGCCGCCGCTGCATCGCCCTCGGGTGCAGCTGCTGGCATTGTCGCCTCTGCTGCTGCTGGGGGTCCACCTGGTGCTAAGCCAGCGGCTGCAGCTGCTGCTGCAACTATCGGGTTTGCTGCCGCCGCCGCTGCTGGCATGGATGCCCCTGCTGCTCCTGCTGGGCCAGCAAGTGATGGCATGGGCACATTTGCTGCAAACTGCCCACCCACTGCTGAACCAGCAGCCGCCGCTGCGGCCGCTGCATCGCCCCCGGGTGCTGCTGCTGGCCTAGAGGGCTCTACTGCTGCGGACTGCCCACCCACTGCTGAACCAGCGGCCGCCGCTGCGGCTGCTGCATCGCCCTCGGGTGCCGCTACTGGCCTGGAGGGCTCTGCTGCTGCTGACTGCCCACCCATTGCTGAACCAGCTGCCGCCGCCGCGGCCGCTGCATCGTCCCCGGGTGCTGCTGCTGGCTGGGCGGCACCAGATGCGCTGGCCGCTGTTGCAGGTGGGGGTGGAATCTGTGCCTGCAAGTAAACAATCCACCTGCCCTCAGTGTCATTGCAGCTGATTGAGGCCGCCAAAGGTCTTGCAGGTGAGATCGCATGAAGCAGAGAACACTTTGCGCAACCATTTGCGTAACCAGCCGCAGCATCAATGATATCAATGACAACTCATGCCTACAGCCTGATTGAGTAAACTCATGCCTGTTAGTGCTGCTTGGCCTCGTCGCTGATCCTGCCATCCCTCCCACATTCTAGCCCCAACATCGTGACACCATTGCAAAACAGTGATGCTGCAACATCTCACGCCTAGTGTTGGAGCAGCATGGCCCATGCCACCCACCCGGATGGCATCCCGCACAAATTGGCCATCGGCCAGTACTGCCATCTCCATGAAGCTCCTCTTGCTGCCAGGGACAAGGCCTGCCGCGGCTGGCCCGCGAGCGCCAATCACAGTGAAGATGCGCGTGCCGGCCAGGCGCTTATCTTGCACCTTCACTGGCAGATATACGCCTTCGCTGGCCTTGCTGCCGATCTGGTCCTCGTTGGTGAGCAACTTGCTGGGGATGACTCCTGACAGCTGGATGGTGACGCTGCACTCCATGGCTTTCATCAAGTCGTTCATCTGCAAGACATCAGCAAAGGCATGCGGCGGCGCAACGTCAATGTGATGCTGGGCCAATGCACCCAAGGCTGGTGTGAGGTCCAAGTGAGGTAGAACAACGTCCTTGCAACCTTCAAATAGGCGCTGACTACCAGGACTGATGCTGGGAAGCTTGCATCAGGTGGCAGCGCCTGCGTCCCGGCAGCATCCCATGCACTGCGTCTGTCACTGGGTGCCAAAGCAGCTTGCAGAGGTCCTACTAGCTGTGCATCACTGTTCGTGCTGCTGCTGTGGCGCGCACCTGTTTGCTGTAGAGGACCTCGTTCAGGTGGCTTTTGTAGTTGTAGGCTGCTTTTCTGTTGACACCTTTGGGGGGCTGGCCAACACCACAGTAGAAATGGTCTGCCTCTTCCGCTGCCCCTTCTGGTGCCTCCTCTGCTGGCTGCTGCTGCTGCTGCTGCTTGTTCTTGGTCCTCTTCCGCTGGAACAAGCCCTCAGGAACTTCTTGCAGGCATTTTCTGCACTGGACACTCCTGTGAGCACCAAGAGGGAGGGGGTGTGTCAGTGCTTGGGTGGTTGGGTTGATGCTGCTTGCTTTTGTTGTGCACACTCAGCCTGTTCGGCCTGAGTGATCATGCATACCTGCCATAGAGTGGGTGCTTGCATTGTTGGCCAGTCTCTGGGTCTATGTATGGACGCTCCTTGCTCTTGAAGTTGGTTACAGTCCCATCTTCCTCTGGCACAGTCCGGTTCTGGCTGTTCTGGTTGGAAGGTTGCAGGGGGCCGTCAACTGCTGCATCTGACGGATCTGTGACTGAAGACATCGCAGAATAAGGTAGCTGCTTGTGCCAGCTGCTGCTGTGTGTCACATAGACAGAAGTGCCTGATGGTGGTGATCTGGTTTGTTCAAAAGCGGAGCTGAGCAGATGAGCTGACAGCTGACTGATCCAGGAGAACCCATCAACGATAAAGCAAAGTGCAAGGGCTGATGCGATCTGGCCGGCTGTTGTTGAGCTTTTGTTTTGAAAAGCTGCCGTTTGTTGACTTTGCTGGGTGCCTGAATTATCGGCAAAGTCCCCTATATCACTACGTGAATCTTCGGACATACACCGTATATGCACTCATCTGTATCCTCGACCTTTTCCCTATAATACATACATGCCAGGGTTGCATTTGTGTGCCGCACGCAGGCCCTCCATAACACCACGACCATCCAGACTGGCTTGGAGGCAGTGGTGGGTTCTGGCATAGCAATGGGAGGCCCCTACAGTGGTTGTACTGACTGTACCATGGCAAGCGTCACACTGCAGCACACTGGCAACAGCAGCGCACTGGCCACAGCAAATAGCAGCATCCCAATGACATTCATCGACCTGCTGCCAGAGTCCTTCCCAATGCTGCCGGCTGCTTCTGGCTGTGTCGAGGTATCCCCAATGCAGCAGCCGACTGACAACAGCAGCACACTGGCGACATCAGGCAGCATCTTGTCACCAACATTAGCAGACTTGCTGCCAGAGTCCTTCCCTCTCTGCATATCCAGCTGGCAGGGGCTGGTCAACAATGCACAGCTGGATGCGAACTTGCAGCCAGACACGCCCCCAGTAGCTGAGGCTAGCAGCCACAGCCCCGGCTGTTTCAGCGAAGAGACCCGCTACTCACAGCTGCACGGCAGCCAGCCATCAGGCAAGCAGAAGCAGCGCCGCAGGCGGCGCACAGAGCCCCAGGTGCAGGATGTGTACGCAGAGTCCAGCTTGTTCTTTGCGGGCTGCAGCCCCATCGCAACCGTAGAGGCGCTGATGAGCGTGTTTGACCAGTTTGGGAGTGTCGTGGACATCAACCTCTTCAGGCAAGTGGGGCAAGGTTTTGGGACTTGCAGAGACTAGGCAGCTATCCCCCGTGCCCAGGATGATTATGTAGCAGTGTAGCACTGAGTAGCTAGCAGCATATGGCAGCAGTAGCCTGTGGAAAGCACAGTAGCAGCATCTTCTCAATGCCCGCCATCCTTTCAGATGATGTCAAGGCACTGTGTGTTGTGCTGCTGTGTGCTGGTGATGCTGTGTGCAGGCCGTACAGGACGTGCAAGACAAGCAAGGTGTGTGAGGGGTCAGTGGCGTGTGTGCAGTGCAAGGCACTCTGACCACCCTGTGGCTTGACCAGCAGCCACCGCCAGAACCTGCACGTAGCATCTTCACCCGTCAAAGCCCAACATCCTTGTTATTAGAACCCTAGCATCCCTATCAGCAAACCCTAGTATCATTGTTACAAACCCTAACGTCCTTCGCTATCACTGCTATGCATGGTGTCTCGCCTGTGGGACGGCCACTGCAGCACCGCCCTCTTCCTGCAGAAAGGCTTTCAGCCCAGTCTAGAATCCAACTCCATTGCTGTGTCAACACAGGCGGGGCACCATGCAGTTGCGACCTGTCACAGCACCCTAGCCCTTGCAGTCCTGCACAGCATGCTGTCCATGTGGGCGCTCTCCAGCCGACATCATGTAACCACTTGCTCAACGCAGCCCTCTGCATTTTTGCGTTTGCAGGGGTGCGGCCTGGTGATTTACTCGCAGCGCAGCGAGGCTGTCCTAGCAATGGACACACTGGCTGGTCGCTTCATATGGCCAGGTGCACGCACACCCATCGTGCTGGAGTGGGCGTCCAAGCAGCAGCAGCAGCAGCAGCAGCAAGCAAAGCCCAAACCCAAGGCCATGCAACAGCCACAGCCACAGCCGCCAGGTCTTGCCCCCACAGGGTTTGGCCCGATTGCTGCACCCAGTACGCTGCAGCAGGTGCGGCCAGTGCAGCCGCCGCTGTGGCATCCTGTGAGCCACCAGCAGCAGCAGCAGCCGCAGCAGGTGGTGACAGGCTTCGTGCCCAGCTTCTGCTTCCCTCCTGGCTTGGGCACACCTGCGGTACTGGCTCCGGTGACTGCCACCCACCTGGGGGTGTTGCAGAGGTTTTAGATGCGCTCTTGCTGCTAGTGAGGCAGGGACGGGTGGACGGATGGGTGGATGGTCAGGTGGATGGGTGAAAGGCTCTTGGCGTGTGTGTGTGCCGTGTGGTAGTTGAGGTGCGCACGGGCAGTTGTTGGGGGCTGGGTGTTGGTCCTGGGGCAGGTGGGGAGCGCACGGGGCGGTTGGGTGACTTCTTGCGCTGATGCAACTTGCTCTCTTTGCGATGGTTACGCTGATGCAGCAGCTGTGTGCTGATCGGCATTCATCCGACAGGGAGTTTCAGATACCTTGTGTTGTTCAGTACTGTCTCTGGGCCCAGTGCTTGTGAATTGTGTTGCTTCTTGGTCAGAATGTCACCTTGCTTCTTGGTCAATTCACTCCACTTTGGTTTGTCAGGAGCATGGCTGGTGCCAACGTGTCTGTAGGAGCATTTAGCACCATCACAGCCCTCTTCTGTTGGGCTGTGCGCATGCTTATGCCACAGGCAAGTACCATGTTGCAGGGTATGGAGTGCCCAGCATTGTCCATCTGACATGTGGCAACTTGACATGCAGACGGTAGGAGAAAGGGATCTCGATGCATGTGCACGGTTGCAGTGCGTTGTACGCATGTGCACATTTGCTGTGCTTTATGTACGGACCGTCCATACCGGCGGGCCGGCCAGGGCGGCCCAGTGCCCTTCATTTGACCGTGATCTGGTGGTTCAACCCATGCATACACTTGATGTGCGTGTGTTGGGACTGCCACTTGGGTAGTACCCTTCCCGCGACATGCAGTGTGCTGTTCACTTGACCTTGAGTAGTGGCTATGTAGTCGTTTTGGGTCTTACCAGGCTATGTAGTTTGACCCATGTGCACTTGCTGTGGGTGCTTGTGTATACGCATGCCCCCTGGCTGGCTACAACAAAGCCTGCAACCCCAGCTGACAACAGGATGTTGTGTGTCTCTCTCCGCAGGACTGTAGGCTTTCAGCCAAAGGGTGCATTTGTGCCACGGCTCCTAGCCTGTGGGCCGCTTCCTGCTTGGGTCGCTGGAGTGGGCTAACTTGATCCCACAGCGTCTGTACCCAATCAACAGCATATGTGTAGGCTTCACTTCCCTCTTGTGTGAGGTTGGCTTCAACCGCCACTCTTTTGTGTGAGGTTGTGTATGCCGTTACTATCCCAGGGCCTTCTGCTGGCAAGTGTTACTTGAACGCACAGCACCAGTAATGTGTCAGGTGGGAACCCATGACCTCCTCCCGACACCTGGTTTGTTACGTATGTGTTATGTATCTAGATTGGGGTCTCTCCAAGCAGCAGGGACTACTTGGGCAGTACTGTGCTGGGTAGATTGCACACCATCAGCAGCATGAGTACCTGTCCTTGTGATTTAGGCGGGAAATGAATGCTTCACATACCTAGTGTGTCTAGGGGCGTGTGTCTAAGAGGGGCTGGGCCTGCATGGCATGTGCTCCATTTTACTCGAGAAGTGGGGGTGTGCTGCTGACAGGTGCTTGCAAGCGCAGTCGGTGCAGCCATACCCTGGGCTCAGTGTCTCCCGTGACGTCTCCTTTCTTTTTGCACGCCGCTGTCGTTCCACTTTTCTGCTCCGTTCCCCATTGTGCTCTGCCTTTTGAAAGCAGAGCAGTGTACGGCAGAGCTGTCTGTGGGGTCTGTGTGAGGGGGGTTGTGTGTCAACCATGACACTTGCAGGGACACTTGCAGGCTGAGGCGGGGACTCTGCAGTCCCCACAGCCCTCGCCACATGATGCAATCACCCTTGAAGGGGATGCTTCTTACCAGCATAAGTGGATCCAGACACTTGTGCACCAAACCGGGGCTTTGTGCAGCTCAAGGGCTCCAGAGCATGGAGCAATCAAGGGAAGCACTTGTGCCGCAAGTGCTGTAGTAGGGGGGTGCAGCTGGCAACTCGTGTGAAAGTCGTGGGTGCGCGCTCATGTCTTGTCCGAAGTGCGCTGCTCACATGTTGCAGCAGGTGTCGCGTGCTTCATTGCTGGTGCGTGTTGTAGGCAGGGGTGAGGCACTTGTGTAGCTGGCTGCCGCCTGATGACGTACTGTTGCTAGTTCTAGGTAGAGGTGGTCGGCTTGTTGTGGGTAGAGGTGGCCGGCGGTAGGGCATTGCATGTGCAGTACTACACGCGCCAGCCAGCAGGGGATGATGCGTGGTGGCTGCATGTGGTGCTGCATGCGAGATGTCGTGCTGGCGCAGGTGGTGTGGAAGGGCTGGTGCCGTGCTGTCAAGCTGTCCTGCCTGCAGCCTTGAAGGCACCGTGCCACGGTCAAAGTTTCACCTAAAGCGACCATGTGTGATGTGTGATGTGTGGTGTGTGGTGCGTTTGGGGTGTTGAGCGGGGTCAACAGCATCTGCCCACGCCTGTTGACATATCCCATGTAGCACATGCAGCTTGCCAGTCAACAACATCGCTGGGTGGGCGCGAGGGGGGGTGGGGTTTCGGTTTCCTTAATCCCTAAACCCTATAACCTCAAACCCTCGCGATACACATGCCTTCGCATGGTCGCTCCCATCGTCTGATCCTGAATGCCAGAAAGCGGGGACTGCGACGGCATTAAATGACTGGTTGGGGGTTGCGTTGTGTCATTGGGGAGGGACTTGTCGTGCTGTGGGTTGCTTGAAGTGTGGCACAGCAAGCCTCGGGGCTTGTTTGCGCCTGTACTGCAGTAGTACTGCATCGTGGGCCTATGGCTCACGCTGAAACCACCGCATGTAGCTGCCAGTTGCTTTTGGTACTGGCTAGGACTACTGCTGTCATTGGTCACCCATGCTTTGGCCGTCAAACTGTTTGGCAGAGTGGTCCTGTGTGGTCCTGCATAAAGAAGCAACAACGTCCTCAGCATGGGGCTGAAAAGCCCCTACTGCGCTGCTGCTCTCAACAGCACTTGAGTCTGGGAGGTGTTCACCACACACAACTTTGCAAGCTGCATGGAACGAGGCACAGCTGTGCCTTTCAGGCACTGAACAGCAGGAGCAGTGCTGTCCGACATACCGGGCGCCTGCTGTTGTGCTGGCAGTAGATTGTGCCGAATCCAGCGATGCATGTGGGGGCTGCAGAAGGTGCTGTTCACGCCACTGCATGTGCTGCCTTGCACACATTGCAGCGATGCCTTCTGTCGGGCTGATTGCGGCTGGTATTAACTGTCACTGTGGTATTTTGTGGCCACCTGATTTTGTGCTAAGAGCGGCCTTTCAGGATCACCGATTGGTGGTTTGCAATGCCTCCTTCTGGGTCTTGATCACACACATGTATTGCACCAGTTGTGAGTGCACGCCTGCAATACCTGTTAGTGTTATTAATGGGCTTGCTTGCAAAACATTGCAGCAATGCCTTTTGTTGGGCAGATTGCGGCTGGTAGCAACTGTGACTTTGGGGTTCAGCGGCCACCTGCTGTTGTGCAAAGGGTGGCCTATCAAGACTACCATTGCCTCCTCCTGGATCTTGATCACACACATATTACACTAGTTGTGAGTGCACGCCTGCAGTACCTGTTGGTGTTGGTACGGACATGCTCATGTAGGGTGAAGCTGTTGCCTTGGTGTTGAAGGTTGTATTAGGTGTGGGGGTTCAACCCGCATGTGATTCTCAAGGTATAATAGCCCAGGTTGTCAAAGCCACTTAGGGCACCACGCACGTTGCCAGGCATCCCCCGACACCTCCAGGAGCCACCTGTTGAGGCACACACTTGTCGTCATGACATGCACTTGACATCATGACATGCACGTGATGGTTGTGACTCACAGGCTGTCCAGGCTGAGCCCGCCACCTGCCCCATCAACGCATGCTGGTTATCTTTGCCCGACTGGTGGCACATTTGGAGGTTCCCTTTGCTGCTGACCCACTGAGCAGTCTGCAGCTAGTTTGTAGCTGGTCTTGGACCCTTGGATTCACAGCAGCTGCTGCAGTCATATGACCCGGGGCTGTTACGCCATCTCGGCAGCACCTTAGAAGCAGTACTGGCAGTTATTTCGGTGCCAACTGCTACTGCTCTATCCATGGGTGGCATCTAAAGCCACACGGCCCTGCCCTGCCAATAGTAGCAGCAGCAGCGCTGAATGTTTTGTCTTTTCACCGTAGATAGGCCGACACTGTCTGACTTGCACACACCTCTAGACTGTCTCTGTCTTTGGGCTGAGAGGTGTGAGTGTTGGATTAGGCACTTTGAGTCTGGATTGGGCAGTTTGATTCCATGCCAGTGGGTTGTGAGGCCCGGTGGGCAGCACCATGACAAGGGTTGGTGATCCGATGACACTTCTTGTGTGCTGGGCAGGGGTCCGGTGTCGTGCCCATGCCAGTGTCAATCTGGCAATTGCCAGAGATCGGTCAGATGCATGTGGTGTGCGCCGGGACATACCCCATACCACATGGTATGCAGGGTTGAGGTGTCACTGCCCACCCTGCGTGTCACACAGTGTGTGAATGCCGTCATAGTTTGACCATCCTTGTAGGACGATGTTGGTGTCCCTCCTGAATTGCTTGCATGTGCCTCGCATGTTCATAGTATGCTAGCTACACAAGTAATCCCTGTGCTAACACACTACAGGATGCAGGTGCTGTCACATTGTAAGGGTGCTGCATCCTGCTGATCAGTCAGTGACGGGAGACCTGCTACCCTTCTTTTATCCTCCGTCTGCTGCTGCTCAGCGGCTCTGTTGCACAGCAGAGACGTGAATGCAGCTGTGCAGGTCCACGGCTAGGTGGATTGCAGCGTCGCATGCAGCTTGTGGTGAATGCAGGGTGTCCCTCAGTCAATGGCAGCCCTGTATCAGACATGGCTAGGCTAGATTATGGCTCGATGTTGACTAATAGCCTTGTCAGTTGGCCCCACATGATGGTGATTCGTCAATTCAACTGCCTCAGTCTGAAGCCAGCACACGTTTCGGAGGTACAACCACTGTGGACTTTGTGCAGGGCTGTGCTGAGGCAGGATTACGGTGCTGGTCACGGTGATGATCTCATGTCTGTTGTGGTGCTGGCGCCTCTAGGGGCGTGTATGTATGTTGCTTCTTTGATCGACGCCTGATGCGGTGCGTTTTCAGGAGATTGCAAGGGGTGGTGTGTTTTCTGGAGATTGCTGCACCATTGTTGGTTGCTTAGAGTTGTGATGGAGCAGCTGCAGGTTTCTCCATGCGTGTTGTGCTCAGGGGGTCCTTTTTTTTGCGTAGGAGTGAGCACTTGGAACCTCGTTGCGTGCTTTCTGTTGCTGGCACTGCGGCCACAAGGCCAGCAGGGCTGTCGCAGGATCAGTCTCTCCATGCATGAGGAAAGTGTGCCGCAGTGCCACTGCTGCAGTGCAGCAGTCACTACACTGCAGCAGTCACTACACTGCAGCAGTCACTGTGTTAGCCGCAACAGGCATGTTATTAGCCCTATTAACCAGGGCGGTGGCATTTGATGAGCAATTGCAGCACCTTGCATGTAGTAGGTGGCTGGTGGAAGCACACAGTGGGCGCAAAGGGCTGACGGCGGCTTGAAAGGTGGTTGCCAGAAGTAGGTGCGGCAAAGCAGTGGAAATGCACAGAGGAGCCGAAGCGTAGCTATGGGCTGCCCCTTCTGGGGCGGACATGGCAGCTGCGTCTCAACGTATGGTAGCATCTCCTGCCAGGTGGTGAGCTGTGGACTTTGGTCTGTGCTTGTGATCAAAGCAGACAAGTCAGTTTCACCAATGCATGTGTGACTGCAGTACCCACTGCTGCAGCTGCAGCATCTGGTGGTGGTTTTGCGCAGAATGCTGCCCTGCCTGTCTTGCTGGTGCGGCGCGAGTCTGTTTGGGCATGGGCTGCCTCTAGGGAGTTTCCATAGAGACTGCAGGGTGCTGCAGTGTACAGCTGCAGCAGTGGAGGCAGTGTGTGTTGTGGTGGGGAGACAGTGTGTGTTGTGGTGGGGAGACAGTGTGTGTTGTGGTGGGGAGCGCGAACGGCCAGGGTACAGGCAGCCCATGGCAGGATGTCACGGTTGTGGTAACTCAAGTTTCAGGGTGTTCAAGCAGGCGGCCTTTGTCTGGAAGTGCGACTCGGCGAGGCACAGCCCTTGATCCGGCATGACAGCGTTCAGGGCTGGACTGTCAGGTTGAAGGGCTCGCGCGGTTCAGAAAATACGGAAGTAGCCTGAGACCACCTAGACGCGACTTCGCAGTAGTAGTAATTGCGTGCTTCATAAACTCATGTTTTCTAATTCTGAACAACGCAACTGGCGCACGCTGAAACGGACAAGCTCGGCGGTCGGTCATCCTTGTCGCGACAAGAACGCGACCGATCGGTCGCGTAATCAACGGCGGGCCGCCCTGATAGTGATGATCTCAACACGGTGCTCAGGGATATAAAGAAGGAGAAGTAACACGAGTCGCACAGTGTCAAGAAGTCGCATGTGCCCATCTGAACCTGCACCCAGCAAGGTGGTGCGGTGTGGTGGTGAAGCTCAGTTGAACTGTTGCAACTGAACTGTTGCAATTGGTTTGCAGGCGTGTTCTGTCGCACTCAAGACCACTCACTCAGTCTAACACTGTCCTGCACCTCACAGGGACATGAGTTGCAGCTGAAAGAGCTGAGGCAGAAGGTCACCGTGACCAGCCAGCCGACACTTGTATGGAGATGTAATTTGTTGCGGCATTACGGCTGGGTTGCCCTTGCAGTGCCACAACCTTTTGTAGTGTGCTTGTGGACCCCACTGCTGCAGGCAGTCGTCAACTTGAAATCGTGCCTGTGTGCTGCGGTGAAGCATTGGACAATGCCTGCGTGCTGCGGTGGAGCATAGGACAATGATGGACCGTCAGAAGTACTTGATGCACACTTGGGGTCACCATCTGGGTATGTGTCTCGGTTGCATGCAGCCGTACTAATATGCTTGTGCAGTCACCCACCTGCCTCTGACCTTACTGCCACTACATGCAGGGGATGTCTGATGGTTGCTCACTGCAAGGTGACGACAGTCGCATGGGAGACGATCACACAACACCCAGCACCGTGCTGGCACCACTGAACAGCATGCTTGAGCAACAACAAGTTGCAGTAGCCAGAGCAGCACCTGTCAGCAGGGAAAAGCCCTGCCCAGAGTTTTGCTGGCTTAGCGCACTGTTGCCAAGAGATCCTGACTTACCTCACATCTGCAGGCAGGTGGCAAACGAGGCTGTAGAACATTCTTGTAAAGCATTACTGTGCTTTGGAACCTGCCACTTGTTTTGTCCAAACATTGCTGGTTACAAAGTGTGACATTTACCTCAGTAGTCAACCTCAGTAGTCAACCTACTGCATCAAGACACAAAGATATGAAAATGTGCATTTGCAGCACATGGTACGACACAATCACAGCCCAAAATGCAAGGGCTGCACCTACTGCCAGTATCTTATCCAGCTTGCCAGCAAGGATGCATTGCCTCTCTGCACCACTGCCGACATATCACAACACAACCCTCTCAACCACTTCTCCCTCAATGAATATGTTCATGATTCAATGCCAAACATCAACATGCAGCACCACAACCTGTGTCAAAAGAAACTGACCCGCTTGTATACAGACAACCACTGACCGGTACACAGGCAGCCACGAACAACATGCCAACATTTCTGCTGGCCAGCAGAAATGTTAACAGCCCCAACCCTCTCCCACCAAAGACCAACCACCATCACCACCACATGCAACAGCCGCTGGTCACCCAATGCCTTAATCACACCATCACATGTAGGAGGTTTACACCTCCTACAACAGCTGCTCAACTGCCTCCTCAACCTTACTCATAAACCCACCCAGCACCCCTCCCTCCTCTCCCTCCTCAAACAGACCTCCCTCACCCCCACCCAACCGCCAGGCCCCTACCCCACTGCCCACCGCCCCAGCAGCAACACCCGCACTCGATGCCCCCAACCCAGCAGCATCCACCTCAGTCATCAAACACAGCGGCTGACCAGCAGACACTGACTGCATCAGCTCCATGCTAGCTGCGAGGCTGAGACCGTTGGGCCCTGAGGCTAGGCCAGGCATGAGGCTGCCTGCTGCCTGCTGCAGCACTGCCATGCCTAGAGCTCTGCTGAAGGCTGCGTCTGGCTGGCCGCCCTGTGCCAGGGTGGAGAGAGCTGTGAGGCCTGCCATCATGCTAGCTCCACCGCCTGCAGAACAGACAAGACGGCAAGATTTACAAGGCTGCATCAGCATGGATAATGGCTGATGGCGGGGTGCTGCCTTGAAAACTACCACATTTACCATGTGTCCCTCTGTTGAAAAAGACACGAGGCAGATTGCTGCATGTAGCTGACACTGCACATCCGCACAGTTTGGCAGCAAACAGCCATGAAAACAAGGCACGAACAACAGCCCAGCGTCAGCCAGCAGCAGCAGTGCAACTTACCGATGAGTGCCAGTGGGCTGGTCCTGCCGCGTGTCACCTCCACTACTGTGACCTTCTCTGACTGCTCAATGCCTGCTGCCTGCTTCACCAAAGCTACAGCCTCATGCAGACCACCCAGCACATCCACCAGCTTGCGCTCAATTGCCCGCTGACCTGTCCACACACGACCCTGAGCAACGGCCTGCAGGATGACAAATCAGGGGCAAGAGTTGGTGCATGTAGGATAGGAGTCGCGGTCTTGCTTTTGGCATGCTCCTGTGCCACGGAGTACAGCAGGGATGATCTGCCACAAGCCAACAGTACGGAGACAGTCCTGCAGCTTGGCTGTTTGGCATGCAAGTTCTTGACGTTTCACAAACAGCAAAAGGATCATCCACAACTATCAGCAATAACACCGAACCCTTTACATGCTGGAAGCACACATTGAGCTACCAATTTAGACACTTAGTAGCACCCCTTCCTGTGTAGGGCCTGACGCCACGCTGTGCCTCTGCTGCTGGCAAAGGGTACTAACAACATTACAAATTCATGTTGATCATGCTCACCCATATTTACCCTCCCCCCCACACACACACACGCCCGCACCTGCATGTCCTCCACAGGCATGTTCCTGCTTGCTGCTGCCTTGTCCCTGAAGCTCCTGTAGGCATACTGAGCACTCTCCTCCCACAGGGAAGCCTCCTCAGGGGTGAACGGCCTGCACAGTGAACAAAAATAATATATTTTGGTATGTAAAATGTTATGTTCATGAGACATGTAGGGGCTGTACAAGCAGCAGCACATCCTTGGCAGGCCCAACCGCACCACCTACAGTGTCAGCGTCGATGCCTGCCACCAAATTTTTCAGAACCAACATATGCTGTCCCTACTCATATGTCAGTTATCCAGCCCCGCCCACCTGTTGTCAGCTGCCAGTTCAGCAAACTTGCCGCGGCTGAGCAGCGTCTTGCTGTAGCCCACACGGTCATACAGCTCAGACAGGTTGAACTTGCCAGCAACCACACCAATGGAGCCAGTCACTGTCAGTGGTGCTGCAACAATGGCCTGCAGACAGAAGGACAGGCCAGAGTAGAGTCAGACAAGCTCCGACAGGTCGTCAGGGGATCTGAAGCAGCACCAACCTCTCCCATTTCACAACCCTGCAACTGTGACAGCTTGACTGTCAGCAGTGACAGACAACTGCAGTGATCAAGATAGCGGCCGGCGGTGGCACCAACTGCATCACCGCTGTTTGCCCCATCCAATCCCACGAAGCATGACAAGAGCTGAAGCAGCCCTGCCAGTCACGTGTCACCACCCACCTGTGCTGCCATGGCCATGTAGTAGCCGCCGGATGCTGCCACATCCCCCATGCATGCCACCACTGGTTTCTTCTCAGCCAGCTTCTTGATCTCCCTCCACATCAGGTCAGAGGCCAAAGCATCACCACCAGGACTGTCCACACGCAGCACAACACCTGCACAGGCAGCACACCACAATCGTTTGCTATCCAGACAACAGCGCAATTTAGGGGTTGCGTCAACACGCCACATCAAGTGGACAAGACCATCTTGTGCACCATGTTCTGGGGGCACATCCCTCATCACTGGATACAGTTGCAAAGTGCAATAAAAAGCCCCCCCCCATATTTGTGCAAGCAAGTTGTACATCCTCTGCAAACACCTTTGCCCAACACACCTGCAATGTTCTTGTCCTTCGCCAGTGCCCTGAGCTTGGGGATGATGCCATCAGGTGTGATGCTGCCAGAGCCACCTACACCACCAGCCTTGCCTGCACACACACAACACACAACACACATGTCCCATCAGCACACCATAGGAACGTCAGCAGCGTGAACACACACAACCCTCTAGAAAGCTCCTGGCCTGGGAAAGTTCCATTGCGCAAGACAACATTCAAATCACTCCTCATCAGGTTGACCGTATTACTTGAGTAAGGTACAAACCCGGCCTCCTTGCGTCCGGTACAGGCCAAGAAGCAGCACCAACATATCAACCAGCACCCCACAGCTATGGATACACTCACCCAGGATGGCGCCGCCCGCGCGCAGCACTGCGATGCGCTTCTTGCCATTGAGTCCAAAGGCAGTGCGTGACACCTTGCTGTAGCGAGACAAACCGACCTTGCGCACTTGATCCTCCTGCAAAGGGCACGCAAGCAGAGTCAAGCACAAGCCTCGTCAGCAGGCGGCCCTTTCCTCTCTTCCTGTCAGACTAGTGGCAGGTTGGTTGCACGGCCCTTGCGTGCATCACTATCCCAGATGCACCTATATCTCCTATTACTACCCACCAGCCACCCCACAACATATATCCTGCGACGTGACCACCCCTATTCAGCCCTCTCCAACATGCCACCCTCAATTATTGACCACGTACTCACCTTGCCTCCAGTGCGCTTCTTGAGGTCATCGGTAATTTCATCTTCATACTTGAGTGCAGTGACCCACCCCTCCTTCAGCAGCACCTCATTGTCAAACACACCACGGTCCAGCAGCGCAGCAACCTCCTGCAGACACGCACAAAGCAACACACAACCATAAGCAAGCAAACAACACAGTTCAAGCCTGTCCATCCAGAGACATGCCAGTAGTGCATGCAACCTGCCCAACAATTCATGCCTGTCCAATAAGAGACATGCCAACAGTTCATAAAACCTGCCCGTCATTCCTCTTTTTCAAGGCGCCAACAGGCACCAACAGTATCAGCGCCAACAGGCACCAACAGTATCAGCGCCAACAGGCACCAACAGTATCAGCGCCAACAGGCACCAACAGTATCAGCGCCGACAGGCACCAACAGTGCCAGCACCCTGCAACAATCACCTGTTGCAGGGTGCTGATACACCTATGTTGTATGTTGGTGCCTCTGTTGTATGTTTGGGCCCTTGTTGCCTTGTGACAACAAGACTATCAACATACAACAGAACCACCAACATGCAACAGAGGTGCGTGAGCATACGTGCAGGCATTACCCAGACCGCCATGCAAGTACCTGGGCAAGTAAAACAGCAAATGACGTAACCGGCACTGCCTTGCCTGCTTGCATCATCCTTCTCCATCCTTGTCCTTGCACCCGTCACACAACCATCTTCCCTGCCCACACACAACAGCCGCTTTTCTTGCCCACGTAAGCCGCAGCACATCCTTGCCCACGCCCTACAGCCGCCTTCCTTTCCAACCAAGTAATGCAACCAGCCGCACCCACCTCCCGGGTCTTGCCGCGTGCCTCAGCCACAGTGTCCAGGAAGTTCTCATAGATGTCGTCCAGCAGCTCCCCCAGCTGCTCACGCTGTGCGTCAGACATGTCTCGGCGCAGCAGCTGGTCACCGGCGGACTTGTAGGCGCCGATGCGCTGCACCTGCGGCTCAACACCAACCTTGTCCAGCACACCACGCAGGAAGGTACCTGCAGGTCCCGGATGACGCAAAGTTTCAGTATTTGTCAAGTTTCACGCGAAGTAGCAAGGCAGGATTTGGTGTCGGTTTCAAGGCACATAGATGCAAAACAGCCACCGACCAACTCCACCCCCACCATAGGGTGCAAGGCAACGGGCAGCTTTGATACAAAGCAAGCGCCTCATCCCTACTTTGAACAATGACGGCACAGCATCACCACTGTCTGTAACCTCACTGCACTGCCTGCACCATTACACCTTGCCAGCAGGCCTCTCTGCCATGCCTGCCTCCCAAGGCTGCTGCCTACCTGCCACACTGAAGCCTGCCAGCCGCACGTTGGCTGTGGGTGCAATGATCAGCTCCGCAAAGGCTGAAGCCAGGTAATACTCCTTCTCACCAGCAATCTGCACACAGTGGCACACACCCCCTTGTAACTCATGTGTTTAACACCCACTGTTGCTTGCCTTTCTCATAGGACAGTCTTAGTGAGCTTGCACGTACCCAAGTACTCCATCTGTCGACACCATATACGCCTTATTCGAAGCACGTACACACCTCATTCAGCACTGTATCCTATTTCTCGGCCTGGCCAGTTGGCCTGGGTCAGCAGGTTGCCCTACTCAGCAGCCTCCCCTCCAAAGGCCAGGGAATGGTAGCAGCCACAGTGTAGCCTGTCGAGATACTTTGTTGAAGCCAGGCATTATAGTTTAATTACTGGCAAGCACACTCTGCTGGCACTGTTGCATTGTGCAACACTGCGACTCCACAACATACAGCAATGCCCCAAGCCCCAGCCCACCTTCATGTAGCAGATGGTGTACTTGCCGCTGTCCCTGAACAGCTTGATGTAGCGACGCAGCTCCTGAACCTTGCTCCAACCAATCTGCAGCAGACAGACATTGCAGCAGACAGACAGCCACAGCCAAAGATAATCACACCAGACCGCTTTATAAGCCACCTGATACGTTGACGTGTTCTCACATGCTGTATTGCAGCCAGTAACAGCGCGTGGGCTGACCTACACTGTGCTCACCACTCTGCTCAACCCAGCCTACGGTACTCTGCTCAACCCACTCTGCTCAACCCGACCTGCCACTCTAGACTCTACTGTCTACTCAGCTCTGCTGCACCATTATGAAATCTGCTGCACCATTTTGCAATCGATCTGCTGCACCCTTTCGAAATCGAACACTGGCAGCACTCACCGCAAGGGGGCTGATCTCCACTGCAATGCCCTTGATGCGCGGGTCCACCGCTGCCTTCTCAAGGCTGTCCAGGAGCTGGGGCATGCTGTACCCTGGTGAGAACCGCCCCTGCAGCTTGTCAGAGATCTCCCCCTCCAGCTTGAACGTCAGCACAGCATCACCCTTGAACCGCCTCCAGGGCAGGGCAAAGGCCAGCTTGATGTTTGTCCAGACCTTTTCTGAGTTACTGAGGGGGTTGAACTCAAGAGGAGACAGGGTAGAGGCGTCTGGGGTCCAGTCAAGGTGCTTGGGGGCATCCTTATCGTCCTTGCTGCTGTTGCTGGAGGTGCTGTTGCTGCTAGCGGTTGTGACACCGTTGCCGTTTGTGGCTGCAGAGGCTGTGGGTGGCAGGGGGTCTTGCTGGTGCTGCTGCTCGGTCTGCTGCTGCTCCAGGGTGTTTGTATTGGAGTCTTCGCTGGGAGAGGCATATGTCACCACGTGCTGGACACGCCTGACTGGCTGTACCATGCATGGGAGGGGCCTGGCACCTGCAGGAGAGGCGGGGCATGGGCCACCAAGTAACAACAAGCGTAGTACTGCCATGAAGCTACAGCGGTCATGTGGATGCAATCAAACTTTCAGCGGTTTGATTATGTTTGCTTATGCTGGAGTATGCAGCTGTGTGCACTGTTGATGTAGCTCGATGTAGCTCGCTGCCAAGACACTCTGTCACCACACACCAAGTGCACAGGGTGGTGCAAAGCATCAGGGCTGCATCCTGGACTGGGAAGTGATCCATGGCACTTCGCAGCTGGGTGGAAACTGATCGGTAAATACAGGCAGGCCAAACAGGCATGCAAACTGATATGAGAGGTTTGCTGCACATGGTGCCACACACCCCACCTGTGTGGTGTACGCGCTGCTGGGCTCCGCTAAGCACAGCTTGACGATGCAGCTGCATGGTTACGTTCTTGATTGCTGTAGAAGCAGGAACTGTGAAGCAAACTTGGGCACTGCTGGGCAGGACAACCAATCGATCACGAATGCAACGCCAGGACAAGGTAAGTGCGGTAAAGCCTCTTGAACCGAGCATACACTACGGCACACTAGCGTTCATGTGATAATATGTCCCGTATGGGCAAAGGTGACATAAGCAACACAAATGGCACTGTGACAACATTGACATGACTAAGCAAGCTGCACCAAAATGTCATTTGTCGCCAGCCGTGAAACAAACTGTCCGGAACCACCAAAATGACTATTCTTTGGGTGTTTGTCGGGGTGTCTGAGCAAAGGGTGCACGGGACAAATGACTGGCCAAATTCCCCCCAAGTGTGTGGTGGTGGTGGTGGTGGTGGTGGGGGGGGCTACAATGGTGTGGCCCCTGCTGTAGGTGTGTTGGACATATGGATACTTGCTGGTAACATGCAAGCATTTTTAGCTAGCTTTCGAAGACAGTCCGACAAGAAGATTCAAACCATGACATACGTCGTGTGTGTGGTGGTGGTGGTGGGTGGGGGGTGTTGGGAGGGGGCTTGTGGTTCTTCCCGGTCCGTTCAGCATTGGCAGTAGCGGGTTTGCAACTTGCACATGGACTTGTGCAGGGATCAAGGGTTGTACGTCCCTGGAATTGTTCCTGGGCAAGTGGGAACGGACTGTCCATGTCTGGCCTGCTACTTAGCAGGGCAGTGTTGGCCAGACTCCTTCTGCTGAGAAATTGTGCTCAGGCCAGCTGTCATGTATGGGCAGATGAAGTCAGCAACACGACCAGCTGCTGTCAGCCTGACAGCAGCCCCAGGGCCGGCTCCTACAGCACGCTGGTTACTAATGGCATTGTATGCAAACCTGCCACAGTGCTGCCCTGCACTGTGAGGCTGCTCATGCTTTTCTGCTGCTGTGCAGAGCTCACATGCAGCAGCACCACCACAGTGCTGTGGCGCTCCCTCGGCACACACACAACTTGTACCGGGTAGTTTACGTGTCGTCTCACAAAGGTGTGACAGCCTGGAGACAGGGCCTTACTTAGCAAGAACATGATGGTGTCTTAGCAAGAACAGGATGGTGTCGAAAGACACCTTTTTGGGTTTGGTTGGCATGTGTTCCCGCACTGTAAGAGTGCTGCAAGCTACGAGGATCAAACTTCCTCCCACAGCGTGTGCAGCTGCTGTGGTAGCCAGCCAGGCAAGCTCATGATGGGCACCCTTGACTAGCTTGGCAGTGACCAAGCCAGATCATCAGGGTGGGCTCCTCTTCAAGTTAGTTTTGTGTGGTGAGGCTTGAGCCAGTAAGTACTCCACAGGGGAGTTTTCTGCTGCACAGGGCATCGGACTGACACTCCACAGGGCGATGCTTGTTTGCTGCTGCTGCACAGGGCAGCAGTAGGCACTCCAGAGGGGAGTTTTTGCTGCATAGGGCAACAGAGTGACACTCCACAGGGGAGCACTGATTGCTGCTGCTGCACAGGGCAGCAAGGAGGAAAAGCCTACAGGGAAGTTTTCTGCTGCACAGGGCAACAAAGCGACACTCCACAGGGGAGTGCTTGTTTGCTACTGCTCCGCAGGGCAGCAGGAGGAACCTCACCGGGGAATTTTCTGCCGCACAGGGTAGCAGAGTGGCACTGCACAGGTGAGTGATTGTTTGCCACACTCAACAGGGCGGACTCCGCAGGGGAATTGTTTGACAGAGTGACACTCCAAATGGAAGTGCTTGTTGCTGCTGTTGCACAGGGCAGCAGGGGGCAACTCCACAGGGCAGATTTCTGCTGCACAGGGTAACAGAGTGACACTCCTGGAGTGTTTGTTGGCTACTGCTGTCGTCCTCATGATCGCGGAGTGGGCCACAAGCATGAATACTGCTGCAACCCTGCCTGTCCACATGGGACGCGTACCCCCGCACCGTCAATCGTGATTGCGTCTACAGGGCATCGATACAACCTGCCTGTATGTCTCCAAGCTGCACTCAGTCCAAAGGGCAGACAAGCCCTGGTGTTGAGTTTCTGCTGCTGTGCAACCCCAGCAAGACCACAAGGTCCTGCTGTGCTATGGGTGGAGCAGACCAGCATCCAGTAGCATGAGTTGATTTGGCAAACGTGATAACCTTTGCTGTCGCCGCTGCGAAGTGGACGGAGGATGCTCACATCAAGGCCAGTGGTAACTGGCGCTCTGACGGGATGTTTTACTGCTGAATTACTGATTCCACGCATCCACGACACCAGGATACCACTCGTCCAAGCTCAGGCGGGTTCAGGTTCTCGCCCGCTACAGCCAGGCTGGGGATTGCCCCTACATATTGGTGTCCTGCCGAGACACTTACCCATAACTCGACCGGAATATTTCAGGGACACTCAACCAACATACTCTACAAGCATTTCCCCGGGGCCAGCCTGCCTTGGACAGCAAGGATGGGCAGGACACGGACAGGAGGAGGGAGAAGCAGGGCCCAGAGTTACAAGGTATGGTCACGGGTGTTGTTCCCAGTTTGTGCCCATCTCGAGCACAGCGCGCACGACTTGCTCAGCCAGTGCTGCATTTCATCGCAGTTCCAGGTGGACGGAAGCTGCCTACCTGGGCACCTTGGCAGCCCTGGGCAGTGCACAGAATAGTGGAATGGAGTCTCTACTGTCGCTTGCCACCGCTGTCAAGCCCTCTACCTACCATGAAGCGACCTGTTCACTTTTTGACACCCGCCCACCACCTGAAGCAGCAGCGACTCCCTTCAGAATTCAGAAGGTAGGGTCTGGCCGGCCCTTGCAGTATACACCAAGCAGCAAACCCCAGCAGTCGACCACCTTTTTGGTCCCTCGGCCACCTTTCTGGCCCTCGACCACCTTTTGGTCCCTCGGCCACCTTGTTGGCCAATCTGTTGGGGTGTGGTCATCACACTTGCAACGTGTGTACTGAGCAGTGTTCCCCACTGCTGCCCGCAGGTGTGATCAAGCCCACCACCACAGTGACAGTTGCAAGCTGATGCCGGAGCTGTTTACAGGCAAGGTAGGGTCTGGCTGGCCCTTGCAGTACACTAAGCAGCAAACCCCAGCAGTCGACCACCTTTTTGGTCCCTCGGCCACCTTTCTGGCCCACAATCGACCACCTTTTTGGTCCCTCGGCCACCTTTCTGGCCCTCAATCGACCACCTTTTTGGTCCCTCGGCCACCTTTTTGGCCAATCAGCTGGGGTGTGGTCATCACGTGATTGCAACGTGTGTACTGAGCAGAGTTCCCCACTGCCGCCACTGCTACCCGCAGGTGTTTTCAAGCCCACCACCACAGTGACAGTTGCAAGACTTTTGCCGGAGCTGTGTGTTGCATGCAAGGTAGGGTCTGGCCGGCCCTTGCAGTACACAAAGCAGCAAACCCCAGCAGTCGACCACCTTTTGGTCCTTTGGCCACCTTTTTGGCCCTCAATCGACCACCTTTTTGGTCCCTCAGCCACCATTTTGGCCCTCAATCGACCACGTTTTTGGTCCCTCGGCCACCTGTTTGGCCAATCAGCTGGGGTGTGGTCATCACGTGATTGCAACGTGTGTACTGAGCAGTGTTCCCCACTGCTGCCCGCAGGTGTGATCAAGCCCACCACCACAGTGACAGTTGCAAGCTGATGCCGGAGCTGTTTACAGGCAAGGTAGGGTCTGGCTGGCCCTTGCAGTACACTAAGCAGCAAACCCCAGCAGTCGACCACCTTTTTGGTCCCTCGGCCACCTTTCTGGCCCACAATCGACCACCTTTTTGGTCCCTCGGCCACCTTTCTGGCCCTCAATCGACCACCTTTTTGGTCCCTCGGCCACCTTTTTGGCCAATCAGCTGGGGTGTGGTCATCACGTGCTTGCAACGTGTGTACTGAGCAGAGTTCCCCACTGCCGCCACTGCTACCCGCAGGTGTTTTCAAGCCCACCACCACAGTGACAGTTGCAAGACTTTTGCCGGAGCTGTGTGTTGCATGCAAGGTAGGGTCTGGCCGGCCCTTGCAGTACACTAAGCAGCAAACCCCAGCAGTCGACCACCTTTTGGTCCTTTGGCCACCTTTTTGGCCCTCAATCGACCACCTTTTTGGTCCCTCGGCCACCATTTTGGCCCTCAATCGACCACGTTTTTGGTCCCTCGGCCACCTGTTTGGCCAATCAGCTGGGGTGTGGTCATCACGTGATTGCAACGTGTGTACTGAGCAGAGTTCCCCACTGCCGCCACTGCTACCCGCAGGTGTTTTCAAGCCCACCGCCACAGTGACAGTTGCAAGCTGATGCCGGAGCTGTGTTACAGGCAAGGTAGGGTCTGGCCGGCCCTTGCAGCACACTAAGCAGCAAACCCCAGCAGTCGACCACCTATTTGGTCCCTCGGCCACCTTTTTGGCCCTCAATCGACCACCTTTTTGGTCCCTCGGCCACCTTTTTGGCCAATCAGCTAGGGTGTGGTCATCACGTGCTTGCAACGTGTGTACTGAGCAGTGTTCCCCACTGCCGCCACTGTTGCCCGCAGGTGTTATCAAGCCCACCACCACAGTGACAGTTGCAAGGCTGATGCCGCAGCTGTATTACAGGCAAGTTAGGGTATGGCCGATCCTTGCAGTACACTAAGCAGCAAACCCCAGCAGTCGACCTCATTTATGGTCCCTCGGCCTCATTTATGGCCCACAATCGACCTGATTTTTGGTCCCTCGGCCACCTGTTTGGCCAATCAGCTGGGGTGTGGTCATCACGTGCTTGCAACGTGTGTACTGAGCAGTGTTCCCCTCTGCTGCCACTGCTACCGGCAGGTGTTTTCAAGCCCACCGCCACAGTGACAGTTGCAAGACTGATGCCGGAGCTGTGTTACAGGCAAGGTAGGGTCTGGCTGGCCCTTTCAGTACACTAAGCAGCAAACCCCAGCAGTCGACCACCTTTTTGGTCCCTCGGCCACCTTTCTGGCCCTCAATCGACCACCTTTTTGGTCCCTCGGCCACCTTTCTGGCCCTCAATCGACCACCTTTTTGGTCCTTCGGCCACCTTTCGGGCCCTCAATCGACCACCTTTTTGGTCCCTCGGCCACTTTTTTGGCCAATCAGCTGGGGTGTGGTCATCACGTGCTTACAACGTGTGTACTGAGCAGTGTTCGCCACTGCCGCCACTGCTGCCGCAGGTGTTTGGAAGCCCACCAGCACAGTGACAAGTGCAAGACTGATCATCAGTCAGGCATGATGCCGGAGCTGCCTTCATGTAGACGGTCTTTAGAAGAACCTGGCTGGAGACCAGTGCGATGTGAGGGTTCAGCCAAGCTTTGAAGGTTCGGTCACCACTTCGGATCAGCGGCATGAAACATCCATGGCACAGTCGGCAATAGGGCAGTGGTGCACCCTGATGATTCAGGCTGGCTGTGGTAGGGCAGCACAAAGTGAAGGATGCTGTCATGTGAGTTTGCCGGGTTGACGGCCATGGAGTGCCGATTGCTCCTGTGCTTGGAATCTCAACCCTTTCATGGTCCTGTCATGCACCCCGCCAAAAGTGGTGGGGGTTTGTGTACTGGTGGGCCTTCCTGCCTGGCGTGCAGCAGCTAAATTGCCCTGAGCAGTGCACATATGCTTAGTAGGCACACCTACAGCAGCTGATGTGGTGGAAGGTTACACCTCCCATTCGGGTCACGTGTGCTGCTGCTGTTGCTACCTGACGCAGGTTGGTGAGCAGTTGGTGCACAGCACGCCCTGACAGAGATGACTGAGGGCTGCATGCTGTGGTGGTGAGGTGCATGCGCCGGGTTCGTGTGACAGGTGAACCAGCCAGGACAACACAGGCACTGTGTTGCCAGGTGTGGCTGCTGGCTGTGCATGCAGGAGGCTACTGTAGTAGTGGGTGTTGTGGGGGACAACGGCTAGCAGAGCGAGCAGGCTCCCAGGTCTGAAACTTCTCTAGGGCCCTGATTGTGGCGCACTGCATTATGCAGTCCAGCCTGACGGTCAGCAGCTGCAGTGGTGGCAGGCGCTGGTGTTGTGTCCGTTGTAATTGCTGGTTGTGAAGTTGTATGGGGGCTTGTGTGGTTGGATGAGGTGTGTAAAGTTGTCAATGATTGCCCCTTTCGGCCCCACTTCCCTGTGATGAGACACTCTGTGCCAGTGGTTCAAAACAGGAATTCTTGGGACCTAGAGTGGAGAGCAGCTGAGGATTCATGCCAGCCAGGCTGTGGCTGGGTTTGGCGCAGTCTACGGAAGTTGGGCCCAGTGTCCACCCACCAGACCTCAACCATTATTAGCCAATGCTCGCCACTCATAACCACCCCACATGCAAGCTGGTGATGCGCCCAGCATGTGCACACACATATCATCACACTGCATGTCACAAGCTGGTGCCTGTTGGGGCTCAGTTCAATGAAACCAGCACCATCGAGTAGCTGCACTTTGTGGGATTCTGCAGTGTGGTTCAACCAAATTTGTAGTAACCAAGTTGTAGCAAGATCGCAGAGGCTGAAGCTGCCGTGTCTGTCAATTGGGATTCTGCAGTGCCAGAGAACCAGACCATCTTCCACAGCATGGTAGAGCTACAACAGCTCTGTTGGGGTGCAATAGTTTGCTGTAGCCATTGCTCGAAGTGCCTGCACAGCTGTTGCATAATAAACAACACCATCTTACATCCAAGTTGCCTCCCCCCATTATGCTTCAACAGCAAGTCCGTCACCAGTGCAGCCGCTTATGCAGGTGCAGCGTTCTTGGGAGCGCATTCACCTTGGCCACAATAAGGTTTTTGGACATCAACATTTACAGCCACAAAGGCACGAGCAGCAGCAGTTACCACAGTCACACCCACCACTTCCAAGCAAGCAACAATGTGCAGCATCTGATGCGGAGGGTGCACAACCTTGCCCAGGATACCACAGGTCTTGCTTTCTGGCCAGCCTGCGCCAACCTCTGCCCAGGCACCCCCCCCCCCGGGGCCCAGAGAGGGAGTACTCAGGGATGCGGCCCTTCGACTGGTCATGAAACCATGACTAGATCAACACCCCTCAACTTTGACACAGTCTGAACCTGCTTATGTGGTCAGCACCATTGCTTGCGGGCTCCCAGCAGCCCTTGATTCACCACACGTTCAAAAGCAGCAATCACTCATGATCCAACTTCTGCATCCAACTTGTGAATCAAGCACCATGAAGCAAGCAGCAGTCCAACACCCCTCAAACTGAACACATGTGCTGTAGCCACCTCACATCGTGTGCACACGTGAGGCCTCTAGCAAGTGTATGGCACAACATCTCACGCATGGCCTGCTGCATCATTCATCAGTCACCTGTGGCGGCCAGGGGCCCCCACACACATTCACATACTCACGTGTCAACACAAACTCATGTGTGTTGACAGATACACATGCGCACTGCATTGACATGGGCCAGTCGGGTGCCCTGCATGCAAAAACGCACTTACCTGCCCACATGACACCCACCAAACCCCTGCCCGTCAACATCACTCGGCAGTGATCCAATTGCTCATGGACTAGGCCACCTCAGCACATCTCCACTCCTGCAACCGGCGGTACAGGTAGCTATCCCTGCCTGCCCCGCCTTGGACAACCACAAAACCAACACTGATTGGTAGCTGGGGACAACAGCTGCGTTCAAGGCTACAAGGCATGCTGCACAGTTGAGGCGCACCCCTCACTGTCGCCCTCTGCTACGTCCCACAGACGGGGACAAACTGCCCTAGCAGCAAAGTGAAAAACACACACCGCCACTCCTAACGGAACACCCTGCTGAACACCCCCTTCTTCCTCCTGCCGCCATCGCTGCCGTTGTCAGAGGTCCTGTCACCACCCAACAGGTCCGGCGCGTTGAGGTCAGGCATCTTCCGCACATCCACCTGTGCAGCCCTGTAGGGCTTGTGCACTGCAGGGCCTGCCACTGTCACAGCTGCCTCCGGCCCTGCTGGCATCGCTGCGTGCGCATGCACTATGTGGTGCGGCCGGTGCTGCTGCTGCTGGTGAGGCACTGGGGGCTTGTGAACAGCCATCACCTCGCCACCGCTGTGGCCCACCATGGACTGCACACCAGGCACACCCATGTCTGTGCTGCCTTGCCTGCCCAGGCTGTGCCCGCCGCCGCCGCTGTAGGGCAGGGGGTTGGGGCTGTTGGGGCCGGGCCGGCCCTGCTGCCGTAGTGAGGCCTGCACGTCCCGCATGCGCTGCTTGAACTGCTTGCTCCAGGCCTCATACTTCTGCCGCAACCTGCGGCAAGACGGTGGCAGGATGGAGAGTAGAAAACATTTGGGTTTAGGCAACAGGTAGCGCCGTCGATATGCTTAGCGACCAGCTAAACACCATTGGGAAGCAGCAAAAAAGCATGCTGGGAGCAACCCGAGCAATCACTGCAACCATGAACCATTCCAACATCACAGCCATTACCATCACCCTCAGCCCCTGCTAAACCTAAACCCCCACCTGTCCAGCTCCATCTGCACTGCCATGTCTGGCGCCAGCACCTCCCCGTCCACCACCTCCCGGATGAACGCTGCATCGTCCTCAAACAGCGGCGCCTTGCTGGCCCAGTCAGACTCCAGCCCCGACAGCATCGTAGCAGGGTCCGAACCCCGCCGCTCACTGCCTGCGTTGCTGCCAGACAGCCCTGCGGGCATCTTGAGATTCGGCATGCCTGCTGTAGATGCCTGGTTAGGCATCTTGGCCCTCAGGGAGTCGATATACTCCTTCAGCAGCTTGACTTGACTCATCCACTCAACCGCCTGCTGCTCCAGCTGCCGCGCGTACTTCGACCGTGCCGTCTTCTCCTGCTCCAGCTGCGCATGCAGGGTCAGCACCTGCTGCTGCAGGGCGGCGTTCGCGCTGCCCTCCGCCGCCTCCACCCCACCCATGGCCCGCAGGCCACCCAGGTGCGTGGGGGAGCCGTTGGCACCGCCGGCGGCATAGTGCTGCGGCATCGCGCCCCGTGTGGAGGCCAGCAGGCGGGAGAGCTCACGGGGATCGCTGAGGCCCTCATCGCGCGCGATGGTGGCGAGTGCAATGGCGGTGTGAAGGTCGTCGGGGTCCAGGATGCCTTCCTCCCGCACTGCCGTGTACATGGCGACCGCCAGGCGCAGCTCCCCGGCGCTGGTGATGCCGTCCTCACGTAGGACGCCGTACAGGGCGGCGGCGGCGAGGAAGTCGCGCTTGTCTGCGATGCCGTGCGTGACGGCTGCTGCGTACATGCTGCAGGCGCGGCGCGCCAGCTTGGGGTCGTTGCCGTGGGCCTGCAGTGCAAGAGCAGCGACGACAGACACCGGTGAGCAGTCAAACGTGTTCAAACACTATGTGGCTGGGGATGTCAGCACCTTGCAAAGCACACCCAGGACGATGTGCAAATGCTATCAGACTACCCTCCCCACTACCTGGAACAGCACACCACAACGACTCAGCTCCATAATAATGGGCCTAGTACCTACCTGAAGTGCCGGCCGCAGGTGGCGGAAGGTGTTGAGAGCCAGCTGCAGCTCCTCAGGGTCCGTCAAGCCTGACGCAGCCACCACAGAGCCCAGCACCACATGGGAGCGATCCACATTCGCCGGCAGGCTGCTGCCATCCTCCTGCGCCTTAGCTGCCGCAGCCGCTGCACTGGCCGCGGCGCTAGCTGCTTCTGCCAGCGCTGCCTGCAGGCTTGCTGCGTCTTTGATGCCCTGGTCCTCGGCTGCGTTCTGCAGCTCCAGCGCTGCTGCGACCTGCTGGTGTGTGGCAGCAGGCCCCGCTGCCTTGAGCACCACCTGCTGCAGGGCCAAGGCAGCTGCCACATCCTCTGGTGAGGAAGCCCCTGCTGCTGCTGAGGCGAGCTGCAGCTTGCCGTTCAGCTGCGCAGGCTGCTCTAGACCTGCCTGTTGGCATGCGTGCCCCAGCTGCAGCACCAGCTTGAGGAAGGTGTGGTCGATGCTGCTGCCGTTGAGCTGCTGCACCACCACCTTGCCGGCAGACAGGTGCTGCTGCACCTGCTCCAGCGTACCGTGGGGCCCCATCTCCTGCTTGCATGCTGCTGCTGTCGCCAGTTGCTCCTGCAGCTGCTCAGCGTCGTAGCTACCCAGCTGCACCATGCAGACAGAGGCCGCTGCCAGCGCTGCCTGCAGCTGCTGCAACTGGTCAGACCCCTCAGAGAGCTGCTGCGCTGCCGTGTCAGCCAACTGCAGCCGCGCCTGCAACTGCTCTGGGTCCCAGCTCTTGAGTTCCTGCTTGCACACCGCTGCCGCCCCAAGCGCCTGCTGCAGCTGCTCTGGGTCCCAGCTCTGGAGCTCCTGCTTGCATACCGCTGCTGCTGCCAGTGCTTCCTGCAGCTGCTCTGGGTCCCAGCTTTTCAACTCCTTCTTGCACACCGCCGCTGCGCCCAGCGCTTCCTGCAGCTGCTGCCGGTCCCAAGCCCCCAGCTGCTCCTTGCACACCGCTGCTGCACCCAGAGCCGCCTGCAGCTCTTCCTGGTCATGTGAGCCGAGTAGCTGCTCACATAATGCTGCAGTGGCCATGGCTGCCTGCACCTGCTGCTCATCGACATCAGCACCAGACACCTTGCTGGCAGCCTCTGCAAGTGACAAGTGCCGCTGCAGCTGCTTCTGGTCCAAGCTGCCTAGGCGGTCCTTGCACAGGTGTGCCGTGGCAAGCGCCTGCTGCACCTCTGTAGCATCACAGGTGCCGAGCTCCTTACTGGCCGCTGCTGCAACTGCCAGGTGCTGCCGCAGCTGAGACTCATCCAAGCTGCCCACAGCGTCCTTACACACCAGCGCGGCAGCGAGGGCTGCAGCCACCTCTGCTTCGCTGAGGCTGCCTAGCTGCTGCTCCGCTGCTGCAGCCACTGCCAGCCGCTGCTGCAGCTGCTGCGGGTCCAAGCTGCCGGCGTGCTGCCTGCACACCTCTGCCGCTGCAAGAGCCTCCTGAAGCTCCTGCAGGCCACCCTCAAGCTGCTGCAGCACAGCGGCACCCAGCTGCAGCTGCTGCTGGAGGAGCTGCTGGTCCCAGGCCCCCACCTGCTCCCTGCACGTTGCTGCTGCTGCCAGCGCGTCATGCAGCTCCTGCGTGCTGAGGTCGCCCAGCTGCTGCTTGCACGCAGCTGCTGCTGCCAGGGCCTGTGCCAGCTGCTGCTCGTCCAGGCCACCCAGCTGCTGCCGTGCTGACTCCGCCAGCAGCAGCCGCTGCCTAAGCTCCTGCGCCTCAACCCCCCCTGCCTCCTGCCTGCAGACGCTCGCCGCCTGCAGCGCTGCCTGCAGCTGCTGCTCGTCGCAATCCGCACCCATCTGCTGCTGGCATACGGCAGCGAGCTGCAGGGCCGACTGCACCTGGAAGGCATCGCAGTCGCCGCCGAGCTGCTCATGGCACTGCCTGGCGAAGGACAGCGCCACCTCCAGCTGCTGTGGGTGGCATGAGCCGCCTAGGTGCTGCCGCGCTGCCTCTGCCAGGGCCAGGTTGTCATGCAGCTCCTTGGGGTCTGCAGAGTCGCCCAGCTCTGATGCGCAGGCAGCCCCTGTCTGCAGCGTGGCCTGCACGCGTGCGGGGTCGCAGGTGCCCAGCAGCTGCTGGCACACTGCGGCTGCCCCCAGCGCATCCTGCAGCTGCTGCTCGTCAGCACCGGCCCCAAGCTTGTCCTGACACGCAGCTGACAGCAGCAGCGCCTGCTTCAACTGCTGTGGGCTGAGGTCTGTCCCGTGGTGTGTGCCAGTCGTGCGCCGCACCACTGCGAGCAGCGACAGCGCCTCCGCCACCTCCTCTGGGTCCCTGCTGTCCAGCTCTCCGCGCAGCGCGGCATAGCACGCCAGCGCTGCCTTGACCTCTGCAAGCTCCTTGATGCCATACTCATCCTTCAGAGCATCAAAGCCCTCCTCCCGCCTGCGTGCTGCCTCCCGGGCTTCAAACTCAGCACGCTCTCGCGCCTCCCGCACAGCAACGCGCGCACCCACCCGCTGCTCGAGCTTGTGCCGGCGCCACCCTGCTTGGATAGTGCGCGTCGCGCCGCGCACGCGCTGGTACTGCTGCTGCGCGGCGTGCCGCCTGTAGCTGCGCTGGATGGCCACCGCTGCCTTGTGCTCGCGCAGGATCTTGCCGAACGTGAGACGGACCTCACGTGCGCGCCAGCCGGACTGGTACAGCAGGGCTGCTGCTCGCGTGCGCAGGAAGCGCTGGCGGGCCTGGTGCATGCGTGTGAAGGCCTGCAGCTTGAGCACGCTGGTGTGCATCTTGGCCCATGTGTCCTCCACATAGCCCAGCACACCTGCAGGCAGCAGACACATCGAAGCCACCACAGGGTGTAACCTTACATGATGGAAACAAGACGACACATGGCTTGTTGTTACGATGTTGATGAGTGTTTAGTCAAAGGGCAGCTGCTGGTGAGTGAGTCAATGGCCATCAAAAGCATGTGAGGCATGCAGACGTTGGGACATGAGACCGCCCCGGTGTGAGACCCACCTGGCTTGAAGAAGACCTTTGTCCTGCCCATCTCGTACTGCCCGTCCGGCACCTTGAACACGGCCAGCAGCTGCAGCACAGCCGCACGTGTCTGCTGCTCACTGGCCAGCACAATGTCCTGCTGCTCACGCGGCAGCAGGATCTTGTAGCGGGACACAAAGTCACCGTGCCTGCGCAGGACAAGACAGGTCAACAACACAGCAGCCACATTATTTTATCTTCTCTTATCTATGTTCAGAGTGCTGAGATAGGCATGCATGAGTCATATGGTCGCCGCCAGCCAAGCACCACACCACAAGTGGCCAGCTACACACACTGGCTGATTCATGACTGCACCACACAGACCCTGGCAAGATGCAGGCTGCTGCTTGCTCAGCGCACGCCCACAGCCCTGCTTGCCCTCACCTGTAGCGCGTCGGGTATCCTGCACGCGACACCCGGGCCACCTCCAGCACACCGCAGCACCGCAGCTGCTGCAGCACCAGCTCCGTCGACAGCTGCCCAGGCGCCAGCGCTGCGTTGGGCTTGATGCAGCGCACGAAGTGCAGCCCTGTAGCATCTAGGTCTGCCACAAGCTCCCGCAGCTGCCCTGTGAACCTGCTGCTGACCGTCTGGCCGCCCCGCTTGCCCTCCATCTCAGCGTCTGCCTTGTCACCGATCTCCTGCACGAGGGGGCTGTCAGAGGTCTGCACCAGCTTGACAAGGTCTGCACAGCACAGCATAGCACAGCAGGCAGCACCAGGCACCATGTAAACAGCGGACACGACAGCAGCATGGCATGCCGTGATGAATGTGTGCATATCTGGTTTGCAGCACCCGCCAAGAGAGACAAGAAAGCCAGAGCTGGCGGCCTGCAGGCTGTGTTGGATGTACCACTGGTATAGGCTACCTTGGTGGTGTGTGCCACTCACCGATGTTGAGCATGTCCTTGTTTTTGTCCAGGAACCCTGCTGTGCTGTAGTTGACGTCACCAGCGTAGTGGGTGACCAGGAACTCATCCTGCTTGCGTGGATGAACAGCAAAGTGGTCGTTGCCCGCCAGCTGGTCCCTGTACACAGCAAAAACACACGATCTCTCGTCAGCACTTGATGCTGAGTCAGACTGTCAATCAGACAGTCAGCAACCACATGCACTGCTCTACATACACCATGCTCTACCTGACCCCATACATGCTGCTGCTGCCAAATCACTGCACATCTACCATGCAGTGCTGCTGACAGCACTGTCACACGATGTCCCCTACAACCACCATCCTGTACCTCCTTGCCCGCATGCTTACTTGAGCGCGTTCATGAATGTGTCATCGCTGGCAGCCGGAAACTTGCACTGGCTGTCCAGCACTGCCAGCACACCCAGCCGCTTGGCTGCCTGGGACTCAATCACATCCACACACGCCTGGTTGTCCACCCACTCAACCTACATGGCAGCACACACAGCAGCCCACAATTGCTGTCTCAGCACTCTACATGTCCAGCACGCAGCAGATTTCAGTATGCAGCCTGCGACTCACTGCAACCGGCTACATGGCTGCAGTCTGAGCATGAGGGTCCTATGCCGTAACATGCCACGTCAAACAGCACCTGTTATGTTGTGAACACATGAGTTGCTTCCAGCATGTACATACAGTATCATGATGGCGTGTGTAAGACACTAAGCTTGATGTTGCGCAATCACGTACGTACCTTGGTCCAGTCGATGCCCTCTGACTGGTACTCCTCCTGCTCCAAGGTGAACAGGTGCCGCGTGAACTGCTGCTGCAGGCGCTCGTTGGCGTAGTTGATGCACAGCTGCTCAAAGCTGCACAACACACAACAAGGCACGCACAGTGTGATGACGAACCACCCGACAGGTCAGCACAACTAGCAAAACAGCCCGTCCTGCACATCTCACTGCAGGCATGAGACAGCATGCTGCAAACAGACCTTGCCGAGTCCCTGCCAGACATAAGCCCTGTTGTACAGCCGATGTCCCCAGCTGAACAGTGACAGGGTGTGCATGTTGCCCAGTGCTGCTGGCCCTCACCTGTTGACCTGGAACTGCTCAAAGCCGTAGATGTCCAGGATGGCAATGAAGTTGCCGCTGCCCTTCTTGCCCATGTCCAGCTTGGCATTGCAACGTGCAACAATCCAGTCAAAGACTCCTGCAGGACACACAGTACGCCCCATGTTGACAAACATCCCACAACAGCATCGACCTACTGCAGCACAACACTGACTCCACACAATGCCCACTTGCTGCCCCATGAACGAACGCACCAGCTCCCGGCCTCGCACCCACACAGGACATATGTTCAGCGTGCCTGACCCACACTGTCACTGCGAGCACCTCACAACTGCTAGGTGAGCATGTGCACAGAAAACCCCCTGCCGGCCCCATACCTACCTGAGTACAGGGCCTTGGCCAGTGCATCACGTGCATCACCAGCCTCCTGAGCTGTGAGAGGCTTGATGATCAGCTCATCACGCGTCTTGATCTGCGTACACAGCCGTCAATGCAGCACAAGCTCACCAGTGAGGTTCTCCACGACACAAACCCTGATACACGCATCACACAGCAAGTAGAAGGTTTGCAGCTGTGGCTGTCACATGTAGGTTTGCTCACATGCATGATCACACGTATGGACTTTCTGGATGGAAGCAAGTCACGGCTGCTACCCCTCAGGACTAGGCCCAAGCCAACTTTCCTCCTGCACCCAGCACCCCTATTTTCATGCGCTGCTAGACCCCAAACCCTAAACCCTCCCCCCTCACCTCCTTGTGTGTGATGGCATGCACCAGGGCATCCTGCGCCAGCTCCAGCAGCTCTGACGCGTTGCTGAGTGCTGCATCCGCCTTGATCCTGCTGCTGTCGTTGGCATGCACCGCCTCAATCTTGAGGTTACCCAGCCACAGTATGCCGCTGAGTGTGCGCAGCAGCGTGCTGATGTCCTCCTGCCGCACCCCAATGTCCATCAGGGCCTGCATCACCTCTGCATACTCCTTGGCATCATCAACACCATCAATGTCCTGCACAGCACAGCACAGCACAGCACAACAAGGCAGCGCGGCACACAGCACAGCAGCACAGGTCACCAGCAGCGTCAGTCGGAAGCATCGAACATGCGAACGCAGAAACCAAAGCTGCATAGGCCAAAGTGGTTTGGTACCCCGGCGACAAGCGGCGGGCCTCCTGCTGCATATACCAAATGCAGGCACGCGCCACTGAAGCTGTACTGTACACTCACAAAGGCTATGGTGATGCGAGCTAAAAACCACCCACCCACCCACCCACCCAGCCGCTCCCCCCCAAAGACGCAAGGCAGTGACAGCTGCAGCCCCACCCCGCTGGCTGCTCACCATGCAGCCGCTCTTGCTGAGGTAGTAGTACTCGCTGGGCTTGTTGGGCAGCTTGAGTGCTGCCTTGAGCGCCTTGTCCTTACCCGCACCACGCACCAGCTGGTAGAAGATGTGGAAGGAGCGCTCACCCTTCAACTGGTGCACCTGCACACATGACAGGGTGGGGGTCACAAACTATGTGTCAGTTGGGTGCACACATAGCTTCTGTGTCTGTACTGTGTGCCAGGTGTGCTGGGGAAGGTGTGGGGAAGTTGCAACTGTGGATGTTGATACGGGTCGTCCTCCCTGCGAGGCTGACAGCAACACCGACCCCTGGTGCTGCTGCTGCTGTGAGGCTGTCCCAAGTGCTACAAATGCTCGATAGACCCCTGCCTTCAACACACCGACCGCTGCCCTGCTGCCGTGCCTACTGCTGAGCCGCCGCTGCACCCCAGCTGCCCTCCCTCCCTCGCTCCCTCCCTCCCTCCCTCCCTCACCACTCTGCTCTTCTCCAGCAGCTAGGTGCTGCTGTCCCCACTGCTGAGCCGTCACTGCACCACAGCTGCCCCCCCCCTCCCCCCCCCCCCCCCATACGCTCACCACTCTGCTCTTCTCCAGCAGGTAGGTGCGAATGCGGGCACCACAGATGTGGTTGGTCTTGTTGAAGTGGATCTCAATCAGCTTGCCAAAGCGACTGCTGTTGTGGTTGCGCAGAGTCTTGGCATTGCCAAAGGCCTCCAAGATAGGGTTGGTCTGCAGGACAGCACCAGCAGCAGTAGCACCACGTGACAGGCTCAGAAACCAGAACCAACAGGCACAGCCCAGACAGGACAACACAACTGCTGGCTCAACACTAAGCCTTGAGGACCCCCAGTGGCTGGCATATGTCGAGCACTCCTGATGCTGTGCTGCTGATACAGCCATGCCACCCCGTCACAACACCCTGCTATCCAGCCGATGCCACCCGGAACCCAACAATCCTTCCCGCCCAACCTTCTGTACCCTCTGAATGATAATCTAATGTACTCCGTGCCCTCCTCCCCCACCCAGGTAACAGTACCCTTGCTGCCTCACCTCCAAGACCTGCTTCTCCACGGGTGTCTCATGGTCCCTGCTCTGGCTGCCTGCCAGTGCTGCCAGGAACTGCATGGCCTTCTTGGTGGTCTCTGTCTTACCAGCACCACTCTCGCCGTTGATGACCAGCGACTGGCTCCTGTTCTGGCGCACCATGTTGCGGAATGCGGCGCCAGCTACCAGGTACACATGGGGCGCCAGCTTGTTCACAGCCTCAAAGGCACCAACTGCAGCAGACCAGAGCGGGGTGCGGTTGGTGTGAGGGCAGGGACAGAGTGTGTGTGAAGGAGCACGATAGCCAGGCGGCAGGGCACGGGGGTAGGCCAACTGTGCAGGCTGCAAGCAGGCAATTACCTCTGTGCTAATGCTGCATGCTGTTTGCTGCTGCCCCGTGGACTGATTGGGCTGGCGGAAGAACGCCATAACTCCCTGGCTTGCAACCCCCTGCAGCTGTCGCCATTTGCTGACAATGCAACGACTACCGCTACACCCTCATACACCCATCTCCCCCGCCCCTAAGTCCCCACCACTATGCTCTGAATCTAGTCAACTGCTGAACACCAGCCCTGCCCCACTTCCTTCCCTTCCCCGCCACACCACATCAACTCATGCTGCTGCCACCGACCCCTTCACAACCCAGCAGCCTCACTCACTCTTGTAGTCATGCTGCACCTGGTCCGTGTACAGCGGCAGGTTCTTGCAGGGGTTCACTGCAATCAGCACGGGCCCTGCGTTGGTGTAAATCGTGTCCTGCTTGTACCGCTGCATCAAGTTATCCAAGATGCTGGGCTCATTCAGGTACGACAGCTGAGTGAGGTCTGCGATGGCCTGCTGCAGGGCCGGGTTGGCAGGCACCAGCTGGCCCTGACCATCCTGCAGACCGTCTACTGCCTTGCCCGACTGCGAGAGCAGGACGCTGATGCTGCCGTCTGACGCATCCTTAATCTCTGCCAGCAGCCAGGTTGCTTTGTCCTGCCGGTACCACACCAGGGAGCCCTTGCCCAGGCCCCCCACTGTGTCATCCATGGCTGTGCACCTGCGACATGATGGGGATGACCATACAGCAAAGCAATGTTGAGGATGTTGAGTCAACTTTTCAGACAGCACGCTGCAATGATGCTGCGGAGCTGCTGGTGTTGACCTGGCCCCACACATGCATCGGAGGATGATGCTACTACCAAGCAGTACAGTGCTGCAAACCAACAGCCTGGGACGCCAGCCTCACTGCACAATCTGCTAGTGAGTTGGTGTAGCTGCCACTAACAGAGATTTACCACTGCTGTGTGAGTGCTGTAGGGAGAGACAGCGCAGTGCAGCAAGCCACATCGCGCACAGTTGGCTAGGCTGGTTCAAGGAGCTGACAGGGTCCATCTGGCTTGCCTTGTTTGTCAAGCCAGCTTTGTCGCTTTAAATGCACAACCCTATCAAATTCATACGCCTACCAGCACAACCATGGGGCTCCTGCTCACCTTCAACCAGGCAACCACCAGGCACAGCAGAAGCAGGTATCTCAAGCCATCCTGCTCCACCCAGGCTGCTCTCCCGCAAGAGCCAACCAAATGAAAGCGGAAATTGCCTGGATGCCTCTGTGTTGTCGCACGGGCACGTTGAGAAAAGTATCGCCCTCTACACGCGGCCCAGAGCAACAGGCGCAGCGAACAATTCAATCACAGTGTTGCTCAACCAATCATTCAAACGCGTCCTCTGGTCGGTTGTAATGCTCTCTAGGTCTACTGTGGTCAGTCAGTCACCAAGGTTTAGCAGTTTTGTGCGTTGCCTGGAATAAGCTTTCTCAAATGTTGCAGAATCCTTGCACGACTACTGGACATGATGTCAGACGCTCACCGTATCTTCGTGCGGGCAGCAGCAGCAGCAGGTGGAGATCCTGGGAGCTCTCCAGGTGTGCTGTACAGTGCTATGAATTTGTCAATGCGCGCTGATCGCTGTAGTCTGTTACTGCAGATCTGTTTGTGAGACTGTACATGTGATGAAGCAGCGTAGTTCTGGGGACCAGCCTGGCACTAGTGACTACTGCCTCACACCCTCCCCGACTTTGCACCACCACTGCTCTGTGTACTCCCACCCTTCAGCTTCATGCCCAGTAGCGGGGGACACCAACGCAGGCAGCAGCAGCACAGCAAGTGCTCCAGCACCTGCAGGATGCAGCTCAGACAGCATGCGATCAGGTCAGGCGAGCTGTTCTTTGGCTGGCAGTGCAGCAGCCGACCACTCAGCACGCATCAACATGGACGTGGTGCCCAATACCCCGGCAGCAAGCACCAGCGGCAGCAGTAGCAGCAGCTCGCTTTCCACCCAGAGAGCAAAGTCCAGCATACCCCTTGCAGCTGCTGATAGTGTGCCCAAGCATCAGGATGGCCAGGCTGAGGAGGTGTGGGTGTACCCCTCCGAGCAGCAATTTTTCAATGCCATGCGGCGAAAGGTGAGCATTCTAACATAAGAAGATTATGCGAGTATACAGCTGCATCGGCAACAGGCCTTGTCAACATGGGAAGGAGGCTCACAATGCCATCGGGCATGGCAAGTGTTTTTGACGCTGCCCTACAGCATGTGACTTGTCTAGCCCGACTGCAGCCCCCGACTATTGTGCCCAGTGAGTGAGATGAGACCAAAACGCTGCACAAGCACAGTCATCACAGTGTCGAAGCGCACAATGCCTTGGTCCAGTAAACCTGGGATCACCAATGTGCCGTTCCTGACCTGCTTGTCAACCCTGCCGGCCTGCACACACAGGGCTGGGACCCCTCGGAAGGAGATATGTCCAAAGTGGTGGCCATCCACAACACTGTCAATGAGAAGGCATGGCAGCACATCCTCGCCTGGGAGGCCCTGCACGCCTGCGATTGTGCGAACCCACGCCTCAAGCGCTTCCAAGGCAAACCCAACGAGTTCAGCCCCAAGGCCCGCCTGCTCAACTTCCTGGTGGGTGGGCGGGAGTGGGGTAGGGGTTGGGCCAGGGGGGTGACGTGGGAGCCCAGCTTGCGCAGCACCATGACAGGCTTGCTGCTGGCAGCATGTGGGACTTGGAGGCTGCGGCATACGTCACAAAGCATCGCCTTCTGTGAGTGTCGAACAGTGCAAGAGCCATGTGCTACTTCATATCCCTGTATGGCAGCTGCTCCTGTGGAGAAGAAGGTTGGAAGGGAGAGGACAAAGCTCCACGAGTCTCACACGGCCGCGCCCCGGGTCATGCACGCAGGCCATGCAGTCTGCATACATGCCTGCTATCGAAGCCTGGCCCTCCTCACAAAGCCTGCACTCCTTCCTCCCTCTACTGCCATCTGTCCCCCGCTGTTGCAGGGCTTCAAGCTGCCGTTCGACCGGCATGACTGGACCGTTGACCGCTGCGGGCAGGAGGTGCGCTACATCATAGACTTCTACAGCGGTGCCCCGCAGCCCGGCGTGCCCGCCTCAATGCACCTGGACGTGCGGCCTGCCCTGGACTCCATAGGGGCGCTGTACGACCGGCTCAAGATGCAGACTCGCTGGGTGGCCAGCGGGCGCTGGCAGTATGAGTAGCGGTTGCTGACGTCACGTGTGAAGTTGTGTTATATGGGGCTTGCTTATCCTGCTGTTTCCTGCAAACAAGCAGGTGTTATGTCGAGGCCTTTTTGTTGAGGGCCAGGTCTCTGTTCTGTTGCTCTGTACAGCCGGGATTTGATGGGTTGGCTGAGCTGTTGAATTCAGGCAGGTTGTCTGCAAAGCGGGGTGTGTGATGGAGTGTGTGAACCTGTGGAAAACAGGACATGGCCGACTCGGGCTGTTGGACAATCTCACCACAACGGTGCAGCTGTGTGCCTTTGGGCTGGATGTTCTGTGCCCTCAACGGCTTCCTCTGAGAGGTGTCTCTGCCCTCAGCGGCTTACTCTGAGAGGTGACTCAATGTCGCTGGGTGGCTCATCCTCTCAGCCATCAGTGCTGAGATCTGAATGGCTGTGTGTTGTGGGAATGAAAATTCAATCGAGTTATGATCTTGGTGCCCAGTGACACATGCTCGACTGTGTACGTGATCCTGTTGGATGAGGCGTTGGCATGTGACAACTTTACCAAAGACAGATGCAGACTGCAACATGAAGCATGCCAGGCAAAGCCAGTCATGATGTCATCAAGCAAGCTGCAGCTACAAGATTGATCCACCGTCGGCTCCAATCATGCTCAAACTTTGACATGCGCATCGACATGCGCACTTGACACCCAACCACATGTACCACCAAACCAAACCTGACTGTGACAATGGACTTACCCGACACCCGATGTGCCGCATACACCTTGGCAGCAGTCACGACCATAAGCATGCGCCCAACACTGCACCAGCAGGCAGCCGCAGCAAGCGATGTTGCAGGCTGCTGGTGACCGGTACACGACAGGCACCACACCACACACATGAAACAAATTGACTGTCATGCCAGCATGTAGCGGATGGATCAAAGACATGTGTCAACACAATGGCACCATGTATCAATGAGACAAAGCCATGGTAACGCCTGATAATCACACACATCACATTAGCCTCGAGATGATTGGACAAACGCATGCAGCCTGGGCACCCTGCAGCAACAACAGAGAAGCCAATATCCAAGCTGTCTGTGTATCACCCATTAGTTGGCGGACCTAAGAGTCCACACATACACCGTGTATGCAGGTGTGCAGCACCAAGGGCGCTTCGGCGGCCGAGCATCCCTCCCAAACACCGTTGCCCTGCAATCCCAAGCACCGCACCCCTGCAGGGTCGACTTGAAAGCCAATCCTGTGTTGACACGACGGCGTGCCTGCGCTTCTTCAAAACAAATGCCTGTAGCACATTGAGTGCCCTGCTCCCTGGCCTTCAGGCCAAGGGAGGTCCTGCTTCTTGCAGCAGTGTCAACAGTCAAACTTGTGTGCCCATCCCACCACAGCTGTATCTTGTATTCAAAGCTGTATACCATATTTCGCTGCTGAAGCAACAGTCACTGAGTGAATATCAAACCCATCCTGTCAACCACCACCACCTGAGCCACTGCCGCACAAAAGGCAAAACCAGGTCTCAACACCACCAAGCCCACAGCTGGGATATCAGGCGACCCGAGTTGGACGTTTCCCGTCCCCGTGCGCCAAGGCTGGCACACTGTGCAGGCCAGCCCATGGCAGGGCCTCCGGGTGTGCGATTCGCTGTGAACATGGAAGGAAATGCCCCCTCATAAGCGCATGCTGCTCATGAAAGGGGTAGCCACCAGGCCCACTGCCTTGTGTCATGTTGTCACCCTGGGTCCGGCACTGTTCCGCCAAAGGCTGCAACCAGCAGCAGACCAGCGGGTCCCGACTATCACCCCACGTGCTGCCCATGCTGCCAACAGCCAGGCGGCCTACAACGAACAGCGTGCATGCCAAACCTTCCGCAATTCCTTGCTGGCCCCAATCCTTCGGGGAAAACCCTCCACCTGGAGCCTATCCTCCAGGCACCAGGAACCAAGCCACAACCGGCCACAGCATCAAGGCTGGAATGTGGGTGCTGTCCGCCCTCCTCCCTTGTCCGCCCCCACTCTTGTCCACCCTCACACTTGCGAACAACACACTGTGTTGTGTTGCCCACTGCGGTGACCTCACTGAGCTGTTGACAGGCTACAAACAGCGGCTGGATGCAGCCCATTCAACAGCTTGCTGAGGGTGGCGGCGATGCATGCGTCATACCATGAAACCATACGAAACCAACACACCAAGCGACCTGAAGCTGAAGCGACAAGGCGTTTTCATGGCCATGCTCAACAAGCCGTTGAGGCTCTCAAATCAACACAGACCGCAGGCATGCAGGCCCAACACCAAAGAAGCATCAGCTGCCGCAACCTGGTGCGCCAAGAACCACACCAGCACCACACACCCAAACGGCTGCAACACAACGTTGACACAGCACGGATGCGGCTGTGTTGTGCACACCATGTGTGTGCTCCCCATTGTACTCGAAGCTATCGTTCCTGCCACATCTTGATGTGTGTGTCACACGGTAGTATACTACGGTAGTATACATACTCCCGCCCCATGCAACCTGCATGTCTATGGTACCCACAGATACCCCTGCTGATGGCACACAGCAGCCTGTAGGGCTGCATCCCGATCCAGGGTGAGGGGCGTGCAGCAGGCACTGCACAACCCTCAGCCGCAGCAACACCGGCAGCAGCAACAAAGCAGTCTCACAACCTAATAGTATTAGTAAAAGCACTGGGTGTCAGCAGTACGCATCATAACCACCAGCAGCCACACAGCAGCCACATCTATGCCAGAATATACAGAGCCCATGAGCTGCAGCCCCATCCTCCAACAAACACAAAAAGCACATGCGTGAACCTAGATCAATTGGTGCTTTGCTCAGTACTAAGACTGCCTGCCGAGGAGCACACACAAGGAAGGGCGTGCACACAATGGATCCCCCAGCCCTCCTTCACACAACGCTGCTGATGGCGCCAACCACACAAGCTGCTGATGGCTTGGCCCCTGTAGCAAACCCTGCTGAACACCCTACTCGGTGAAGCGACTGGACACACCTCCATGTGTCAACACACCCACTATGAGTGCAGCAGCCACGACAGGTGTCACACCAAATCTGACAACAGGGCTGCCCGGCCAGAACCACAGCACACCAGGGGTGCTCATCCAATCACCGAAGGGAAGTCATCACCCATGCTGCCGCCCCTGCCAACAGCCACATGGTGCTGGCCACACACTGCTGACAAATCCACGCTGGACATATACCCAGTGGCATCCTGCAGCATGCTGCGCCGCTGCTCCTCACCACAGCACATCAGCTGCCGCTGCACCCTTAGGGACAGCTTGTCAAATTCTGGCCCAAAAGAGGGTGCTGCCGCCTTGGCTGCTGCAAGGAAGGACTTGGGAGAGTACTGGGGCGCTGGCACTGGCATGGGTGCTGCATAGTGCTCCTCCTGCAGCTTGTAGGTGGCCTTCAAGCCCAGCTGTAGTGCAGGACAGGGATGAAACAGGGCGAGGTAAGGCATAGCGAGTCAAGGTGTGGATCCTGCAGCTGCTGAGAGCATGCAACAGCCCCTCCTCGACCGCTGCATGCACAGTGCTGATGCTGGCACGCCCATGCAAGCAAGGGCCGCAGCTGCTGTGCAAGCGATACACTGCTTACTCACCATGACGATCTGCAGCACATGCAGGTGGCGCATCATACTGGCCTCAGCATCAGGCAGGCCTGCATCCACAGCACAGCACAGCACAGCACAGGTGGGTGGTGCATGGCGGCGACTGTAACACAAATCTTGCCATCGACCCGTGCATGAGCATCCCCCACCCCAAAAACCACACTCCATTCCAAGATACGCATGATACCGCAGTTATATGCTGTGTACACACCCAACGCCCCTGCCAGTGCTGCTGCAGGCTGTCTAGCATCGACACACCCACACCCTGTGGCGGTGCTTGTGCCACTGACCTGTCTCCTGCAGTGCCTGCAGTGCCAGGGCAGGCACGTTCCCCTCACGGGCCTGGCGCATCAGGTTGCGCAGCAGCAGCACACGTGGCTGGAGGTGCTGAGGACGCTCCTGCAGGGGGGGACAGGCATGTGTGGTTGGATGCCGCAGTTGATCGTGATAATAGTGTGTTGGAGATGAGAAGGAAGGAAGGGAACTGTTGTATGCACCAGGCACAGCTGGCCCAGCACAGGTTGGTGATGATAGCAGCAGCTGACTGTACAGCCCTGGCAACAGTGTGCTAGATTCATGATCCACTGCAGTAGAGAAGTCCAACTGAGTCTTGAGGGGATCTCATGTCACAAAACATCCAAGGTCGGTCGTGCCACCCTGGGTGTCAACTGCTGGTCAGCTGACCCTCACCTGTATGCACTGCTCCACCATGCGCTCTGCTTCCTCCAGCAGGCTCAGCGTTGTGGGACTCATGCTGAAGGTGATCTCCTCTGCTTGCTGCATCAGACTGCTGTATGCATCGGACTGCTCGCAGTACCCATCCAGGCTGTGCAGAGGCTGGGGTGTGTGCTCTGGCCCCTTTTGTTGCTGACGGGGACGGGGACCAAACAGCAGCGGCAGGGGAGCAAAGCCCCCAGGGAGGCTGAAGGAACAGACCACGGAGGACCGGAGGTGCCTAGGGCAGTACTGGCTTTGACTGGTGCGACGGCTTGGAACAGGCTGGGCACTGACGACAGGGGAGGGCAGCAGCAGAGCCATCAGGCAGCCGGCTGTGCTCTGCCTCTGGTGGAGCAACGCGTGCGTTTCGCGTAACACGGCAACAATAAGACACTGAACAACACGTATATGACCCCGAAAGCTTCAGCAGGCACTCTGGAGAGGTCTCGGCACTCGGTTGCAAGCTGCTGTCCCGTGCTACGACAAGTGAGGAGGTACGACGATTCTTGACAACGAGGATACTCAAAAAAGGCTAGAGGAGCAGCTTCGCGCTGGGCCCTGCTCGTTCAAATGGGGTGACAGCTGAGGCGCTGACCTTCTGGCAAGATTCGACCCTGCTTAGCCCAGAACTTGCCAACTTGCAGCAGAGTACAGCATCAATGTTTGTAGCACCTGAACCACCAGGAGTGAAGCCTCCGTCGTGTCCACACCTGCATGCACCGCCAGCACCCAAATCACCCAATCATTGAAATACCCAAATACATATAGTTTGGCCTCCTTCATGCCAAAGGGGTCTCACTCAGCCATATCACACAACCTTGCCGGGTGTACCAACGTCCATGCGGTACCCGGGGGCCAGCATATGCATGACAGCTTGACAGGCTGGTGCACGACTGCTGCAGTGTGTGATTGACAGCCTGCCGCAGTAATACAAAGGTTGCCATGGCTGGCAGTTTGGGAAGCGCTCGAGGTGTATCGGTTTTTTGTTGTCAAGTCATTGGCGTTGAGCCATCGTGTCTTGTGTGTATACTGCACCTGTTGCGGTGGTGCCGGTTGTGGCTGGCTGGTCATGTGATTATGTGCGTTTGCCAGTGTGCCATATCACCTCCAAAAGGTTGGCAGCATGCAATGAGCAGCAGGTGACCGGCTGCGAACTTGATCCGTACAGAAACCCCATGCCTGGGGTAAAAAGTAAACACAGGCTCACATGCCGGGCAGTCGTGAGGTGCCAGTCGGTCCTGGCTATGTGTCCTCATCAAAGAGACACTTGCACTGCAACTGAATCATACGGCAGCCTTGATTGCAGGCGCTGAAGCGCTCATGCCCGGCTCACATTCCAAACAAAGTCGCGATTTACCCAATAGGGCCTCCTGCAAGAAAAAGCGTATACGCTGCTGACAACAGGCCTGCAGGATCCTAGGACTTGCCCGGCACACCTGGTGCAAGGGGGAATGCGTGAAGTGCTTGACACTGCCTGCCACAGGCTTGCTGCCAGCAGTATGCTGCAGATAGTGCAGCCACTGTCTGCATTCAATGATTGAGCGCATAGGTGGGTGCACGATGCACACCGAGGTCATTGTCGTAGCAGGGTGCGCTTGAGCCATTCACTACTTTCCTGAGATTGTTTTTGACCCCTCAGCCACCCCCCTGTCCTCAAGCATGCACACTCACCATGCCAGGAGGTGTCGCAGCCAGCTGTCTCTGTTTGTATATACCTTCACTACAGGTAGTCAAGGGCAAGGGGACTGTGTCAGGTGCCATCTTTCAGACACTTTTTAACCTTCTGAGGCTCTGCTTGAGGTTTCTTAGGCTCCGCTTGTCGTGCTTTCGAGATCGCTCCAGTGCATTCTGGACGATTCATCGGTGTGACAGTTTCACACGCTGGTTGACACCTACGTCTATTTGTTTGGTGATTCATAGCAAGTAAACGTGCTCTCCAAACGTCTGGAGATCGGGCAGTGTAAAGCAAATAGCAACAGCAGTAGCATCACCAGGCTGTTCCAGACAAACTCAGTCCAAGCGTGAAGCAAGTCTGACAACAGAGCATCATGTCTCAGGAACCGCTCGACATGGGCAAGTGGCGAGGTGAGGGCCCCATACCTTGACCAGGGTCAGCAACAAGCAGCCAGCAGTGCACATGCAAGCTCAAAGCGCCCAGCAGCAGCAGCGGGGGGAGCAGCAGCAGCAGCCACCCGCGCGCTACGTTGGCCAGCAGCATATTCTTAATTCAGAGGCGGGCTGCAACTGCATCTATGAGTTTGCCTGCTTGGCCTGCTTCACCTTTTGCATGCTGCATGTCGTGCACCATCAGGTCTCTTTGAGTGGAGCATGAAATACCAGGATGGCACCAGGGAAGGTGGCTCTGCCCCCCAGCCTATGGACGCAGAGAAGAAGGAGTGGTGAGCAGCATGGCACTAGTAGCAGCGATTTTGACACCGCAGTTGTCAAGCTTGTGTTTGGTGGGGACTGACCACACATCCAGCAGCAGCAGCAGCACCGGCAGACCAGCTGTCAAGCAGCTGCGGCAGCTGGCTGTCTCACGGCGCCAGCTGTCTCTCACCAACGCGTGTGCAGCAGCTTTCAAGCCTGCAGTCGCATGCATCTACAGCCACATGCAGCTACCATAGTCGATGCATGTGCCTGCTGTCATGGTGTGGTGTGTTGACACAGGGAGTGCATCCAGCCAATGCATGATGAACCATCCCAGGATGTGACCATCCAAGGATGTGTGTCATGCCACGTCCATAAGTCTCTGCCATCGCTGCTGCATTAACCAGGAGCTAAGCACCAGGCCGACGGCGGCCTGCATACCTGTACAGACCTGCATGGCAGCTAGCACATAACTGCAGCCCCTACATCAGCGCTTCACTCACACCACTGTACTGTTCAGACTTGCACAGTTCTGTTGTGGATTGCATGCCCCTTCCCCGCTTATCTTGGTTGTCGTCTTTTGCTGCCAACACACTTGCATGCCTAGAAGTTTTTTGTTCCCTCCCTGCCTGCTTTGATTTCCTGCCTGCTTGCCTCGCTCCCTGGCTGTGTGTTGTCAGGCTGGACTCTCCCGCTACCAACGCATCTGCATGCTTTGCAATTCATTGTTCTCGTGCGTGCCTGCTTGCCTTGCTGCCTGCCTGTGTGTCACATCAGGCTGGACAAGGCCCTTCAGGAGTTCATGAAGGACTTTGCTGACCGCATGAAGGAGATCAACAGCAGCCTCAGCAGCAGCAGTGGTGCTGACGCAGCTGACAGCACTACACTGGCAGACAAGGAGGCACTGTGTGACGAACTCATCGAGATAGTGGAGAATGTTGACTATGCACGAGGTGAGTCTGCATGTATTGTTTTCAATGCTTGAGGGACAGGGCTTTCACATGCATGAGGGGCATGGCATCAATGCATGAGCACTGGTAACGAGGTAGTGGAGAATGTCTATGTACGAGGCCAGTATGCATGTATCATGATGTAAGCATCAGTATGCATGTATCATGATGTATGCATGAGGGTCAGGGCACAGGCCGTATACATCACATGCATGGTCAATGGGCATGGATGTATTGCATGGGCCCCGGTATGGTCTCATCGCCATGCTCCTAGCCACATAAGCATGCAGGTGGAGGCCAGGAACCACAGAGATGCCAGTTGCAGCTGCAGGGTAGGCTTTGCAGTGTGGGCAATCAACGGCCTTGGTAGGGTGCCTACTGCCACAGCTGCAGCCCAGCACCGAGCAGCAGCAGCTGAGTTTATGAGGTACCACCGAGCACCGAGCAGCAGCTCCTGGAACCATTGCTGCATGCTGCCGTGCATCAACCATCCAGCCGGTATCGTCATGGCACAACTGTGGCGGCCCATGCCATTCGCATGTTCTGGATCCGGAAGACCCCTTTGCCAGCTTGCCAATGCCACTCGCACGATCCCCCTCTTGTCACTCTCACCACCTCACATCACCACCCAACGCTGCTGCATGCTGCCCTCACCCTTTCCCCCTCCCTTTCCCTCCTTTTACTTCTTTGAACCCCCAGACCTTCACAAGATTGGTGGGCTGCCCACCCTGCTGTCCCTGATGTCCAGCCCCCACCCCTCCCTGCGCTGGAGGGCTGCTGAGGTAGCTGCCACCTGCATGGCCAACAACCCCCCAGTGCAGCGCTGGTTCATGGAGGCAGGGGTGCTGCCACCCCTGCTGGCACTGCTGGGTGACAGCCACCCAGTGGTAGCTACTAAGGCAATCTTGGGGCTCAGTGCCCTGGTGAGGCACTACAACCCGGGACTGGAGGTGCGTGGGAATGGAAACAGGCTTTGGGGAGAGGTGGTGGAGGCGGGAGGGAAGGGGGGGGGGGGGAGGGTTCATGGAACGATGCTGGTTTGCGCAGTGTGGCGGTGAAGTGTGGTTGCTTTCAGGACAGGTATGCTGTGGAACCCTCACTAACCCTTTATGTGGTGTGTGTATCTGTGGTGTGTGCCCTTGCTGCTCGCCTGCGTGCGCAGGCTTTCAGGTTGGGTGGTGGTCTGGGGAAGCTTCTGGCCCTGCTAGGCTGCCCCACTGACCCAGCCATACACCAAGGAGGGGCAGCAGCACACACACCAGCAGCAGCAAGCAGTCCCAGCCAGCAGCAGCAGCAGCAGCAGCAGCAGCGCCGCCTGCAACGCAAGGTGCTAGCGCTGCTGCAGTATGTGTTGGCCAAGCATCCCACCGACGGCTTTGCAGCAGCTGAGTTTGGTGTGGTGCCACACCTGCAGCAGCTGCTCTCTGACAGCAGCAGCGACGCTGACATGCGCACTGCCAGCTTAGCTGTGTTGGTCCAAGTAGTGGGCACACCCCAGGGCTGGCAATGGGTGAAGACACACCACCCGCAGCTGCTGCCAGACCTGCAGCAGCTTCTGCAGCAGCAGCAGGGTGGCGGCAGTGGCAGTGGGGAAGGTGTAGGGGGTGCAGCAGCAGCAGCAGCAGGGGTGAGGAGGAGGCAGGGGGGTATGATGATGAGGAGGTGCAGTTGCTGCAGCAGCTGGTGGGTGTGCTGCAGGCTGCCTCGCCCCCTGCAGGGGGGACACAGGGCCTGAGTGACCACATTGACCTGGACCCATACCAGGTGGGTGGCTGGCTGGCTGGGTGGTTCAGGTTTATGGCCCCCGGGGGGGGGGGTAGGACGGGGGAGGGGATGGACGCTTTGCTCGCAGGGGTTTGTGCTGCCAGCCTGCTCTCTTGATTTGCCCCCAACCCCCTGCATACAGCCAGTGCTTGTTCCTGGTTGACTGTGCAGCCATGGGGTGTGAGCTTCTGCCCCCTCCCCCGGTTTCATGCCTATTTTGTTGAGCTGACTGACTGCGTGCCTATGGTTTGCAGGATGGCAGAGAGAGACGGGAGCCTCTTACCCTGGACATGAAGCAGCAGCAGGAACAGCAGCAGCAGGAACAGCAGCAGCAGCAGCAGCACCCAGATAGTGCCGGTTGGGCGTTGACGGCAGTGCCCAAGCAAGAGTTGCGTTGATCAGTGGATGTTGGCTTGGCATGCTATGTAACATTGAGGTGCACGGCTGCCATTGTCAGATGTGCTGACCTGTCTCAGTTTTGGAGGTGCTGTCAGGTCAGTTTTGGAGGTGCTGTCAGGAAAGGAGGGGTTGAGGTATGGTTTCAGGGGTCCATGGTTGTGCTCCCCCCCCCCTTCCTCCAGTCACGAGTGGGCCTGATGGTGGCCGTGGTGGGAATGCTACGTGCATCGGACCCTTGTAAACGAATATGGTGGGAACAATCCTAACTGCTACATCATGCCTAGTGGCACTGAGTGCATTCTTCTTCTGGCGGCTGAGTCAGCATGACTAATGCGGCTTGGCAACGCAGCAAAGGAAGCGAGACCCCCAAACATGTTCTGCATCTTGCATATCAGCCTGATCTCTGCAACTCGATCAAAGCTCGCCGTGTGTGCGTTTTGCCAAGTGCACTGCAGTTAGGAGCACTCAGTGCACCCAGGCGCTGCCCTTACTGGCTCAATGACCGTCACACCGGTTTAAGAAGCGTCTTGAAGACGGCAGCAGTCACTTTCGGTGCGCATCCGGCAGTGGGTGAACGTTCCAGCAAACCTCACCTCGCTTTCAACACCTGCTTGTGCATTGCGTCGACTAAACGTCTCAAGAGGTTGAATCCGTGCGTATCAACGCTCATGCTGCCTGGCCTCTGCTGACTGGTTCCAGCTAGGCCTGGTGTGGACCCACCCACACAATTCAGGCTCCTGCACACACATAGTTGGCCTGTTGCACCTCTGCACCCTCCTACAGGTCCCCTCTCACGCCTACCACCACCATGGCCCAGCAGCAGCAGCAGACGCAGGGGTACCACCCCTGGGGTCACAGCAGCGCACAAGGTCCAGCACGGCCTAGGCCTGGGAAGCTTCTGCTGGGAGACATTCAGTCCCTGCAGCGTCAGCAGGCAGCAGCAGGCAGCAGCACCCCTCCAGGAGGCTGGCAGCACAACGGGCTCCTCTCCCAGCAGCAGCAGCGTGCACCCAACGTGTTAGCGACCCTCGCATCCTCGGCAGAGAGCAGCAGCGGCAGCACGGACAATGAAAGCGTGCAGTGCTCCCTGCTGCAACAGTATGGGGAGCAAATGGTACCAAGCTCCCCAGCACAGCACCAGCAGCAGCACCAGCAGGCATTACCCTTCTGGAAAGGCCCGCAACACCAGCAGCAGCAAGCATGCCACAGTCAAACACAGGAGCAGCAGCATCAGCAGCTGCGGCCGCCCTTGGATCCTCATCACCAGCAACAGCAGCAGCAGACTAGTGGGAAGCTGGTCGCTTTCCGGCAGCCTGGCAGTATCGGCCCCCAGTTTGCATCAGCGACACTTAGCGGCAGCAGCAGCAGTGGCAGCGGTTCAGACAGCCCCACAGCCTTAAAAGCAGTCGGGCGCGTCTTCGGCAACGGCGAAATCTGCAAGCTGCTGGGGTTGATCGGGGCGCAGCTGCTGATGCACCTCGCGCACCTACAGCACGGAATGCACCAGTTGCACCTGCGCCAACAGCAGCAGCAGGGGCTCGGATCAGGGCAGTACCCGGACCAGCAGCAGCAGCAGGGTGGGTTTGGCAGCTGGCGGTTGCGCATGCCGTGGCAGCGGCAGGAGGGGCAGGCGGGGGTTAGTGAGGGTGGGTTGAGTCAGGGGGCCAGCAGCCGCAGCAATGCAGCGTGGCAGGCAGGGGAGGCTGCCAAGCAGTGGGTGGCGCGCGGTGTGGTGGCGGAACGGAACGTTCAGCTGCGAGAGGCGCTGGCTTGCTACACGAACGCAGGTAAGCTTTGGTGGAGGAATGAGTTGTAGCTGGGTGCTGTGCTGTTCGTGCTCTGGGTAGTGTGGCAGGGGGAGGAGGTGTGGCAGGAGGAGGAGGATCATGCTTGCATGCTGCAGATCATGACCGAAAACGCTTCGCTGCCGTCATGCATCCCTCGGCACATGCCCCCTCCATCCCGTCCCCGTGCCTCTCTTCTGCATTTGTCTGCCCTGCTGTCAACCACATGTCCTCTGCCCTCCCCTCCCCTCTCTTCCTCTTCTGACCTCACATGTCTTCTCGCTGCCCCTTTCCTCCCCTCTCCACTGCATCTGCCTGCCCTGCTATCGACCACTCAGTCACGCTTGAGCCAGGCAACCGTGAGTACCTGTGTCGCCTGGCCACCCTCCCCTTTCTTCTCCCCTGACCTCACATGTCCTGTCGCTTCCCCTCCCCTCGCCTCTGCATCTGTCTGCCCTGCTATCAACCACCATCAGTACGCTTGAGCCTGGCAAGCGTGAGTATCTGTGTCGCCCACCCAATCGCTCCTCTCTCTTCCCCCTTGTATCCCCCTCCCTCCGCTCCCCCTCTCCTCTGCATCTGTCTGCCCTGTCATCGACCACTCAGTCACGCTTGAGCCTGGCAACCGTGAGTACCTGTGCCGCCTGGCCAAGCAGTGGAGTGACCTCACCTATGAGGAGGGTGCCACTGTGGAGCAGATCCAGGAGGTCAACACAAAGGCCATGGAATATGCAGAGAGGGTTATTGGCATGGACCCCAGGGTGAGCAGGGTTGGGATTGGGGATAGGCAGCAAGGTTGCGGCAGCCACAGAAGCAGCGGCGGCAGCGGCAGCGGCAGTATCAACTTTTGCACGTATGTTAGGCAGATGCACAAGCCAAACAGCCATGGAGTGTGCAGAGAGGGTCACTGGCATGGATCTCAGGGCGAGCAGGGATGGTCAGAGATCTTCTGAATATGGGGGGGGGGGTGAGGCGGCAGCAGCAGCAGCGGCGCGGCGGCAGCAGTGGCATTTGCAGATGAAGCATGGTGGTGCATGAGCATGACTTGCTGCGCAATCGTCAATGCACATGTGTGATGCTTTTGGCTGAGGTGGTGGGAGCTGCTGTCAGCTGTGTGTGTGAGACACTAAACTTGATGACAGCCGATACAATCCTCATGACAGTGAGAAACAATGTGTGTTGTTGTGCCTGTGCAGCTTCCTGATGGTTACTTGGCCAGCTGTGTCAGCAAAGGGCGCTTGGCCCTCTTCAGTGAAAACAAAACCAAGGTGGGCATGGCTCCCCACACCCCAACACTGTCTTGACATGTCCCTGGTTCCATTGATGCTGTGGCGCTGCCTTGCTTTGTTGTGTAGTCGGAACAGAAGTGCAGCCACTCGCAGGGTCGGTCCGCAGCAGCTGCTGGCAGGATGCAGGACTGAATTGCATGCAGAATCTAGAGGTTGGCGCCGGGTGTTTGTGAGGTACATGGATTCAACCGGAAGTGTGTCTGCCCCCCATGCATTGCACAGCTTCGCCTTGCACAGGAGGCTCAGGAGGCTGCCCGCACTGTGGTGCAAGCCGTGCATGACAGTTACATTTTGAATTTGACATTTAAATATTATGTTGTCTGCTCTGCACAGCTTCGCCTTGCGAAGGAGGCTCAGGAGGCTGCCCGCATTGCGGTGGAGCTGGACTCCCACAATGACCTGGCCCACCACCTCATGGGCAGGTGGCACTTTGAGATGGCGCAGATCAACTTCGTGCTGCGGCAGGTGAGACGGCAGGAGGCAGCACACCCCCACACCCCACACGCGAGTGTTATTGTGCCAGTTGTGTGGCAATGCGAGAAAGGCTCATGAGAGACAGGCTTCACAGTGAGCCTACTGGGTGCACTTGGGAATTGTTTGTATGCGTTTGGTAGCCTGTAGCTGCTTGCATGGGGGTTCGCCCGGGCTGGGGGTTGGCAGCTGGGGGTTGTGGCCAGCAGGAGTTGAGACAGGACGTCGTTTACAACACCGTGTTGTGTCATGTGCTGACAACCCGGCTGCTGGTGCTGCTGCTGCTGTCGCCTGGTGCTGCCATGTACTGTGTTTGTTTCTGTCAGCTCATTCGCATCGTGTATGGTGCGTCACTCAACCCTGGCACCTTTGAGGAGGCCCTCACTGAGTTCCAGCAGGCTGTGGCTCTCAACCCCAACAAACTCATACACAGGTAAGCAGTGTTAGAGGAGGAAAGTGGGAGAAGGGAACAACATAGCCGCCACGATAGTGTACAATCCCAACCCAGTTACTGCTGAGCGCTTGTGTTATGGCAGAGGGCTGCCTTGCATAGCTGTGCCTTGAGAAGGAGCACAATGAGTTGAAGATTGCGCCCTGCAACGGGAGCCAGCTGTTCCGGTGGTCTGGAGCCCTCGTGCTTCTGTTGAACAGAGCTGTCCTGCTGCTGCTGCTGCTGCTGCTGCTGCTGCTGCTGCTGCTGCTGCAGGGTTGAGCTTGGTCGCACGCACCTGCGCCTGGGCCACAAGCGTGACGCGTACCAGCACCTGCTGGCCAGCATGGACCTGGAGGTTGAAGACATCAACGCGAAGCTGCAGAAGGAGGACGCAGAGCTGCTGCTGGCTAAGCTGCAGGGGGAGATGAAAGGACGCACTGAGCTGCCGGCGAGCTGGGGGGGCTTCACAGCACCTGGCATTGCAGCTGCAGCTGAGGACGGCAGCAGTAGTGTTGGCAGTAGTGTGGGCAGCTGCAAGGTGGAGGAGGTGGGTGAGGATGGCGGTGGCAGTGGCGGCAGCAGTGGTGGTGGTGTTGCTGGTGGTGACGCAGCGGCGTGAGGGGAGGCAGGGTTGCGGACACATCTGCAGCCGTTGCTGTTGCAGCTTGAGGCAGTTTTCAACACAGTCCTGCTGCTGGTGGGCGCACAGGCCGCTGCTGGTGCGTGTTGTGTAAGGGTGCAAGGTTGTGGTCATGCAGCTGGGTGTTGCGTGCAGGGTTGGTATGGCAGCATGGTGTTTCTGGGGGCTGCGGTCTCATGGGTATGTGTCTCTCGTGATGATGCATACATCTGAGGGTGGTGTATGTGCATGGTCGCTTGGTGTGTGTGTTAATGTGTGGTCAGGGTTTTGGTTGCCCTCAGTGACAGCATGCAGCCGTCATCCTGCCTGATGTATGCTTTGCTGCTTGTTGATGATGCGTGTACATTCAGACATGCGTGTATGGGAGCTGCTGCGAGGGGTGCAGTGTGCATACATGTCAACATGCGCCCATCTGCCGGCCCTTTACGGGGCAGGTGCTGTCGCATCCCGCCAGCAGCCTGCCCTCACAAATGAAGCTACTGCAGCTCAGTGGCTGTCTCTTTTGGAGGTGACATGCACACAGCTTGCGGTATGGCCTGTTACTCTTCCCCTTGGTTTGATCCACTGCTGTCCTTTGCTGTTGAGGTGCTTGCAGTGTGTGGCGATGTGTAGTGGGGGCTTTGCTGCGTGTTGGCCTATTCACTACTGTCTATGGAGCCTTGCGGTGCGTGGCGGTGTCTTGTGAGTGGCCTTACTGCGGATGGTGCACTGTTCAAGCCCACCTCTCTCTGCTGACAAGCATTGTCGTGAGGCTGGGAGTGCTTGTGGGGTGTCCGCGTGTGCCTGTGGTGTGGGTGCAAGGTGGTGTGGTGTGGTAAGGGCATCCAGCATCATGCGGCAGGGGTTGCAAGGGCATACATTGCAATGCACAGCAAGCACGTGGCATCAGCTGCAGCACGCTGGTGAGTTCACGGCAGGGTGATGTTGCACTGCACAGGCTTGTTCCCGGTGTTTGGCTTGTTTGTTGCGCAGTAGGCAGGATGTATTAACAACACATGGTGTGGGGAGTTGCTTGCATTGCAGCGTGTTGTGCTGAAAGAGCACACTGCTGTTGTGTGGGACGGCCACCTGGCCGACTGTACAGATTGAGCTTGGGGTTGCTATGTTTGCCATCCTGTCTTTGGTCGTTTGTTGTTGGCAGTGTGCGCGGGAGTACATGCTAGCCACTGGGGCTGCTGCTCTTGAGCTGCAGGGGGTGATTTTCTTGTTGCGGCTGCTGCTGCTGCTGCCTTGAGGCCTGGGTTGCTGGTGGTAGGGACTGTGAGCGGCTTTGCTGGATATGGGCATTCTGTCTTTCCAGCAGTGCCGATGGCAGCTGCCAAGGGGCCTGAGGATGCATTTTTGAGGTGCTTAAGAGCAGCAGGAACAGTCGCTGTTGGCGCCGCCAGGATGTGGCTGGCTGGAAGGAGAGATATGTTTCGGAGCACGCTTGTGCTGGGAGTGTTGGATGCTGTGTTGCCATGTGATCCATGAGATCTTGAGAGACCTTTTGCCTCCCGAATGATTTTGCTTGTGGTGTCAGGGGCTGTTGCTAGGTGGGGTGTTGGCAAGGTGCACCTTTCACTGCAATGAGCCGGGCCCGTTGATGTTGCTGTTGTTGCTTGCTTGCTTGCTTGCTTGCTTGCTTGCTTGCTTGCTTGCTTGCAGGTTGTGTGGCTGGTGGGCGAGTCACAATGCACAACTGCTTGGCTAGTTCATCTCTTTGCCTTGTGCACTGGTGCATGCTTGCAATTGGCTGCTGGACCATTCTGTGCAAGGGTCTTGTGTTGCTGTCGGGTAGCTGTGTGGCATTATCACCATCATGTGCGTGTTGTCCTGCATCCCACTTGGTGATGGTCAGTAGTGTGCCTGCCGCTTCACTGCCGTGCTGGCTGGCTTGCTGACTTGCACCCTGTCTGTGGGCATGTGGCATCTGACATGATTTGACTGGTTGGATGCTGATGATCTTGACTTGATTTTTCACACACAAACAGCACAGGCTGTTGGGTTGAGTTGTGCCCTGTTTGGGGTGCTGATGGCTGGTGTAACATTTGATTGTTGATCTCAACTTGAAAACTCAACAAAATTCACCGATTGGGCATGTTGTTGAGTCATGCAATGGGCAGAGGCTGTAGCCTGCCCCAAACCTTGCTGTCCAACATCATGTGACACAACGGGACAGCCACAGCACCACAGATAATGCACAGATGGTGCACGTGCTATGCTGGCACTGTCTGTCGCCCAGGTATGAACACCTAGACAACCCTGAGGCTCCTCTCTCTGAGGCTCCTCTCTCTTTGTTCTTTCACTTCCTCAATATCTCACTTGATCTTGTCACGTGTGCAACAGCTGCAAATGTTTGAAACAGGTGCCAGTCACACCAGGTCACACGTTGGAGGAGGGCCAGCAACAGGGTGTCATAAGCCTGCACTGGGGCAGGGGTCGACCCCCCTCTCCTTTGCCGTGCTGACATCTTGTTGCTGCGCTGTTCTGCAGGTATGTTTCTTGTGCTTTTGCAGGCAGAGTGTTGTTGTTGACAGCAGCAGCCCAGCCCAGCAGGAGGAACAGCCAGCATGACCCAGCACAGATGATCACAGTGGAGCTTTGATGCAACATCCAGCCCAGCAGGAGGACAGCAACTGGCCAGGCACCTTCAGGTCACAGTGAGCCAAGGGTTGGGGGGCCCCGAAGCTCGTATAGCTTCAGCTGCACATGCATATGCATCACTATTCACTTGTTTCCGTTGACAGACACGGCAGCTTCAGCCTCTGCGATCTTATTACAACCCTGAGGCTCTGCCTTTTGCCTCTTGAACAGCCAATGCACCTCTGAAAAAGGGCAACAATCAAACCCCATTACTGCAACAATAGGCACAAACAGAAAGGATGCAAGACAGATGCAGTGTCACCAACAGTATGCACTCAGGCAACAACACACCTGATGCCCCCCCCCCCCCCGCTCACACACAAAGTTGCCCTGCAGCTCTCTCAACCACTCGCATGCTGCCAACCAATGACAGGCGCACACACAGGGCATGTACACAGCCATATGATACGTGAACTCCCCTGCACTGCACCTGACTTGCAATGCAATGCACTGCACTGCTGGCACTCAGCGAGACATGCCCTGCCTTTGGGCTGCTGTGCCAGCACCAGTGCCTGCTGCATGCACATAGCCAAAAACTGTGTGAACTGCAGCAATGACGGCTGCTCAGGGGGACTTATCCTGCCGCAGCCGTCAAGCTGCTGTGCCAGCACCAGCACCAGAGCCTGCTGCATCTGCTGGCTCCACAACTCCGCTGCACTGCACTGCCGGCAGCAATGCAGTGGATACTCAGCGGGACTTGTCCTGTCCTTGTGCTGCCGTGCCAGCACCAGCACCAGAGCCTGCTGCATCTGCTGGCTCCACAACGGAGGGCGCAAAGCTGCGCGGCACCTGTGTCCTCCACAAGCTGGACTTTGGATCAGACCAGAGGGCCCGCATGGCAGCTGCGTGCTGACGTGCTACTACAACCAGCAGCTTTGGCTTGCTGTCCTGCTGTGCTGCCTGCTTGGCAGCCCTAGCCGCTGCCTCCTTCAGTTGCTCAGCCATGTACTGCTGCCGCAGGGCAAAGTGACGCCACTTCAACGGCTGCAGCCGAGCCATCCTTGCCAGTACCTCTCCCTGCTGTGCTGGCTCTGGGGGCAATAGGGCCGCTGCTGTCGCCTTCGCCACTTTGAACAGCAGCAACGCCTGCCGCTCAGCTGCCTGCTGCTCCGCTGATGGGCGACGTCCTGCAGCTGTGCTGGGGTCCCCTGCTGACGGTTGTGATGCCGCCTGCTGCTGCAGCTGTGCGGCTGCTGCTGCCAGCTGCTTGTCCCATGCTGCAGCTGCGGGTGGGAGTGTGCTGACCACCTGCTGGTTGATGTTGAAATCGCGCATGGGTGTGTAGCTGTTGATTGCCTGCTCGTCCAATGAGTCGGTAAAGTTTGCTACAAGGCCGCGTACCCAGCTCTCCTGCAGCTTCAGGGGAGCGTCTATGCAGCGCAGGTGGACACCTACAGCAGGTGTGGATTGGAAACATACAGTGCAGCAGCAGTGAGCATATGCACGGTCTGCAAGGATGTGGAAGAGTGACCCAGCAACAGCACGCTGCCGGCCGGCTTTCAAAAAAATTGGAGCCATAAAATCCCCCATGATGAAAGCAGCACCAACAACGCACATGTTTTGCATCTACTGGGCTGGAGTAACAGAAAGTGCCAGTGGATTGTTGACGTTGCTTCTCCTTTTGAAAACACACAAGCACAACAGTCACCCACCTTGTGCTAGTGCGTACTGTGCAGCAGCCACCATCTCCTGTCCAGGCAGGTACCCGCACAGCTGCAGCACCTCAGCTAAGCTGTCAGGCTGCTTGAAATAATCTAGGCCAGCGTAGTAACCAAACGATTCGAACGGGTCCATGATGTCTTTGCCAACTTTGGCAGCTGGCATGCTGCTGCTAGATAGTTCTGCTGCCAGCGCTTGACATTGCTGCTGCCACTCCTGCCCCTGTTGCTGCCCTGGCTGCAAGCACTGCAGGTGATCCAAAACGCTCTGAACCCACTGCGGGTGCGGTAGCAGCAACTCTGAGGTTGTCTGTGGCTGCTCCAAAAGAACTTCATCAGGTTGCAGTTGGTGCAGTGCCTGTTCAATTAATTCATGCTGCAGTGGGGCCCAGCAGGCAACGCCAAGGATGTGGATCACACATCCGGCGCTTTCATGAGGCACTAGGGGCGCTTGCACCGCTTCTTGCAGCCATGGCTGGTTGGAGCGCTTCAGCTCACTTTGCAGGCTGGTAGGGACAGCAGTACTGGTGTAACTCCCAGCATGGGCGCTGACCCTGCAGTGAACTAGGGGCACACATTTTCCTACTGATAATGCACAATATTGTGCAATGGGAGACAGCCGGTGAAAAGTCCTAGAGCAGCATACTGATAAGGGCGACTCGATCACTGCAGACTGCATAACGGCTGTTTCGAAATGGCACAATACTTTTGTCTAAGATAACCATGGTCTTTTGAGGGGCAGCTACAGTGTTTGGTTTGTCGAAACAGTTTGACGGTTTGTTACTGTTGAGGCATTGTTGACCGCCTCAAACAAGGATACGTTGGTGCCCCAGGCCTCATTGACATCTGGTGTACGGTCTCATCCGCCCATCTCTCTCTTTATTGGGTTCATCTCAGCACACCCATCGCTCAGCCGCGCTTGTAACAGTCTAGTCGGTTGCACCTCTACAGTTCGGTTGCACATTCAGAACATTTTCGGTTGCCACTAGGAGGCAGGTTGGGGTGTGTTCACTGCCAAGACTTGCGCTCTCCTTCGCCTTGCGATTCCCGCGTCAGCAGACGAGTCGTTGCCCCACTTTCTTCTGGCGCCTTCAATCAAGTTCAGATCGTTCCCATAATTTTATAACTACATACTCAGCCTAAGTGTGTGCCAATGGCTATCACAGAGGGCGTCCCTGCGAATCAGGCCGTAGCGACGCTTCCAATCAGCCAAACAGCAGAGCTGCCAAAGGAGCACAGCAACCCGTTCGCGAACGCGAAAGATGCAGCAGCAGCTGCGTCTGTTGATCAGAGCCCATTTGCACTGGCAGAGGTGCAGGAGACCGCACTTGCAGTCAGGACCCCCAGCCAGCAGAAGCTTGTGCGCAAGGTGTCATTCAGCAAGAAGCTGTTCAGCTGCGCCTGTGTGCGCCCTGCAGTAGATGGTGATGCCATCGAGGTAGAGTTTGACATGACACGCCAGCAGAGCCTGGCCACATCCAGCAACTCTTCCTCCATGTCAGACGCGCAGCGCAAGAAGGGTGTTCACTGGGACATCAGCCCCAAGAAGGGCCTCATGAAGCAGAACAGCGTGGCATACACAGACGTGGACTGGTGAGCAGCATGGCTTGAACTCGACTTTGTTGCTGTGATGAAATCTTTTTTGATACAGCGAGCCGTGGCAATCGAATGTAGTATGGTCCAGCTGCTGGGCCGAGCATGTCACCTCTAGGGAGCCCCCACTCTATGTCACCAACACGTATCAGTGACAACAGCGAACCCTGTCTGTCATTGGAGTCACCTGACAGGGCAGCAGTTCAAAGCAGCAGTGCATGCACTGCTGCCCCTGGTAAGAGGCACCCAAAACAACATAAGCATGTTTCTGACTGTGTTCTTACTAAAGCACCACCCCTTCTCACCCTTCCTCCCAATCAATGCCCCTGCTGTCTACGTCCCTGCACCACCAGTCCCCCTTCCTGTTCACACACCTCAGCAACCTGCGTGCACCTCCAAATGCCAGTCACCCTGCATTGCCCTACCACAACATCCTGTAACTTACCTTCACCTCGTCATTCCTCTCCTTCTCCATCTCCTTTGTCTCCTCCTCCTCCTTATGCGCAGGTCTTCTCCTCCTCCTAACCAGTCTTCTCTCCTCCTCCTCCCCAGTCTTCTCCCTCTCCTTACCCTTCTCCTTCTCCTTCATTCTTCTTCTTCTCCTTCATTTTTCTTCTTCTCCTTCATTCTCGATCCTTCTCCCTCCTCCTCCCTCCTTCCCCTCCTTCTCCTTCCCCTCCTCCTTCTCCGTCCTGATCCCCTTCTTCTGGCCTGTCCCCATGCACAGGTTTGATGCCCGCTCTGAGTTCAGCAGCACCCTCACCTGCATGGCCCTACCACAATATCCTATAACGTACCTTCTCCTTCTCCTTCTCCCTCTTTTCCTCACTTACAGGTTTGATGCCCGCTCTGAGTTCAGCAGTGCCCTGGGAGGCGCCATGTCAGACCAGGTGGCCAAGCTGGAGGAGCTGTCCCTCATGATCAGGGACCTACCCCCAGCACCACCCACCAAGGCCCCCTGGATCCCTGAGCCACCCCTGGCATTCGGCCAGCCAGGCATGACATTCATGCCAGTGCCAGCATTCACAGGTGGGGGGGGGGCATGCATGCGCTCACCCTGTGCCGCACAACATGCATGCAAGGCTGTTCTGATCAGCAACAACAGCTGGTGACTGCATCCCAAATTGCATGTCACACAGGTTTGCCTCAGCATCGCAACTATACAAGCACCTCAAGATGCCAGCCAAGCAGAGCTGGACTGCCCTTGTTTGCGCAGCATTGCACAGAGCAACTACAGCATGCACCCGCTTGTCATCCCTCACTCGGCCCAGCCTCTGCATCTTCCTTGACACCTTCTTCTTTACCCCAACCCCCACCTCCTACACCATAATCACTGTGCTCTGACTCGCTCAACTGCTTACATTCGCAGGCTTTGCGGCTTACTGGGAGCGCAACCACGACCGCTCCACGCCTCACCCCACCCCCATTGACAAGATGACTAAGGCCTCCATGCTGGCTCAGAAGAGTCACGCCAGCATCCCTGGCATCTGGCTGCAGGAGACTGACACGCACTTCATTGTCACTGTCAAGCCCGGCTTCATGCCCCCAGGCCTGCCCCGCTACACAGAGCGATACGACAAGGCCAACATGGCAGGTAAAGAAACAGAGACAGTGTCATCTCTTTGCAGCACAGAGCTTTCTTGGGACAACCCTAAAATGCATGTGCACACACTACACTCAAAGTCAAACACTGAGCTGCAACGTGCATTCTCACTGATTTACTTAATTTGCACGTCACCCCTTCTTCCACAGAGTACTGGTGGCCCATGAGGAGGGACCTGCGGCTGGGTGCAACATGCGGGCAGATCTTCATGACCACAGGTGAGGCAGCAGGGCAGAGGGGGCTGGCGCATTGCCAAACAGCACCTGCATTGATGAATCACACCACCCACGCTATTGGACAAGTGAGGGATAGGGTCACGCCACGACAGCCATAGTGGGCAGTGTGCAACACAAGGTATAGATGCTGCCTCAAAAATCTGGCACGTCCTCTGGCCTGCATCCCTTCAAAGCTCAAACACCCACAACACCCGTCCCTCATGCTTGCTGTCACCCACCTCAACCCTAAACCCTAAACCCTTCGCCCCCGCCCTCGTGCTGCAGACGGCATGCTCATCCTGCGGGCGCGCTCCCGACCCATGTTTGGCAACGTGGACTATGTCATGGAGGAGTACATGAAGCTGGAGGACGGCGGGGAGACCATTGTGGACCGCATGTGCTGCATGGAGGTCAAGAGCGGCAACAAGGCCTCACAGTGAGTCCGCGGATCTTTAGCTTGAACTTGGGTTGCAGTTTTGCTGTCCTGGTGCCTGGGGTTGAGACTGAGGGTTTGGGGCAGTAGGAGGTCAAGAGCGGCAATAATGCCTCACAGTGAGTGGCGGCAACAGACAGCTTGAATACAGATTGACAGGCTACACAGTAGTGGGTGTGGTGGGTGCATGCAGATGCGAATGCGGAGCGGCTGTGGCAGACAGGGGTGCTGGTGCTGTGCTGTGCTAAGGGGCGGACAGGACGTAACGGTGACAGTACTATAAGAGTAGGGGCAAATGGAGCTGCTCGGTAAGCTACCAGGCAGGTCCAAACAATGGCGGAGATTGCACACTGATACACAATTGTCAAGATGTCAACACCAGTGGATGAGCAAGAAGCGAGCCTCATGGTGTGACTGTGTCTGCACTTTCCTTCCCTGCTTCAGGTATGTTGTCGGCAAGCGCCACACTGTGCCACTGCCTGGCCACGTCTAAGCCCGTTGGGCGCTAGGCCCTTGAGCGCAGCACCTATCCTTCAGTGCTGCGCGGCGACGCCCATACGCCCTGCAGCAAGCGGTGCGCCACCCGGCAAAGGCTTATTGTCGATGTCAGGGTTTAGGATAACCCAAAGATATGATTCCAGTTGTCAAGCATGTGTATGGTTGTCACAGCCATTTCACCCACCCAACTGCAGTGTGGGGCGGCTGCTAGCCCTGTTGCTGCAGATGTGAGGAGCGGTGGGTGGTTAGTACTGTTGATGCAAAGCATGCTTGGCCTGTTTTCGGCTTGCATCACCAGCATTGGGTGAAGCCTCACGTGTAGGCGTGATTTCCACTGCACTGTGAAGGCAAGGATTGCCAAATTTGTATCTACTTGCAGGCCACGTTCTGGCTACTAGATGTTTGCTTGCCTCAAGAGTGTGTTGCGGTGTCATCACATCTTTATGTCAGCATTTGGATTGACTACCCAACAATTAGGGGTTGTTGCCTGTACATACAGCGCGCCATGTGCTTTGAGAGTTTATGAGTGCCATTGAAACAGATGGCCAATGCATGTTGAAGGGGCTGCAGAGGTTCCGGAGGGTTTATGAGGATTCTTGCTGAAACGCAAGCCCTCTACAGCAGTGTACAGCGGTTGTGGGGAGGTATGCATGTAAGCACATGCCCCAGCCTATTGCTAGCCAGCTGCACAAGCTGGCAGGGGAGTGTCAAGTCTGTGCCTAGTAAGGTACTAATACTGTTGGTTGTGTGGATGATCCAGGTGTTTCAGCTGTCAGCCAGGCCATTGGGTGTTGTGTCTGCTCTGTGACCTGGTGTTGTTTGTTGCGGCACGAGTTTTTGACACCCAGGAGTCCCATATTTGTGGCAACACAGTAATGTCACACAGCAACTCTAAAGGCACACATGGAAGCCGTCACTGTCGTAACGCGGCATGTTCCACCACCACAACCATGCAAGTCATTTTCCGACCATGCATGTCATGTGCCGCGATACAAGTGCACACCTGGCCAACATGTCAGTGGACACAACAGCCTGTGCCACGAACTGTTGAGCACATCACGCAAGTATCGATGGTGAACCACCTTTGGTAATTTGAAAGCGGCAAGGTACAAACCACCATATGTGCCATCAGCAGCAGTGTGGCTACAACGTTGTACTCGGTTGACACGACAGCTCTCACACAATCCAGATCATCTGGATTGTGTGGGAGCTGTCATCATTACTCAAAGTAATGATGACAGCATCGCTGGCTGCTCTGTTGGATGCCCCTGGGGTTGCCTGGGGTTGTTGATCCACACAACTGCAGGATTGTACATGGGTGCGCTGGTTATAGTGGCACAGTACACCCAATCGGTCATGCTAGCAGCAGCAGCAGCAGCAGCAGTATCGGCAGCATGCCTTGCACTGAGTTGGTTAGTGAGTGGGCTGTGCAGCCGGCCACTACTTGCTTCAGGACAACAGGCACCACTATACCACCGGCTCTGACACTGCCTGCTTTCAGTCAGCCATTCAAGCCAATGCTTGACAAGCACTGAGCCAGGAGATCCTAATACAACACTGTCAAGACAGCACGTCTTGCCCGTCATGCTCAACATGTATCTGCACAATGCAGACCAACACTTAGTGCCTGCCAGCTGCCAATACGGATGTGAAAGACTGTGCGCACTGCGCTGCTACTGCATAATGCATAAGTGCCACTGTCAGCCATGCATGACCAACTGTACATGGAACATGAACATGCACGATGCAAGGCATATCTGACCACCCTCACAACAATGTACAAACAGCAATGGCCTGCACAGCAGTTGCGCCAGCATGATCCCCGGCCCCTCAAGTCTCCACCACACATATTTCAAGTCTCCAGCACACCATGTGGAACCCGTTGGCAACCCACACAAATGAAATACACCCAAGTGTAGTAGCTGATGCATAACACCGAGCCAGTCGCACAGCTAACTGGTTCTGTAAACTCACATACAATTCGTCAAGAGTCATTTGCACAAACCATAGCCCGTGCTCCTCACAAGAAATGATGCACAAACCATAGCCCCTGCTCCTCACAAGAAATACCTCCCCACCCTTGAGACGGATGATCCTCAGCCTGGCTGCGCACCGGAGGTTTAGACAGACTGCCTAAACCACGCCCGCTGGTGAGGCTGTGCCCTGAGCCCCTGGCAGCTGAGTGCGCCTGTTTGCACTGTGTGTGGGCAGCCGGTGGGTCCCGCTCCCAGGTAAAACCCAACCAAAAAACCACGCCCGCTTGTTTTTCAATTGTCTAAGCTGCTAAGGGTCCCAAGTTGTGACATGCGCTGTCGCCTTGCTGCCCGCCCACTCCAGCTCAAAGGCAGCATTGTGCAGCCAGTGAGCATACCCAGGATGCCTCGCATTAAACCCTCCAGCATCTGCACCGATGACATCAACCAGACTCTCAACCCTCTCTGCTGCCACCCTGCCAGCGGACATTCCACCCTTGCTGTCTAACTCACTGCTGCTGCTGCTGCTGCTGCTGCTGATGGCACCCTGCATGATGGGGACACCCCATCCCCTGACAGCAGCACCTTGCTGTTGAGGCTGGCTGAGTAGCAGTGGTGTGGGGAGCTGCAGCTTCAGCAGCCAGGACCATGGGGAGGGGCCATCTGCAGAGGTGTTGTTGGCTGAGGGGTCACGAGAGGCCTGGTGGGCTGCTGACAGGCGGGGTTGCAGATGTAGATGAGCCGCCAGACACGACCTACGCACAGCAGGCGGCAAATCACGTGCAACAGAATGTGTGGTGGAAAATGGTTCCCTGGTTTTGACACATGGGTTATCCTAATTCTGGTAGCATGCTGCAGGAACGATGCGGCTGCCTGCTCTTGCTGCATATCGACCTTGGCAGATATGCCGGTGCTGCTATACGGCCTCACCCAAAATGTCACTGCAACTCGATTCTGCATCATGCCTGTCATAACCTGCACACGCCGTGATTTTGAACATGGTGCCACCAGTGCGTTTGTGTTACCACCTGAGGAAAGCCTCACTGGACGGCGGTCCTCTTCCCACCCACTGGGTGGCACTCCCCCCCCCCCCCCCCCCCCCCTCCCCCCCCCCCCCCCCCCCCCCCCCCCCCCTCCCCTCCCCCCCCCCCCCCCCCCCCTTGCCCCCCCCCCCCCCCCCCCCGGCAGGCCCCAATTAAAGCGCACCTGCAGCCACTTGGCCAGGTGTGGCAAAGCGTGGTGCAGGCAGCCCCTGGTCCAACAAAGCCTCCAGCACCTGCAGTTCCTGGTTGTAGTCACTGTCAGCTGTGGTGAACAGAGCCTCACGGGGAGACACAGCCACTGAGTCCAGCATGTCACCACCTGATGTGTCAAACAGCTGAGCCAGCACTGCACCAGCAGCCTCAGGACCCATGCTGCTCAGCTGGGGGGTGGAGAGGGGAAGAACAGGAAAGGAGACAGAGGCAGCAGCGTGGAGATGGGCCAGCTGCTGTGACTGTGCCACAGCTTCGGCAGGGTCGACCTGGATATCTGTGTAGCAGGCTCAAATGCTAGGGTGGCTGGCATGCACACAGCAGGATGCCTCACCATGTACAATCCCTTTATGAGGCTCACACACAGGAATGTAGTGCTGCAACCAGCGACAGACCGACACCAGCAACAACTGCTCCCCTTCCCAGCATGCTGACTTTGTCAGATATTGCCATTCTGCTTCCAGCCATTCAGTTACAGTAACAGTAACTGTGACTAACCATTCGAACCGTGCATTCAAAGCCTCAACCTTTGTCAGACCCTACCTCCTGCCTCCACTGTGGCACCAGGAACAGGATGTACTGCAGCAGCAGCTGCCAGAAGGAGGCTGGTACCCTCGACAGCCTGGGTGCTGCCAGCAGCATGCGGCATACAGTGCCCTGCTGCAGCTGGCAGGCAGCGTGTAGTGCCGTTATGTCTGCCCTCAGCTGCTGGGGTGAGGTCACGAGGTACCTGGCAGCATGAACACAGGCAGCAACACCTATGAAGGTGCTTGTGGTGACATGTCTTGGTGGCTGCGGTGTAGCATTCAAATCTCTCCAGAGCACAAAAGTGGTGAGCTATCTGATGGCGTAACCCTGAGCGTGTCACACATGTCCGGGACTGCCATTACCAATCCTCATTTCTGTCAAGGCATCCCCATCGCAGGCTGCAGCGTCACAGATGCTCAGTTGCTGCAGCATTGCTGGCACCACCACCCTGCCTCCTGTGGGGGCCGGCCAGTCGCCGTCCCTACCCTGTCCCACCTTGCATCCGGCCTCACAACCTGTTCTGCCAGTGCTGCCATGAGGTCAGTCAAGGGCACCTTCAGTTCCTCACTCAGCACCCTCCACTGCTGTGACAGGCTGCCCAGGGCGGGCTGAGTCAGTAGGCCCTGCAGGTCGTGCCCAGCAGCAGCCTCAGCCTGTAGGAGGGCTAGGGCAGCTGCAGGCTGCACTGACAGGGCGCTGAGGAAAGGGGAGACCTGCATGCAGAGACATTGGTGCGCAGCGGCAGGTAGGGGCAGTGTGTGTTAGGACCATACCTTGGGGCAGCAATGCTGAGCACCAATGAGAGCCAAGAATGCTGTGGCTGCTTGATTGTTGGGAATGATTTGGGAAGGTGCCACATGCTGAGTGAGCCTACCGAAAGACATGCAACAGTAATTCCACTCACAGCGTACCCACCCTCTGTACAGCGAGCTGAGGGTCCAGCAAAGCATCCATGCCAAGCGCCGGCAGCACCTGCAGCAGGCTTGCTGCCTCAGGCCCTGCTGCTGACAGGCCCAGGCCCCATGCCACCCGCTGCAGCTGCTCCTCAACAGCCCTGGGGCCAGACACAGCCAAGCTGGGGGCAGCATACAGCAGCTGCAGCAGGGAAGGGCGGGGCAGCTGTAGGAGAGCTTGGACTCCCTGCAGACAATGAACCCAACAGCAGCCAAAAGTTCGCTTGTTAGCACTCTTCTGAAGAGTGAGTTGTGGATGGCGAACATTATACTTAAAGGCAGGGGACCTCTTGACCTATAGCTGCAAGGGTGAGGTGCTGCCTCATCATTGCGCCGTAGTTAGTTGTGCCCATTTGTTGCTCCTGCCAAGTTGAAGAAGAAGAAGCTGCAGAGCACATTCATATTGAAGAGTCTGCAGAGCACATCCAGAGAATCTGAAGAGCACATCAACTGCGCATGCAGCAGGCTCTATTTCATCAACGGGTCGCATGCAGCACCCTGACATACCCTGATGTTGTCTTCCAGTGCCTTTGCCGGCACATCTAGCAGTGCTGGCTCCTGCCGCACCAGCTGCACAGCCGTCTTCACATCTGCACTCAGCAGGGCACACACCTCCCTCAACGCAAACAGGCCTGCATGGTGGGAGGCAATGGGGAAGGGAGCAGTGGGCAGGGTTAGCATGTGTGTGTGTGTGATGGATACTGCGCTCCAAGCTAAGTTGGTGCAATGCACTCAAGGTAATTGAAGGCCCCTGCGGTACCGGTGTCTAAGAGACAGCAATGCGTGAGGGACACCAACCCTAGCTGACAGCGACACCTACGTTCTGGGCTGCACACAGCCATCCACGCATTCTCATTTGAGCCTCCAATCAAGCCTTCAAGCTCTTCAACTTTGAGGCTCAGCATTGCTGCACGGGATGGCATTGACCATGTATCGGCTGTGCATGTGTCAGTGTTGATGATCACACCATGGCAGGTAGTGCGCTGCCGTTGCTGTGTAAGGCTTTGGAAGACTGTCATGCTGGGTTTGTGTGCATCTGCTTGAGGCTGCTGTGCGCGTCTGCATCTGTGCTGTCCTGCTGCCCCAGCAGGCTTCCAACTCAACAACATATTGCTGGCTGCAGATGAATATGGCAAACAAAAGATTGGGGGAAAAAGATACAATGGATGAAGCGTGGGGACTGGTTCAGAAGACGGCTCCGGTGTCCAAGGTATTGTGTACAATAACAACACTGATGACGTCAGGAGGGACAAATTCCCAAAGAAGAAAGATAGCTGAATGACTGGCTCTCTGGTTCCAGAAAATACAAAATGCATCAGCCACATGTCGGATGCTGGCTGATCATCACAACTGCAACTTGTCAAAACACAATATTGCCGCCTACCGAGCTGACGTGCAGGCGTCGCGTGTTGCTGCCTACACTGCTCAGCTGCAACCGCTTGGTCGCCGAGGAAGGCCAGTGTCTATTCGGACAGGTCCCTTCTCTGCTGTCTAGAAACTGTGAAAATACTGTCGTTTTAATTGCCTGAAAGAGTCTTCATCAAGGGCTTCACTTACTAGGACAGCGGGTACGTACGCGCGATCACCGTGAAGCCAGACGCAGCAGCAGCCGAGGCAGCAAGCAGAAGATGGTGTGGTGACTTTGCTGTAGCATGCATGTCACAGCCTCCCTGCCCATGGTTCAATCGTTGTATTGATTTGATTTGTGGTCTCATTACTGCTTGCATATGAGTTGCAGCTCCTGCCACATTGCACATGCGCTGTGCCTAAGCTACAGACTGTGGCGGCCATGGGTGGGTGTTGCAGAACTGGAGCTGAGAAGTCAAAGACTATAGCAGCACTACAGGAGCAGTTGCAATTGTTGGCAGTGCAACAGTAGGGGCCCAACATGGCTGGCAACCGTGATGCAAGGGTGAGCACCAGCATGTGACGCTGAACAGCACAGCCAGTGGCGGGATTGTACCACTTTGTGTGTGTTCGTGGAGGGTCAGCAACATGCACAATCATATTTTAGCCTTGTCCTAGTATCAAGCAGCTGCGCTGTGCACTGTCTCAGTTCATTGCCACCCGACCCCCCTCCCCCCTCCCGCCACCAACCCCCACAACACCAACGCACACAGCATTACCCCCCCCCCCCAAACAAGCAGTTGCCCCAGGTATTTGTGTTGTGCACATCATACTCCGTAGTTCCCAACCTCGCTCAAAGGCGCCTGTGCATCACCACTCCGAGCCCCACCCCACCCTAACACACACCGCCCCACGCGCATGGCATGTTGTCAACCTGCAGGCCAAGGCCGCCGAGAAGGAGGCCGCCAAAGCAGCCAAGCGCGCAGCTCAGAAGGAAAAGCGCGCCGAGAAAGCAGCAGCGAAGGCAGAGAAGGTCGGCGGCACCGGCGACGACACCTCAGACCAGGAGAACGGCTCACAGGCCTTCTCCCAAAACGGTGAAAGCAGCAGCGGCCTGCACAAATCCCTCAGTCAGGTCTCAATCCGCAGCGAGACTAAGTCCACTCCTGAGGATGACCACGGCCGCAGTACCACAGGCGTGCTGGCCTCTCACCCGCAGAGCAGAGACATCCAGATCGACTCCTTCACACTGCTTTACCATGGTCACGAGCTGTTGCAGGACAGTCGATTGGAGCTCAACTATGGGCGCCGATATGGACTCCTGGGTCTCAACGGGTGTGGAAAGTCAACGATGCTGAAGGCCCTAGCAGCGCGTGAGGTGCCTATTCCTGAGCACATCGACATGTACCTGCTGGACAGGGAGATGCCAGCATCAGACAAGACAGCACTGCAGGTGGGCCAGAGCCGTGGAGGGTTGACAAGTTGACGGGGAGCTGTCCACATGCACATTTTGCTGGGGCCCAAGGTGTTGAGATACGCAGCTGCTGCAGCATCCCCAGTGTTTGCTGCTGTTTGCAACGCAACAAACTATTCCCGTGTGTGTCAAGCAGTGTCGTGTGGTTCATATGTTGACCTGTGTTGGCTCCATTCCTCATACGATTCAGCAGTACGCACTTTCCCGCCTTTTTTGTCGCTGTTCTGCTGGTCGCAGGCTGTGATGGAGGTTGACCAGGAGAAGGTCCGGCTAGAGGCAGAGGCTGAGGAGCTAGCTGAGGCAGAGATGACGCCAGAGGTGGAAGCACGACTGGTGAGCAGTGCGCACAGCACGCAGATACATGGGACATGCAGCCTGCGGCTGCACGTGTGTACACTATCTGGGTTGCTAGTGCTTGGCAGGGCTGTGCTGGATGAGAAAACGACTTGGGGCTCAAACGTCTGTGACAGCTGCATCAGAGTCCTCTGTGGAGGATGCAGTGGCATTGCTAAACATAGGGGGTATGCAGAGGCCAAGCGTGGGTGTCTTGGTGGTAGTCACCTGAGGAGCTAGCTGAGGCTGAGATGACGCCAAAGGTGGAGGCACGACTGGTGAGGACAGCACGCAGACACTTGGGACATACTAGTGTGAAATGTAGGGGATCTGCTGAGCCAGCGACAGCCAATCGTGCTCCTCTTTCTCTCAAACGATGCCAGAGGTGGAGGCACGACTGGTGAGGACAAATATGGGAATATTTGGCGATTTCAACAGGCGGCTGCATGGTTTGCTGGGCACAGTAGCACCATGTGGGCCGCTAGTGCGTGGCAGGGCAGTGCAGGATGAGGCAACATCTTCGGTTCTGCGTCATGGCGCTATGCACATGTGTACATAATTTTAAATCAGTGGGTGCTTGAATGGTAGTTGTGACAGTGGATGCGCCACAGCAGCCTGTGCCGGCTGGGCCGGGGTTGCCAACAAGCCGGTATGATGACCTGCTGACTGGCTGCGTGTGTTGCTATGTGTGCAGGCTGATGTGTATGAACGCCTGGATGCCTTGGACAGCGACACGACAGAGGCACGTGCTGCATCCATCCTGCATGGCCTGGGCTTTGACAAGGGGATGCAGGTGTGTGGGACGCGCCAGAGTGTCTTGGGGGTCGGCTACGATGTTAATAATACCTGGTATGGAAATCATGTGCTCAGCCTTGCCGAGCCGTGTTGTCAGCAGAGAGGGGGGGGACTTGCTGTATATGTAGATTAGTGTGTATGAGGAGGCACAGTGCTCAATGCCAGGGCAGCGGCGTGCTGCTAGCAAAATCGCTAGGCAGGGTCTGGGTGCGTTGGTGTGTCAATCTGGTGACATGCTGCTGTGTGTATGGTGCTGCAGGCCATGAAGACACGGGAGTTCTCTGGTGGTTGGCGTATGCGCATCGCCCTGGCCCGTGCACTATTCCTGGAGCCCACCTTCCTGCTGCTGGATGAGGTGAGACAGCACTGCTGCTGCCGGCACAGGCGGCAGATGCAGCTTTGTGCAGGAGCTGAAATTGTGTCAATTTCATACCTTTTTGCCATCATCACATGTGTGAATCAGACTCCGTGTGGGTGCGCGAGCGCACCTGAAAGTCGCTCAGGCTCTTTGCCGTCACCGCTTTGGTGGTGCTATCGCTGCTTTGGCGGCGTCTGCTGTCATGCTTTGACTGTGAAGCTGACGTGCTGTTGTTGTGCTGGTGCTGCAGCCCACCAACCATCTGGACCTTGAGGCGTGCGTGTGGCTGGAGGACTACCTGTCAAAGTTCAAGCGCATCCTGCTGATGGTGTCACACAGGTGCGCCTTACGCCGGTAGCAACAGCCTCACCTTGTTGCCAACATCATGACAGTGTTGCCATGCTGTGCATGGCCCACAAAAACTACTTTTCTGCTATGACTCCACTGATTTGACTACAAGGAGGTGTTCTCCCCAAGCAATACAGCACTGATCAGTTCGTTTGTGATGATGAGTCGTCGTCCTGAGTCTTGCACTGCATAGTATGTATGATGCATGTGGTGATGGGTTGCTGTGCTGCTGGTGTCTGCGTCCTGCAGTCAAGACTTCCTGAACAACGTGTGCACCAACATCATCCACATGCACAAGAAGCAGCTCAACTACTACAGCGGCAACTACGACCAGTACGTTCAAACACGAGCTGAGCTGGAGGAGAACCAAATGAAGCGGTACAAGTGGGAGCAGGAACAGATCTCACACATGAAGGTCAGTCATGCAGTTCGGCTGGCATGCGGTTTGGCAGGTTTGGTTTGCTTGCTGCACACTGGCCATGATGGCGCGCCTCGCGCTGCATGTATCACGTACTGAGCATCTTGCATCCTTCAACCCGCAACAGCCGCTGCAGTGCCCGTGGAAGCTGCCAGCTTGTATGCTGCCTCAACATCAGTGTTACACATGTAACATTGGTTGATCGTTTTCTTGATGCCTGCAGGAGTACATTGCCCGCTTCGGTCACGGTTCAGCAAAGCTGGCCCGCCAGGCGCAGAGCAAGGAGAAGACGCTGGACAAGATGGTGCGCGGCGGGCTGACAGAGAGGGTGGAGACGGACAAGGTGGTGCGGCTGAAGTTTGAGAATGTGGGCAAGCTGCCGCCGCCCGTGCTGCAGTTCTCTGGCGTCGCCTTTGGCTACAGCCCCAACAAAATCCTGTACAGGTGGGTGGTGTGGGTGGTCGGCCTGGTGTAGCACCCCTGCGCTTGCTGGTGGTGGAAGCAGGCAACATTGTGCGATGAGGTGGTTGGTGGCTTGCCAGCTGCACTCTGAGCAGAAGCAAGCATGCAACCTGGTGGAGTGCGGGGGCGTCGTGGCCTTGCTGCAGATGGGATGTTCAGCACATGCCATGCAGTGCAGCCTGGGAGGATGGCATAATGAATGACGTGCAGCATCACCTTGTGCTGAAGTGTTTCAGCATCCATGGCTGATGGCCTTGCACCTGGGGCAGTCAAGAGCACACACTCTGACGCAGTTATGTTATTCGTGTGGGTGCCTGCCACAGCCACGTGGATCTAGGTGTGGACCTGGACAGCCGTGTGGCCATCGTGGGTGCGAACGGTACTGGCAAGTCGACGCTGCTGAAGCTGATGACGGGGCAGCTGGAGCCGGTGGACGGCATGGTGAAGCGGCACAACCACCTGCGCATCGGCGTGTACCACCAACACTTGGTGAGCGCACAGCTGTGTTCGTCACAGGTTGGGCAGCTGTTTGACTGCTACTACACGGCATGCCTATGCCCAGCACGATGTGTAAGGTTGCATGCTGATGACCACAGGTTGTGTTGCAAGCTGACAGAGGAGTTACTTCCGCACTTTGTGGGGACGCCACAATGATACTGCTGACTGTTGAGGACACGGACATTGACGAGTGGCTGTGCTGTGCCTGCAGACTGAGTTGCTTGACCCTGAGTTGAACGCGCTGGAGTACATGATGAGGGAGTACAAGGACATCCCGCTTGAGAAGATGCGTAGTGTGGTGAGCACCGCTGACTTCGCGATCAAGGCCGGTTAGAGCTATGCATGGCTTTGCTGCTTGCATGTGGCCTGGAAGAAGCTGTTGACGTACCTTGGTCGTGGCGCGCAGCATGCGCTGCTGGTGTCTGCTGGTTTGAGTTATGTGTGTTAGCACAGGGATTACTTGTGTAGCTAGCATACTATGAACATGCAAGGCACATGCCAGCAATTCAAGAGGGACACCAACATAGTCCTACAAGGATGGTCAAACTATGACGGTAACCGAGTGGCCTTGGCTGTGCAGGTGGGGCGCTTTGGCATCACTGGTGGCGCACAGACGCTGAAGATCAAGCACTTGTCGGACGGCCTGAAAAGCAGGGTGGTGTTTTCCTGGCTGGCCCAGCGCACGCCGCACATGCTGCTGCTGGATGAGCCCACCAACCACTTGGACATCGAGTCCATTGACAGCTTGGCCAAGGCAGTCAACGGTGGGTGAGGGCGGACATTAACATCGCAGCCCTGGGTATTGATACACTGCCATGCTGCAGGCGGCCTGACGTGTATGATCTGACGCACGCACTGCTGTTGGTGCAAGAAGCGCGTGGTTTTTTGGGTGAGACACCGATTGCTCAACACACCCTGCATGTGTGCCATGAACATATTGAACTGAGCGTCGCATCCTGCATGTTGGGGCATTGGCTTGGAACATGGCTTTCAGTGCTGCGGCTGGAGGCTGGCTGTCACACTTTTTGGGGCCCCCACCAATGTCTTTGCATGCTGTGTTGTGCTCTGCAGAGTGGGATGGTGGCTTGGTGCTGGTGAGTCACGACTTCAGGTTGATCAGTCAGGTGGCCAATGAGATCTGGGAGGTCCGTGATGGCGGTGTGCACGTCTGGAAGGGTGATATCACTGCATACAAGAAGCACCTGCGGGCAAACATGGAGGCGCTGCAGAAGCGCAAGGACCTGGCGTGAGCAGTATTGTCCCAATCCGAGCTGCACCTGCCAGGCCCTGGCAGCTGCTGGGGTGACGGGCTGTCCGGTATTCCTGCCTGGCCAGGCCTGGTCATGGCCGTGTTGCCTTTCACACCACAGCCAGAACGTTTGTGTGGAGAACAGCTGATGTGTCTGTGTGTGGCCAGGGCTTGATTTGCTGACGCTGTGGTCTGCTGCAGCTACTGATGCTGCGGATGTGTCGTTGGTGAGCGAGTGGGAGAGGAGACGAGTGTGAGTGGCGGTGAGTGGTTGGATGTTGTTGTCTGCTGGTGGACACACCACACAGCAGCACAATGGGAGGGGGTTGTATCAGGGGTCGTTCAGGTCTTGTCAGCTGGCTTGCACACCCTGCAATGAGTGTTCCCAAGCTTGAAAGTTGACAGCTGGGATTCGTAATCACCTCCGTGAAGGTCGATGTGACCATGATTACTATCTCTCAATTGACGAAGATCAAGTCGAGATGTATTTGGTGTTGGCCGCGGGCCACAATTGATTTCTTCTTCCTTTTCACACAGCATCCAGCACCATCAACCTCTGACTTGCTCTACTGTTGCGCTCAAGCAGCCAAAACATCTGCATATGTCTCCATCAATACTTCACGCATGAAACCGACAGCTTTGGCAGCTGCATGCGGAACAAATGATCCCACATCAGCAGATAGAGCCTGGCGGGGCCAACAGCAACAGCAGATCGCAGAGCAGCAAGGCAGCCAAGCGAGAGGCCGAGGCCGTCAAATACAAATCATACAGCAAAGAGTCGGATCCATTGTTGCTGGCAAAGGTGCTGTTGGTGTCAGGAGTGAAGGGCACACCCCAAATGCTGCTGCTGACAAGGACTCCTCACAGCATTCTTTGTTGTGATTGCTGCTGCTGCCTGCAGTGGAGGCCCAGTCAGCTTGTTGCTGATCTTGAAAAACCCACTCTTCATGCCCGTGGTTGGAGGCCCAAGCCTCAGATCGTTGAGCTCCTCAGCACGGACCCAGTGAGTCACCGGGCTCATGGTCCCTGCAGCAGCCTTGCCATGCAATCCCTGCAGCAGCCTGTCTTGGTGTCCACAGCAACAGACCTAAATTCAACGTTCTTGCATGTTTTCATGCAGGTGCAATCTTCCATTGATGTCGACCAGCCTCTGTTTCAGCCGTTCCCGCCCGAGGTGGTCTTCCACACGTACGAGCCCTTCAAGGAGTACGAAGCTGTTCTGCGACTACGCAACAATGACAAGGTGTGGACCTTATGCATGGCAGCACCTATGTCATGCACGAAACTTTGTTCCTGCAGTGCACATCAGCTGCATGCTTCTTTCTGGTGGCGGTGTCCAGCTCACACCATGTGTGTGTTGTTATCATGCCGCACAGGTGGCACGGCGTGTTGCTGTTGAGCCGCTGGACAGCAGCTTCTTCAAAGTGCAGCGGCTGCCAGCACCCAAGCAGGTTGAGGGCAGCAAGATTGCTGCAGGCATGGAGGCAGTGTTCCGCATCACGTTCACCCCAGACAGCGCCGGCAGCTATGAGCAGCAGCTGGTAGTGGCGACGGAGCGAGAGCGCTTCCTCGTCCCTGTGCTGGCCGTGGGCGCAGCAGCTGTGCTGGACCTGCCGGACGGCATCGACCTGCCAACAGCAGCAGCCAAGAAGACGTCCAAGCACAGCTTCATGGTGCGCAACGTGGGTCGGGCAGCAGGCAGCTTTCAGCTGTCTACCAGCAGCAGCTGCTTCACAGTCAGGCCTGGCCAGGGTGAGCTGGCACCCGGGGAAGCCATGCAGCTGACAGTGGATTTCACTCCTGCAGCACCTGGCCCCCATGAGGGTGAGCTGGAGGTGCTGTACAGCGGCTCCAGCAGGACGACCTTCACCGTGCTGAGAGGCATGGGCCAGCAGCTGGATGTGGGGCTGCTGCTGGGGCAGCAAGCACTGCAGCTGCCCAAGGCCTGCATGGGCAAATTGAGCCAGCGCAGCTTCAAGATCTACAACCACAGCAGCAGTGTGGTTGCTTGGAGCATACACCAGCAGCCGTCAGTAGAGGCGGAGGCTGCGGTTGCACATGCCGCCCTTGTGGGCACACAGCAGCAGACCAGCTCCTTTGTGGGAGCTTCCTGCAGCATAGCTGGCCCGCTGCTGCCCCAGCAAACGCACCCCAGCAGCAGCAGCAGCCGGGCTCGGGCTTTGCGTGGGCTGAGCAGTCACAGGATCAGCCTCAGCAGCACGGGCAGCAGCACCAAGAGCAGCGCTGCCAGCAGCAGGTGCAGCAGCGGCAACAGGCACTCGCAGCACGTGGACCAAGCTGCAGCTGCTGCGCTGGCGGAAGTCCCTGAAGGCAGCAGTGCAACGCAGCAGCTCCTGCAGCAGGGGCGGCACAGCACAGCCAGCAGTGAGGATGACTCCTCCATGGTGTCTGACTCCTCCTTGCTCGGTCACCAGCAGCTGGCTGCGCTGCGGCTTACCAAGCTGGCCTGCAGGGACATACAGGCCGACAGGCAGCTCTTCAGCAGCCCACACTTCAGCATATTCCCACCGCAAGGCAGCATCAACCCCAACAGCGAACAGGAGGTCATCGTGCAGTTTGCGCCAGACAGTGCAGGCACGTTTGAGGCGCTGGCCTGGGTTGATGTTCAGGGACTGGGGCAGCGGCTGCCTCTGCAGCTGCAGGGGGAAGGCCAGGGTCCCGTTGTGGTCCTCAGCTACGGCGATGTACTGGACATTGGTGAGGCCTTTGTCAACATGGAGCAGCACTATGAGCTTGAGTTGTTGAACAAGGGCAAGGTGGACGCAGCCTGGACGCTGCAGCACAGCCACACCCGCTTTGGCAGCAAGTTTAGCTTCAGCCCGAACAGTGGGGTGCTGCCAGTAGGACAAGGTCAGATCATCAGTGCCACGCTGCTGTCGGACTGCCTGGGGAAGTTTGACGAGGCGTTCCAGCTGCAGCTGGTTGGCAACCCCAGCTCCATGACCTTCAGCATACGGGGCCAAGTTGTGGGGCCGCAGTTTGAGGTCGACACACAGCAGCTGGACTTCAACATCGCTTCATTCGGGTTCAAGTGAGGTTCTTTGCTGCTGGCCCGCCCTGCGTTGTGCTGGTTGGCATGTTGCAGCGTCTGCAGGACCTTATGTGTGCATGCGTATAGCTTGTCTCAACCGTGCTCAAACCTTGACGCGGCTTGCCTGTTTCCCTGCACCAGGTACACACAGCAGCTGGAGCTTACAAACACAGGCGCCATCCCCTTGGACTTCCGCTGGCACATGGCTGATGAGACCACCTACACCGCCCGTGACTTTTCAGTGCTGCCAGCAGCAGGCACGGTGCTGCCACGTGCCAAGCAGACCATCCAGGTGGACTTCCAGCCCCAGTCAGTGCAGCACTACAACCTCAGTCTGGTCATGGACATCCCAGGGGTCACGAATGCAGCCGCCGCAGTGGCCCTCAAGGGCGAGTGTGCGGTGCCCATCATCAAGGTTGCGGAGGGGAGTGAGCTGCTGCAGTTTGGGGACGTGTTTGTGCACTACCCCTACACACAGTCGTTCACGCTGCTGAATGACAGCAAGCTGCCGGCCAAGTTTGAGGTGCTGCAGCAGGTGGGTTGCTGAGCAACCATGTGCTGGCTGTCTAGTAATTCAACCAGAGCATCTGCATCTGTTGGCACCTTGGTGCCCCGTGCTTGCTGGTGTATGCATGCACTTTGTATACTGTTGGGCAACACGCAAAGGGCTTGTGTAAGCCATTTAGACCTTGGGCACTTTGCCAACACAGCAAGGGCCTCACAACGGATGTGACCATCTACCCTCCTATGCTGCAGGACACTGCCAGCCAGAGCCTGGGTACCTTCATTGCTGTGCCAGACTCCGGCTCCATCCCAGCCAAGGGCACCAAAACAGTAACCCTCACCCTGCAGGCAGCGCGGCTGGGCAGAATCCAGCTGCCGGTGTACATCAGAGTGGCGGGCAGCAGGAACAAGCCGCTACAGTTGGTGGCAGATGCAAAGGCCATGGGGCCTTGGCTGGAGTTTGCAGTGATGCCCAAAGCGGCCCTGGCGCCTGCAGCCAGCAGCACAGGGGCTGCAAGTGAGGCGGGGGGCGTAGCTGCTGCCAGCACAGATGGTGCAGCTGCTGGCACTAGTGCAACAGAGGGCCCAGCAGGCAGCACCCTTGATGGCGGTGTCAGCAGCCTGTCTGCACTGCCAGCAGAGGCCAGCAGCAGCAGCCATATCACCAGTGCCAGTGGCACAAAGCGCCGCACCGGGCGCAAGGTGAAGGGGCCTAGGGAGCCGCAGTGGGCTGCTGCTGCCAGCATCAGCTTCAATAAGATTCAGGTGCTGCAGCCGCACACGCAGCAGCTGCTGCTGCGCAACCCCACACTGATAGACTCGGAGGTGAAGCTCTTTGTGGAGGGCCGTGACTCCGTCTTTGAGGTAGGCCCAGGGAGACAGACGCTCAGCAGAGGCGTTGTCACAGTACATCCTTGCTCACAGATGATGTGCAGCTTCGTGCGTGGCTGTTCAAGTAGCCCTCTGTTGCACGCCTTGCACATCAAATCACGAGGAGCTGCTTGCAAAGCGTGCTGATATGGGTGTCTTTCATCGTGGGGACCTCCCGCAATGCTGCAGAATTGCGTGTTGCAACCTAACCCATGTGCCGCTGTTGCCCGCTGTGCAGGTTGAGCCCAGGGAGCTGGTAGTGCCTGCCGGAGGCGAGGCCTCCGTCTTGGTGCGGGTCCTGCTAGACGATGCAGCGGCCTTCAAGGACACCCTGCATGTCCTGGTCTCTGAGGGGGCTGACGTGCCTGTTGCCCTGGACGCAACAGGTGTGGGCGACACCGTCGTGTCCGCGGCATTGTCACAGCCACAGCTAGACTTTGGGCCACAGTTTGTGGGGCGCGGCTGGCAGACGGAGGTTGAGGTTATTAACATGGGCAGGAAGCCTGTCACCTTGACATGGACTAACAGGAAGCTGGTGGAGGTCATGGACACGATGAACAAGGCGGCCAAAGCAGCCGGTATGTTGTGTCGGTGTCAGCGTGCATGGCATGTTGCATGGTGCGTTGGCAAGGACTGTTGGGTTATAGCCGCCAGCATCCACACTGCAGCTCTCAGCATGCAGCAGTTGGCAGCTTTGCAGTGCACTATGCGGGCCTCCTTACCCAGGCCCTGGGCAGGCTGCCCCCTCCAAGTCTCATGTTGACTATGTGCTGCATACTCAGGCCGGCACAGTGAGTTTGTTTGATGATGAGGAAGGAAGAACATTTATGGCTGCGTCCAGTTATATGCTGGGGTACTGTTGGGTGCTGCTGTTTGCAGGCAAGAAGGTTGAAGGTGTCCAGATACCTGCAGACCAGCAGCCTGTGTTCAGCATCTCACCAGACAAAGTCCTGGTGCCCGCCAAGGAGTCAACCACATTCCTGATATCCGGGGTCAGCAGCAAAGCAGGTGCGCAAGGGAAGCTCATGAGCTGATCGACTTTGTAGCAAGAGGGCCCTGTCACAGAAAGTTTTGCAAAATGTACAGGATGGCAAGCTGAGTGGTGTAGCGCAAGCACATGGAGTCTGACAGCGCACATCAAACTGCAGTGTGGTGTTACCATGCTGCATGCAGGTGTCATCACCGAGCAGCTGGAGTGCCAGGCCGTTAGCACTGGTGGCAATGCAGCTGCTGGTGGAGCCAAGCCAAAGCCGGTGTTTGACATCACTGCCAAAGCCGAGGTTGCAGCGCCCCTGCTGCAGATGTCCCAGCAGGCCATTGTCTTCAGCTACATCCATGCACAGGGCCACCACCCACTAGTCATGGAGGAGCCACTGGAGATAAGGTGTGCAGGCAGACATACAAAGCAGCACGGGAGCTTGATACCTTGCAGGTCTGGTGGCACAGATGGTGCCCAGCGCCCTGCGTGCTGGCTCAGCCTGCTGGCTCTGCCGCCGTGACTTCGCCGGCCCATACAGCATGTCAAGCGTCCTGTATTGCTCACACACGTGACTTGAGCAAGTGGCGTGGCAAGGCAAAAGGAGCGCGCAAGGGGTTCAGCCCTGCTCACTACTGCTGTGTAGTGTATGTTCTCGGCAGTGACAGCTAATTGCGCACCACAGCATGTGCCCCTGACTTGCTGGCTAGTGCAGGAGATGCGACTCTGTCTCCCACACTGTGTATCGCACTTGTACTGCGCTGAATTTGGCTGCAGGAATGTGTCCAAGCTGCCATTGCACTTCACCCTGAAGGCTACGCACCCGTTCAGCATCGCACCAGCAGCATTGGAGCTGCAGTCTGGTGAGGCGGCTGCGGTCACCGTCAGCTTCGACCCCAACTACCGCGGCGACCAGACCAGCCACACCATCAAGCAGCGCTGCCTGATCAGCTACCCTGACAACCCTCAGAAGGACTGGCTGGATCTGACCGGCTGCATCGAGTTCCCCAACCTGGTGTTTGACACCCAGGCTGTTGACTTTGGCTGTGTGCTGATGGACAGCATGAAAAGAATGGCAGTGCAGGTTACCAACCCTGGCACCAGGCCTGTGGACTTCAGTTGGAGCTGGGTCAAACAGGCTTCAAGCTCAAGCTCACAGGAGGGACCAGGTGAGGTGTAACAGCTGTGTGAGGCTGCGCATGGCATGCCGAGTTTTTTGTGTGGTGCATGTGTTGGACCTTGGACACGTGTGCAGGGTAGCTGTTGCATACTCTGCTGATGCCCCAATCAACCCTAAAGCCACGATGATATGACAAAGTGACCATCTCATATGCTGACACAATGCAGGGCTAGAACCTGAGAGCACGCCTCAAAGCAGCGGCAAGGGCGGAACGAAACCCACCACCAGCCAGCTGTTTGACATCCTACCCATTGAGGGCACTGTGGGTGCTGGGCAGACAGAGCAGGTGGACTTCTCCTTCTATGCTTTCCCAGGTGTCAAAGCAGCAGCAACAGCAGCCTGTGCTGTGAAGAATGGCCCCACGTATGAGGTAGGGAGGGTTGGGAGCCTGCCTGTGTTGCACGCACTGTGCTGAGGAGGGATGCTGTTTAGTGACCTGCATGGCAGCAACTGCTAATCGTGTCACATGGTGCCACCTTCACTTACCAGTGGTAAAAACAAAAGTATCTTCCCTGCTGTATGTTGTGCTTTGTGTTGCAGTTTCAACTGAGCGGCGAGTCCAACAGCATCAAGTATGACGTCACACCCCAGTTCTTTGACTGCGGCATGCAGCCCTATGACAGGGTGGTGGACAAGGAGTTCTTCATCAACAACAGCGGCAAGGTGAGCCGACCTATTGCTGAAACAGTGCAAACAGTAAACCTGCAGCAGCCTGCTGACTTGCCACTGTTCTGGCTTGTACTGACTGGCTTAGATGGGACAATGCTTGGCGGTGTTTGTGCGGCAACAGGGGTGTGTCCTGTGTGATGTGTGTGCAGGTGGCTTTTGACTTCACGATTGACCTCAGCCGGCTGAGCCGGCCTGGCGTCATAGAGGCCTACCCCAGCAGTGGCAAAGTGGCTGCAGGGGAGAAGGCTCGTGTCAGGCTCAAGGTGACAGCGCTGACCTGCAGCCGTACCTGGCCTGACATCGCATGCCTGAGGTTGCAGCCAGCCCACCTCCATGCATCCCTGTTGGCTGTCCCACAGTGCATGTGCGTCTCACTTGTACGCAAACCGCGCACTGTGGAAGCTTCATGCTCTGATCATCATACGGGTGCTTGTGCATACCTGCAGGTGAAGGCAGGCGTGCCTGAGCGGCTGATGGAGCTTGCTCTGGTGTCTGTGGCACACTTCGAGCCAGTTGAGGTGCAGGTGCTCATAGAGGGCACCTACCCCATGCTGAGCTTCAACTTGCCCAGGATCAAGGACGATGCCTTCATGGATGCCCTGGCCTGTGCCAGAAGCAGGTCAGCACCATGTCCAAATGTTTCCATGCCAGCACAAAGAGCTGGCTTGTGTGGGTGTCCCAGTGCTGGTACCTCATGTAGCTCTGTCCTTGCAACTGCTGCATACACTCAGCGTCCAGCAGTTCGCTTTGATTCCTCGATGTCAATGCCCACTGACGTGCACTGAAGGATGGCTGTCTTGCTCAGCGATGCTGCGGGACCCTTCCCTGGCCTACTATGCTGCTGTGCAGTTCCAAGGAGCATGAGTTGGCCGTTCAAGTGCAGAGGCCATTTGACCCTCAGCAGCCAGGCAGAGCAACGTCGCCACTTGCCGGTGCCAGGGCCTCATTTGCAGGCGTCGCGCGTGGCAGCGTGGGCCCAGGCAGCATTGCAGCCACAGCAGCCAGTGCAGGCACAGTGGCTGGTAGGCCTGGTAGTGGGGCCAAAAGCCAGGTCAGTGGCATGTCTGCAGTGTCTGCTGCCAAGAGCAGGACCAGTCTGGCCTCAGCAATCACAGCTGGCACCATCCTTGCCAAAGACAAGCTGGCTCAGGTGGGTGCCCGCTCCCACTGGTTGGCCATGGTTTTGGTGCACATCGCTGTGCTGTGCTGCGCTGTCAGCAGAACCCTACATGCGCTTGCCCACTCTTTGTGCAGGGGTATACAGAACCCAGCATTCAATGCACGGAAGTTCCCTGTCCATGCTTGGCATTGATAAAACTCACTCACTCACACAAGTTTGCAATTGCTGCTGCACGCAGCTTCAAGGAGCACTGGGCCCGGAGCGCCGCCTCGACAATGAAGCTGAGCGGCTGCGCCTGAAGCAACTCCTGCTGTCAATGGAGCGCAGTGCGTTGGGCGCCAGCACCACAGAAAGCCCGCGCAGTGGCAGCCTAAGCGGCAGCAGGACCACGAGTGCAGTGCAAGCAAGGGCGGCTCGCAACAGCAGTAGCGTACAGGAGGCCCTCAGGAGCAGCACCACCAGTAGTGTTGCTACCGAGGCATCACCTGCCAAAGAAGCTAGCATTGCAGCTGCCACCGATGCAGCAGGGAAGGCCAGCACACGGCGGCTGCCTGCGCCACCAAAGATACCTGAGCTTGTGTCTGGGCACTATGTGCTGGACTTTGGCTGTGTCACAAAGGGCATCAACAAGTCGCGCAAGGTCAAGATGACCAACATGAGCACACAACAGGTGCGCTCAGTGCAAATGCCGCACATGCTGGCCATCAATGTCTTCACAGCGTCTTCGCACATGCAGTCCACTCTGTGTGTAGCCTCTGCTGCGATTTGTGCAGTATAAACTTGAGCCTGCAGCAATGGCTCCTGTGCCTGCCCACTTGGCAAGCCTCATGCATGCATTGCTAACTCATTCCTTGGTGACTGTTTTGTGCAGGTGCAGTTTGTTGTGGACAAGCAGACGTTGGAGGCTTTTGGCTTTGGCATGATCCCGGAGGCTGCCATCAAGCTCGCAGGCGCCCCAGAGTGCCAGTCCACTGACGTCACCTTCACCGTTCTGGCCACCAAGAGCTGGGTCACGGCTGGGCCCATGGAGCTGACTCTGCCGCTGCTGATCAAGGGAGGGCCTGCGGTGCTGCTGACACTGCGCGCCTTGTTGGTTGTGCCAGAGGTGGTGCCCAGCAGCAGTGTGCTGGACTTTGGCAGTGTCTCCGCAGGACACTGCAAGGTGGGTACTCATTTACTGGCAGATTGTGGAATGCGTCAGGCCCTCTGTCACACCCTGGTTCAGCACGGCAGGTATCAGCACTGGTGCATGCCACAACAGCACTGTGAGCAACTTTACTCGGCAGGAGCTGAGTGGCTGCTTAGCCATGGCAAAGTATGTGCTGGTTGAAGTTGCAGAAACATTTGCCTGCTGCTTGCTGCTACCATACAGGTGTACACCATTCAGTTGCACAACCCCCGTGAAGTGCCAGCAGAGTGGTGCATCAAGCGACCAGCTGTAGACATCCCCAAGCTGCGGGACTGGGGCTCCTTTCTGCCTGAGCCAGCTGAAGGGGTCCTGGAACCCGGTGCAACCACAAAGCTCAAGGTCCTGTTCACACCCACCCCGGGGCGTGAGATGCCGTACACCCTGCCCCTGCCTATTAAGGTGGCAAACAACCCCAAGCCAAGGGAGCTGCTGTGCAGCGGCAAGGGCTGGACCCCGCGGGTCGAGTTCAGCCCTGGCGTTGTCAGCTGTGGCGCTATCCTGCCCAAGGTGCCGGGGCAGAAGCCTGCCGAGGCTGCCCTACAGTTACGCAACACGGGGGACAAGCCTGTGGAGGTGGTGTGCTTGGACCTAGATAGCAAGTACTGGACTGATGAAGAAGCGCTGCGGACACTGGACATGTGAGTGGGCGACGCTTGAAGGCAGTGGAGGTGGCATGTCAGCGCAATAAATATGCGTCTATTTGTACATCAGCCAGTGTTGCTTGCAATTTCCCGCGATTGAAGCGCCCTGCATGTTGCGACCGTGTGTGTTGTGCAGCTACAATGAGGCTGGTGTGGCGCTGCTGAGGCCGTTGGTCCCTGGGCAGGAGACGTGGCCAGAGCTGCTGGCGGCAGCGGACAAGCAGAAAGCAGCGGAGGCGACTGCTGAAGCTGCTCTGGCATCTGTCACACAGGTGTGCTGTGTCTGTTGCAGTTTCGTCAACAACAAGCCATCTTTGCTGACGGCCGCATGCCCCTTATCCTGTGCTGAGGCTCAAGCGTGTACTTGCAACTGTAGCATGCCCACCTGTGCTTTGTGTGTCTGTATGCGTGACCTCCTGCAGCTAATGCAAAAGCTGGATGGCCAAGGAGTCTTGGCTGTGGAGCAGCCTTCAAGCGGTGCTGTCCCATCCAGCCCTCCACAGCAGCAGCAGTCCGCTGGTGCAGCCTCAGCTGCTGAGGCAGATGATCAAGCATCGTCTGCTGGTACAGCACTTGGAGAGGCCACCACTGACAGTCCAACAGCGCCCTTGGTGGTGCTGCTGTACGGCGCCCCCCTTGCTGGCACCAGCACACAAGCCGCACTGCTGAGCAGTCGCTATGGCGTGCCGGTTGTGACTGTAGACAGCTTGCTGCAGGAAGCGCACAGCCTTCAACAAGCAGAGGCCGCGGCAGTGGCGGCAGCAGCAGCTGCAGTGGGCAGCCCACCTTCTCCTGGCAAGGGCCCACAGCGGCAGCCGGCAGATGGGCTGGCCAGGTTGCTGTTTGGCATTTCGGACTCGGGCCCCCCTCTCAGTCCAACCGGCAGAGCGCAATCAGCGGCCTCCAGCCACAGTTCTAGCAGTGCGCATGCTGATGCACAGCACCAGCAAAGTGTGCCCGATGTCGTCACTGGTGCCCTGCGGTCTGCCCTGCAACAACAGCAGTATAGCAAAGGTTACATCATTGACGGCCTCAACAGCCAGCACCTGGCCAGCGCAGCGGTTGTGGCCAGGTGTGTGCTGCTAGCCGCAGGCCTAGTGTGCAAGGCTTTGCAGCACCCGGAGCCCCCCACACCTCCGAACGCAGCCGCATCAGTGAGGGGGTCCAAGACTGCTACCTCCAGGCCCCCTAGCAGCAGGCCTGGCAAGGGTGCAGCAGCCGCGCCTGAGCCTGTGTCACCTCTGATGACGTTCACTGGCTTAGACGTCTGGGAAGGCAGCACCCTGGTGAGTTTGCAGCCACGAGTTCCTGAATCACACTCGGCCACCTTTGCGGTTGTTGGGCATCCACTGGCAATCTTGCATCGCTCTTGCACAGGCACAAACACAAGTCAAGCTGCTTTGCGGCTATCACAGACGGCAGTCCATTTTGCAAGCATCATGGCAGCTGCTTTACGATTGCACTCAGACAACACTTATGTGTCGCGTTGTGTATACCAGGTGCATGTTGTGGAGCTGAAGCTCAGCAGGGACGAGGCGTCCAGACGCCATCAAGCTGCCGCAGCAGCTGCAGCAGCCGGCCTGGAAGTGGCTGACCTCGGTGCTGAAGCATCCCAGGGACTGCTGGAAGAAGCCAGCTTCATGCCACAGCAGCCAACGGCACAAGCAACGGAACAGGTGGGCTGGTACAGCCAGCTAGGCTTGCATGCATTGCCCTTTACAGGCCTTGAAGCAGCTTGAGCTCCCTGGCAGATTGGAATCTGCAGTGGCTTTACACTGGTGCCACATGTCTTGGATCGAGTGGGACTGACCATCTTTGCCTGCTTGCTTTTGCTGATGCAGCCTGCTTCCCCTGCTGCGACCGTGCAAGCGCCGGAGCAGCAGCTTGAGGCTGCGTTTGATGCCAGCTGGTCAGCATACATGCAGGAAGCGCCTCGACTGGAGCTGGTCTTGCGTGGCCACTTGCAGGACAAGCATCCCGTCCTGTACAGAGAGGTATCTTTCAAGGCACTTTGAATGTACCATCCCCAGCTGTTGCTGTATTGAGCAAACCACCAGTGGTGTACACATGTGGTACCCCTGCCTACCTGCAGCCTTCTTGTGGGGATTGACAGAGTGTCCTTGATGACACCTGTGTACTACTGTGATGCAGGTGCAAGCTGAGGTTGAAGCAGCAGCGGTCAACCAGGGGGTGGTGGGCATCACTTTCACCACCGGCACGGTTTCATCAGTGCTGCCCCTCCTGCCAGAGGACCAGGACCTACTGCCACCACCATACGAGATGCACGTCTTGCAGCAGCCGCAGAAGCGTGCTAGAAGGCGGGCCCTCAACAACTTCAGGGTGCTGACGTTGCTGTCACCTCCTGCTCCAGCTGACAGCAGCCAGGTGGGCGGTGACAATGCAGTGCCGCCTTTGAAGCTTGAAGGAGCGGCTGCATCTGCCGCCCCCTCAGCTCCCAGCAGCAGGCCGGTCTCTTCCGGGGCCATGGAGCAGACAGCAGCAGATCCCGCAGCCCTAGCCCCTACTGCAGCAGCTGCGCCAGCTGCCCTGAACAGAGCCGCCAGCAAGGCAACGCCCAGGGGCAAGAGCTCCCACGCCGCTGCAGGAGCGCATGCCAGCAGGCCCTCGTCGGTCTTGGAGGAAGCAAATCTGGAGGCGCCAGGGGCAGACAAGTGAGTATGGACGCAGCTTCCACCTATTTTTGTTGCTGGGGATGTTTCACTGTCATGCATTGACCGGTCTGCCATGTAGCCTGCTCCTGGATTGGACTCAAGTGGTCACATTGAGCCCAAATGCAGCTGTCTGTTATGAATTCTGTGGTGGTGTGGTGTGCACACGAGGTGTGCATGCCTGGTGCGGCTTGTTGCGACCTGACAAGTTTTTCGTTTGTCCGCTCGTGCATGCGCAGGCGCGAACTGTCAGAGGAGACCCGCTGGGTCATCCCACCCAACGGCACCATCAACCTGGTGGTGCAGTTTGCATCAGAGACAGTGGGGCGCTTCAATGAGGTGCTGGTGTTTGACGTCCTCAACGGGGAGAAGAGCAACAAAGTTACCGTGATGGCCTCATGTGACTACCCGCGCATCAACACAGAAGCCAGGTACAAACAGCACACCTGGTACACAGAGGCATGTCGTTTAGGGATCTCTGGGGAATGACCGGGTTATGGTCTCTTTTGCATGCCCATGCCAGCCTCACTCGCGAATGTGACGTGCACTGTGCTGTTGTGCTGCTGATGGCAGGAACCTGTACTTCAAGACAGCAAAGGTCAGGCCCTCCACACCGAATGTCAAGCAGCAGTTTATCCTTCCCAGCAGCGTGTTTGAGTTTGGCCCGCTGCTGGCTGGCCGTGACAGGGCGGGCTACCTGACAGGCTGCTACCCTGAGCACACTGCCAAGTTCAGGATCACAAACAGTGGCCTGTTCCCTGCTCATGCTGACTTCTGGCTCAAGTCCGAGGGTCCTACAGCGGACCCCGCACATGCTGCTTCACCAGCAGCTGAGACCAAGAAAAAGTCAGGTGAGGCCCACGTAACGTATGTGGACATCAATGAGACTATCTCATGCATGTCAAATCATGAAACAACCACAGGACAAGCCTCTTTCTAGCTGCTGGTATGTCGCAAGGTATGAAATGAACCTCGTGCTCAGTACACCACATGACTTCTTGCTGTATAATGCTGCATGCCAAAACAGCTGCAGCCAAGCCATCTGCAGCCAGCAAGGCGCCTGCTGTTCCAGCAAGCACATTCTTGCTGCACCCCACCAGCATGCAGCTGGCGCTGGAAGAGACAGTGGAGCTGTCCGTGTATGCATTCCCATCAGCAGAAGGACTCGTGGAGGATGCCATCATGTGCAGGTGCGACGGACCGCGGGCTGTCAACTTGCTGAGATATGCATAGCAGTACTGCAAATCACAACCCTCCATATTCCTGCTCTTGTGTACAACTACTGCATCATACATGCCGGCGGCAGGAGTAGTATAGGCATTCAGTGCTTGGAATGCATAGTAAAATACACCCTCACGTTCCTACGTTCTCCAGTATATGGCTGCTGGTACGCTGTTGCAGGCTGCAAGATAACCCCACGCCGTACGAGTTCCCCATCAGTGTTCTGGGCGCTCGCCCACAAGTTGCTGTCAAGCTCGACACGCTGCCGTCCGCTGAGGCGTCTGAGGGCGTTGCTGTAAGCCAACACACAGCTGTTCAGCGGCGGACATCGGATGTTGGCGGCAATGGCAAGGCAGCTGCCAAGGGTGCTGCTGGCAAGGGGGGTGCCAAGTTCCAGGCTGACTACACCATCAAGTTTGACCGCCTGCTGCTCAACAAGCGGGACACCCAGGCCTTCACTATCAGCAACACAGGAGTGCTGCCGTTCAAGTGGCGCCTTGCTGGAGTGGCCCAGCTGCCTCAGGAGTTCAAGGTGTATCCCAGCGAGGGGGAGTTGGCGGCTCGCAGCAAGGTGCAGGTGACTGTGGAGTTCAACGCCATGAAGAAGCAAGAGCTGCTTGAGCTTGTGACCCTGGAGGTGAGCCTGGCACAGACTTCATGTCTGGGGGCTGACTATGGCTGCGGCTGGTGGATCTCTGTATGTGCTGGCCTCGTAGTCGCTGGCAGCCAGGAATGATGTTTTGATCGTGCCAAACCCCTTTCCACTACTGTCATACTCGGCAGGTGCTTGATGTTGCCGAGGTTCTGGGCGTGAGCAGATCCATCCCGATCGCCATCCGTGGAGAGGCATACGACATCCACATCGACATCAAGTTCCCGCAGGAGTCGATCGCTGGCGTGGACTTTGGCGCGCTGCGCGTTGTCGACGACTGCGTCAAGCAGCTCGGCCTCAAAAACACCGAGAAGTACGACGTCAAGTTCAACTTTGCCATCACCAGCGATGAGGTCCGGCAGCTGGTCACCATCACGCCCGACGCAGGCGTCGTGCCCCCGGGCAAGGAAGTGGCTCTGGCGGTGAGTTGCCCTGCTTTTGGTCTTCTACTTACAAAGCCCTTGCGAGCGTTATTGGCATTGTTGGCTTTTTCCACTGTCCACGGGCTGTTTGAAAGACAGATGCTCAGAGTAGCTGTGTTTGTCTGCTGTTTGGCAATCATTCTTCCAGGTGCACTGGAACAAGCAGTTGACGTTGAAGAGAGAAGTTTCCTTTGCTGGAAACACAGACATACTGTTGTCACTGATTGAGCCCGCCACAGACCATTCAGAGCAGGTGGTGCCCATCAAGCTGTCAGGCCATGCGGTGTTCAGCCACTATGCGATCACTCCAGCACGGGGCTTGCACTTTGGGCCTGTCACGTACAACACACTCAGCAAGCCGCGGTCCTTTGAGGTGATGAACACTGGGGAGTTCCCGTTCACAGTGAAGATCGTCTCAATGCCCAGCAAGGCAGAGGTGGCTGCAGCAGCGGCTGCAGCGGCAGAAAAGGCAGCTGCTGAAGAGGCTGCAGCAGCGGCGGCCAAGAAAGGGGCAGGGAAGGGTGCAGACAAAGGTGAGATTTATACCTGTTCCCAAGTTTCACAGGAGGGCCCACCAGAGCCTCTGGTTCTACGCCGGTTGGATGTACTTGAGCCTGATCCCGCATCTGAAAGGTGGTTTCACAAGCAGCTTGACGTCAAGTGTTGACACTACCCCAACCCCCAGGCAATCCTCATTGGCACACACACGTTATCTGGGCCCCTGCCAACCACGTTGGGTTGCCACGTTGCTTGCCCTGCCCTGCAGGCCGCAAGGGGTCCGCCGTCACCGCATCAGTGGCTGGCCCTGCGCCATCTGCCCCTGACGGTGCACTGCAAGTCAGCCAGTTCACGGTGGACCCTGCGGAAGCAGTGGTGAAGCCGGGCTGCAAGCAGCAGGTATCTGTGGTGTTCAGGGCTGAGGCCAACCGTGCCTGGTCAGCCACACTGGGCCTGGACATCAGTGAACGGGACCCGAGGGACCAGCCGGAGGGCATCCCTTATGAGCTTGGTGGCGACAGCTGCATACCAGGTGCGCCGCTTCGACGCTGCCCGTGGGTTTATACTTGTCACCTGTCCGCTGGTTGAAGTTGGCCTGTGCAGCTCAGTCTGCTGGCTGCGTTTCACAGGCCAAGCCTGTCTGTTGAGGCTCGGCGCACTGCTTATTTTCTTTTTCTTCCTGCACTGGGATCCGTTGCTGCAGGGATTGACTCCAGCAACCTGGCCTCCATCTTTGAGGAGCATGTGGTGCTGCCACACCTGGACCCCTTCCAGCCTGTCAACTGCAGCTTCGGGCTGAAGGACAAGGTGTTCAACTTTGGAACACTGATAGCCCAGCTGCCAGAGCTGACAGCACCTGATCCCAGTGTGGGTGACGGTGCTGGTGGTGCAGCGAAGAAGGGGGCCCGGCCTGGAGCGTCAGCTAAGGCAGGGGCCAGGGCCAGCGTCGCTGCTGGCGCAGCAATGAGCGATGGGACGGCAGTGTCAGCGGTGCAGAAGGCACAGCCTGATACTGGCAGCATGCTTGATGACCCTGCAGCCGTGAAGGCCAACCTGAAGTTCATCAACCCGAAGAAGGTTCCGTGCACTGTGAACTTCAACATCCAGCCACAAAACGGCAACCAGCCAGGTGCGTTGCGGGGCAACATTTGATGCACACCCCAGCAACAGCGACATCCAACAAGATGTTGAATGGGCATTTCATATTTGCCACAACCACTGCTTGGCTGCTTCTGTTCCTCAGGTGTGCGGTTCCCTATGGAGGTGTACCCCAGCAGCATCGTCATCCCGCCTCACGAGTACCGCCATGTGACACTGGCATTCCGCCCTAAGGCCCTGCAGCAGTACAGCGCAGTGTTTGAGGCTATCGCCGTCGGCGGGGCCGCAGACCCCACCACTGCCAGCTTTACCTGCGAGCTCAGGGGTGAGGGAGCTCTCCCCAGCCTCAACTTCCAAGAGCCCAGTGGGCTGGACCCTGCTGGCCGTCCTTGGCTGAAGTTTGGCAAGCTGACCACCCCTGGGCAGCGCCGCCAGCTTTCTATCAACGTGCGCAACAACGGTTTCCTCGCTGCGACCGCCCGGATCGAGATGGACGCTCATCCAGCTTTCACGCTGCTGGAGGGGACACAGGTGTGTCTGCTTGGATGGATTGACAAGCATGCCATGCGCTAGACCTTGCTGATGCTGGTAATACCTGCCAGAGAGTCCTAGGTCCAGTGCGCTCCAGCAACTTGGTGTCTCACATGCGAAGGGGGACTGTTGTTCATGCAGTCTCCCTTTGCATGTGAGACACCAAGTTGCTCCAGCGCACTGGACCCAGGACTGTCTGGCAGGTACTACCAGCATTAGCAAGGTCTCGTTCAGCTCTCGTTCAACAACCAACGGTGAACAAGCAGCGGACGCGCACTGATCAGGATGAAGCGATACTGACTTGCTTGTGTTTGTGTTTCAGGTGTTCACAGTTGAAAGCAAGAAGGCGGCCACATTCACAGTGGAGTTCCAACCCCACGAGCTGGGAAGCTTCAGTCATGAGCTGCAGCTGCGTGTGAACAACAACCCCTTTGAGCAGTACAAGGTGGCCCTGACAGGTACTGCCGTGGCATCGATCATGCTGATCGGCAGTTTGTGCAGTGCCTTTATCACAAGCAAGAGCCTTGTGCCCAACACATGCGGGCGTCATGACAATGATCATCCCAGTGGTGAACCTCATGGCGAATTGCTGGAAGCATCACCTGCAGAGCTTCACCAGTGTGTGTGTGCACTGTCCTGCAGGCAAATGTGCTGAGGAGGAGGTGCTGTTCCTGGGTCTGCCTTCGGGCGGCATCAACCTGCCAGACGTGCACCTGGGGCCGCGGCCGCTCACGCCAGGTGGTGCCCAGCGGCCGCCCTCCTCTCTGGCACCCACCAAGGACACGTCAAGCCACACAGCTGCCACTGCAAGTGCGCTGTCTGCAGCTGCTGGGCTGCCTGTGCCGCAAGTGCCCCCGGGCAGCGGCAGCAGCTCCTTCACCTTCACCATGGCAAACAACAGCAGCAGCAAGCACTTTAGGTACAAGTGGCCCGAGCACCCGCAGCTGCGGTTCTACCCATCTGTGGGGCACCTTCATGCTGGCCAAGTGCGTGAGGTGACTGTCACGTTTGTGGCGTCCGCACCCATGAAGCTGGACGCGGATATCAAGGTGGCCCTCAGCCAGATCACGTATAAGGTGCGTCCCCAGGCGACACTATGTCTAGCTGTGTGCCTTGATTCTTACTGTGTGGCAGCATTGGCAGGTTGTCCTTCCTGACATGCTACCGACCTGCGCGAATTGTCACTGGTGCGTGCGGGAAAGGTTGCGCAAAGCCCTGGTGTGAATCAGGCGGCCTGTTGGGGTTTGGATGCCTGGACCTGTGTGCTGTGCTGTGTGCTGCGCTGTGTGCTGCCAGGGTGACCCCTTGGTATGGGGTGAAGCTGTTGCTGCACACATGGTGGCATCCGGACTGCGCTGCTCCAGTGCCACACGGGTGGCGACAGGCCTGCCGGGCGCAACACCAAAGCCGGGCGCAGAACCCTTGGTGGACCTTGTGCCCAAGACGCAGCGGGACCTTGTGCTCAAGGTGGGATGTCGCTTTGAATGACAAAGTCCGGGGCTCAGGCCGGGTTGTGATCATCATGGTGGCAAAACACTGTGCCAGGTGGTCAAAGCAGGCCAGTACGTACACTGCTGACAATGCTCATCGTACTTGGTGGTGTCCTTGCAATTCCTTGCAGCCAGCCTCTGCTGTGCTGCCCTTGTCATGCTGTTGACCTGCAGGTCAATGCCACAGCTGACAGCCCCCGCTATGAATGCACTGCGCCAGCGCCAGCCATCGTCTTCAAGTAAGTGTACAGAAGGGACAGCAGGCCCAGCACATCGGAGACACATATAATACGGACTGCTACTGCAACCGCTCGCAGCCCTTGGCAGCTTTGCCGATTTGTGCCTTGCAATTAAGTGGTTTGAATGTGTTACCTGCAGGCCGACCATGATGTTCCAGACCAGGAGCTTCAGCTTCACGTTGTCCAACCCCTCGCTGACTGCATTGACGTATGAGTGGCAGATACTCAACAAAGCTGGCAGCGTGGACACAGGTGGTGAGGGCCTTGCTTTCAGCCAATGAGCTTTCACGCCCAGGGTATGGATGTCTTGTGCATCGGCCTGTCACTCTGCAGTACCACAGCCCGGTCCTGCTCAGGGGCCCCCACCGGTTGCGATCACCCAAGTTTGTATTTTTTAGTACAGGAAGGTGTTTGCTCGCCTACTGATTGCGCTTTCCTGTGCTGTTTGTAGGCATCTACAAGCTCAGTCATGCGTCAGGCACACTGCAAGGTGGCAGCAGCCAGCAAATCACCCTGCAGTTCAGCCCCCACGAGGTGGAAGATGTGTCAAGGGTGCTGGTTTGCCACATGCCTGAGATACAGGAGGTACTGGAGGCAGCAGCAGCAGCACCTCAGGGCATGCAGCAGGCACCCTCTGCTCGGCCTGGCAGCGCAGCCGCCGCCGCAGCTGCTGCAGCTGCAGCGCTCAAGCCGCTTGTGCGGGAAGTGACAGGAAAGGTGTGTGCACACAGCCTTGCTACTGCAACCTTCACAACCTGTGTATGATACCAACACATTGTCTTGCACCGTCAATTATGCCTCCGGCATAAGGTGAGTGCTTGCCCTGTCAAGTGCGTGTGATACCACACAGTCTGTTGGCTGCACACATTGTCTTGCACAGTCACTCATGCCTTCGGCATACAATGAGTGCCTGCCCTGTCAAGTGCCAAGTGGCTAGCTAGTGCCGAGGTTCAGACTATGTCCTCAACATCTGTACTGTCCTTTATACCTGCCGTGCCCCTTGCTGTGTAGGTGCTGAGGCCATGGTGCCACTTTGAGCTGCCAGAGAGCGATTATGTGACAGGCAGCAGGCGCAGCCCAGACCTCCCTGGTCCATCAGGGGTGATTGAGCTGCTTGATCTCGCCACCAAGGTAGGCATGCGATCAGGAACATCTGACAGCCAAACCGCACCATCATCACGCCGCACTGCAAGTTGTAGCTGAGCATGCAGCGTGCTAGCAGTGGTGTGGTTGCTTCAGGGAGATCGTCGGGCATGCCAATGCAATTGCGCAATAGGCAGCATGGTGCAAACTTGACTGAAGCACTTTGTTTGGCTAATGTGCCACTGCAGGTTGTGGAGTTTGAGTCGCTTGGCATCAGGGTGCGCAACACAAAGCGCTTCTTCATCCTCAACCCCACCAGCATCACCTACGAGTTTGTGTGGGCGCCGGTGCTGCCGCCAGCTGTTGCTGCCCTGGGTGGGCCACCACCACCCAGCCCATTCAACTGTGTCGTGCGCAAGGGGTCCATTGCAGAGGGGAGGTGAGACTGAATGAACAGGCACAGCTGGGGAAGGTGTTGATGTCATGCTTCTGTCATGCTCTTGCATGGTTGAGCAATCACAAACTCCCTGCACCTGTTGGCATCAGCCTGTCTTGACAGGGCACTGCTGGCAGCGTGTCACCTGATGGAAGCAGCTGCTGTTGACTGCAGCATGGCACTGCTTGAACTGTTCATGCAGGCGGTATGAAATGGTGTTTGAGTACACACCCACAGCTGACACTCTGGTGGAGGCCTTCTGGGCTTTCAGCATTCCCAGCCAGGGTATTGTGGTGCCCTTCCTGCTAGTGGGACATGTGACAGAGCCACGGGTCACACTTGACAGGCCAGCCATCAACTTTGGCAGGGTGAGCGAGCTTTTCACACTTCAGATGCAGTCGCTAGTAGGGACATGTACGTGTGAGTACACTCCTTGCTTTGCCGCTGCACGTGAGCTGAACGAGGTAGAGCCATGCATCAGCTCACTGTGCAGACACCGTGTGGTAGTTAGTGTGCATAGGCATCACACAAGCAAGCACAGCTGGGATCGACATCGGGTGATGTCTCCTTGCTCATTGGCCTCTCTGCCGCCACGCGTTCTGCAGGTGCAACTGGGCATGCGCACCAAGCTGAACCTGTCACTGTGCAATGACGAGCACCTGCCCTTCAGCTTTGCACTGGACAAGGCATCATACGATGCCAGCGATGCGCTGCTGGCAGCTTCAGGTGGCAAGCCCCTGCTGGAGGTGCAGCCGACAAGCGGCACCGTAGCGCCACACTCCAAGGTACGCCGGGCGCAACACCCCACCTAGCACAGCACAGTTTATGTGCGACATGCAGCATCCTTACATACATGTGCGGCACTGAGCTAGAGTCTACCGGCTGTTGCAGCATATTTTCAAAAGGGTGAATGCTGCCGGCAAGTGTCATGTCAAGCGCAACCATTCCGGATTGCAGGTGGAGCTGGTGGCAACCTTTGCACCTCAAGAGGAGCGTCCGATCAACTACAATGTCATCGTGCGTGTGCGCAACAAGCCCACGCCTCTGCAGCTGAATGTCAAGGGAGAGGGCTATGCCCTGTCGCCCTCCTTGTTGCTGGAGCTGCAAGATGACAGCAGCCTGGAGTTGTCAAGCTCAGGGGTGAACACTGTTGACTTTGGCCAGGTAAGTCCAAGCATGAAGTCCGGACAGAGATGATGACAGAGATGATGTCTGCGGCTTGTCAGCTGCACGTACATGAAGCTCTGTCGGAACTTGTTTCGGCCCCCCGACAGGCACCTGTAGCAGCTGCCAGGCCAGTGTGTGTGATGCAGCATATGCAACATGATAGACATGCTCTTGTCTGCTGCACGTTGTGCTGCAGGTGGTCATCAATGACAGGGTCGTGCGCAGCCTGTCGCTTGTCAACCCTGGCCGAGTAAACTTTGACTTCACATGGGACCTCGGCAGCCACCCGCGCCTCTTGGTCAAGCCTGCAGGCGGCAGTGTGCCTAAGGGAGAACGGCGGGTAATGGAGCTCAGCTATGCACCCACAGCACCAGAACAGCTGGCGGGCTACCGCATCAAATGCCAGGTGCGCAACAGGGCCTGGAGCGGTGTCAAAAGTTCCCCTTTCAGGTGGTCTTGACCAACAACAGTCTGCGGGCTTTCTGTTTGTGTGCTATAGCTTACATGCGGGTAGGCTGACCATTGCTGTGCCAACCTGACCTTGCAGATTATCAACGGCCCAACCTACGTGCTGGCGCTCAATGGGTCTGGCTACAAGCCCAAGCTCAACCTGAGCTTCCTGAGCTACGACTTTGGCCCGTGCCACGTCTTCCAGCAGGGCATGACGCCAGCTGTTGCCAAGCTGGTCATTGTGAATGAGGACAGGCAGCCGGTCAGCTTTGATGCGGTGTTCGACAACACAGATAACTGGCAGGTGGGTCAGGACTTGGGGCAGGGTGGGGGGGGTGAATGGTGGCAGCCGCATAACCGCTCATCAATTTTGCTCTCCCTGCGCTTCAGAAAAAAAGACAGGCTGCAACATGCCACTTGTACATTCTCAAGGACCAATGCACACGGCAGTGTACGAGCCATGTGTTGATGGCAACTTGGTGCGGAAAGGTCGATGACCTCCTTTGATGCTCGTGCCTGTGCCTACAACCTACTGACTGCAGGTGGCAAGCACCCCCTCCGTCCTCAAGCCAGGCCACAGCACAGAGATCAGCATCACCTTTGTGCCCACGGCAGCCAAGGAGTACGCCACTGCTGTGCCACTCAGGGTGATGGGACTGTACGACATCAACATCCCACTCAAAGGTAGGGGCGTGCCAGGAAAGACATGGGATCCCTTATGCAGCGGTGTTCCAACAAGCCTTGTTGTTGTGTGTTGTGCTGCTGGTACTCTGATTGAACATGGCTGTGACTGTTGTACGGTACCGCACTTGTATGGTACAGTCAAACCTGACACCTTTGTGTTGGTACTTGTGCAGGTGAAGGTGTCCCCTTGGTCATTGAGGTGGCAAAGCCTGAGCTGTCGCAGCGTGGCGTCTTCTTTGGAGCAGTGCCCTGTGGCTCCTGCTGCAACAGGACACTCTCGCTCATCAACAAGGGCAGGGCGGCTGCACACGTCAGTTTCGGCCCCAGTGCGGAGCTGCTGCAGCAGCTGGGTATTGAGATCATTCCAGCAGAGGGTGTGCTGCTGAAGGCAAGGCAGACAGCTGACCTGACGCTGCTGTACAGGTGTGTGGGTGTGACTCAACGTGCTGTCTACCAGGAATCGACCTGGAATGCCATGCCGGCCACTGTTGGCAACCACTACTTGAGGACGGAATGTTGAATGCGCCTAGTGGTGTGCAAGGCTTGATAGTGCCCTTACAGAATTGTGTCAACCACACCGGCACCATGCTCCCGAAGAGGCATGAGGGATGGTGCTGTTTGCTACACATGCTGCCTGTGCAGGCCCCAGCAGCGCACCAGGCCCTTCAAGGAGCCCCTCAAGGCCCTGGTAGCAGGCGTGCCCCAGGTCATCACCACGATTTCAGGCGCCTGCACAGGCCTGTCAGTGCTGCTTGCCAGCGACAGCATTCCCTTTGGCACTGTGGTGCTGGGCAGCCGCACCACAAAGCGGCTGCTGCTGAGCAACAACGGGGACGTGGGCTGCAAGTTTGCTTGGGACACATCACGCTTTGGCAGCAACTTTGGCATCACACCAGCAGGTACGCCACTTGGTCAAGGACCTCCTGCGAGGGCATACCTGTGCCACAAACCAGGGCTAGTAATTTACAGGCCGCGCGGCATTTGTCCTGGGCCGCAGGTCAGTTGCAGCGCAGCAAGATCTGCATGGATGTTTTTTGGGTTCCAACGCAAAGTCTGGCAAATTGCAGGCTGTAGTGCACGTTGATGGAGGTTTGAGCCAACCATCAATCTCACCCCAAGCACATGCATGTTGGCATGGATAACTAGTACCATGGCTTTGCTTGCCTTGCGTCTCACACCCTTTCACTGCGTGTTGTGTAACAGACGGCTTCCTGGCACCCGGGCAAGACGTCAAGCTGGAGGTGTCCTTCCACCCGGCAGCTGTCAACCCCGACATCAGGCTCGAGCAGCTGCGCTGCAAGCTGTCTGGCTCCGCTGCAGCCGCAGCTGCTGCCGCTGATGCATCGGCTGCCGCTGGCCCAGCAACTGTATCCCTTCAGAAGCTTCCAGACCTGCTGCTGACCCTCACTGGGGCCTGCGCTGCAACAGAGGCCACCGGGGAGCCTGTGCTGTTCAAGTGCATGGTCAGGAGCAGCACCAGCAAGTCGATCAAGCTGGACAACCCCACCAGCAGCAACTGGCAGCTGCGGCCAGTGATCAGCAATGAGTTCTGGTCGGGTGCTGAGTTCTTGCAGGTGCCTGCGGGCGCTAGTGCTGAGTACAGCCTGCTGTACAAGCCACTCACCATGACACCAGCGGAGGGACAGCCACACCAGGGCACGGTGTTCTTCCCTCTGCCTGATGGCAGTGGGCTGCTGTACAACCTACATGGCCAGGTAAGCCTTGTACCGTTGGTGATGCACACCTGGCCAGGGGTCTCTGCAGTGAGTGCAGCGTCGCATTTGGTGCATGGCCTGCAACGCACACCAGCATGGGAGAAGGTGGCAGATAGCTGCTTGACATGGCCCACCTGCAAAACAAGTGACATTTTGTGATGATCTTTGCAGGCAGACCAGCCTACGCCTGAGGGTGTGATTGAGCTCAGCCTACCAGCCAAGACACAACACACCCAGACACTGAAGGTTCCAAACTGGCTGCACAAGCCACAGCGCTTCAAGTAAGTGCAGTCATGGTTTGGCCTCAAGCACTTTTGACTGCCGTGTACTAGAGACCAGGGTATGAGCTTTTGGGCCTCTCCTGAGCCAACGTGAGAGTATCATGATGCACACAAGCAGCACCTAGACTGAATGCAGCTGGCTGTGTGGTGATCAGCATCACATGTTGCAATCCTTGGCATCACATGCTTTGGTCTCACTTTGCCATCCAGGGTGATCAAGGAGTTGCTGGCTGGAGAGCCCAGCACGCGCATTGAGGGTGCAGGTGCCATTGATGTACCAGCTTTGCTGGACAGGGAGTACAGGCTCAACGTGTACAGCTACACACAGGTATGGTTCAACCTTGGCAATGTTGCATGGCAGCTGAAGAGTTATGCTGCAGTACACTTTGACAGGGTACGTGTGCACACTGCTCCAGCTGAATCAGGAATTCATCAGGAATTGGATGTTACATTGAACACCGGCCGTTTTGAGGAGCCAACACAAGGCTCATTGGCCAAATCAACAACCACAGCAATATCACAGCTGTGCTAACACAACTGGTAGGGATTGGCCGGGATCACCACGCCCCCGGCGGCACATTGCGCTCCCCATGCAACTGACGCTGCTACAGACCGTCTCTGCTTCAGCCCTCCTCCGCTTAGCCTACGCAGCAACGTCTTCTCTTCCGTCAATCCGGAATCACTTAGCTATGGATCTGCTTTGCCTCTCAAACAGCTGGCTGGTGGCTTGCAATGCGGCTGTTCAGCTGGTCCCGACCGTGCCTTGCTGCGACATGCAGGGTCTGATGCATGCGCGCATCACGTTCAAGAATGAGGCCAGTGGCGAGTACACCTACTACGAGGTCAAGCTGACCAGCACTGCACCCGCCCCCATGGGCCGCCTCAGCCTGGAGTGCCCTGTGCGCAAGCAGACCTCTGCTACTGTTAGCATCAACAACCCACTCACGGTGCCGGTCACGCTGCGGCCGACCATCACCAGCAAGCAGGTGCGCTGAATAGCCAGCAGCTGCAATCCGCAACGGCCTGCAGGCCTCACCGCCACTGGTGCACTGAGCGGGCGTCCCAATCGGTACATTTCGTGTCAGCTGGTTGTCTACCGCACGTTCTGCATCCTAGCTGCACTGCACGGTCCTCCCGCCCATGATGTTTGAAGTTTGCTGACAGATTCGGATATGTGTTGGTGCTGCTGCTTGCAGGTCGTGCTGGTTCCTGCTGCTCCCGTGCTGCCGCCTGGTGTGACCACCTCCCTGGAGGTCCGCTTCAGGCCCCTGCTGGTGGGGTTCAGTGATGCCACACTCAAGCTGGACAGCACTGAGCTGGGCCTGTATGAGTGGAAGCTCAAGCTCACAGGGGCACCCACCATACCTGAGAAGCCGCTGGCCTTCAGCGTGCCGCTAGGGACCAGGGAGGTGCAGGTAAGGACTGGCACCCTGTGCAGTGCGTGTTGACTGTTGAAGGTTGAAGATGGCTCGCTAGGCCAGGGCTGTGCTCTGTAAGGTGCGTGCAGATGTGTGCACACAGGGTCAAGGGAAGCATGGCTCTATCCCGTCCCGCCAGTGCGTGCAACTCTTCTGTTTGAACTGGTTTCAGGCCTAAGCTATCACTTGTTCGGTTGCCGCAGGTGCTTCACTTCACGCACTGGCTGCCAGAGAAAGCCGAGTACAAGTGCAGCTTCAGCAGCAGCAGTGCGGGCACGGCAGCGTCAGGTGGCGTGGCTGCAAGCAGCACCGGCTTTGACGCACCTGCGTCTGTGGTGGTGGCAGCACCAGCAGGGCCCAACGGAACGGATGCAGAAGTCACAGTGGGCTTTGAGCCCTGTGAGCTGGGCGAGGCTGTACGAGACACCCTCGTGCTGACATCGGCTACAGCTGGGGTGTATGAAGTGCCGCTGATGGGCCAGTGCGTGCCGCCCAAGCCGCAGGGGCCCATCGACGTCAGCAAGGTGAGAGCTGATGCTATCCAACGTCTCTGCTTCCGCCCATTTGGTATCGACACAGGCAGCCTTGCCTAGAGGGTTGCCCCCTGTGTAGTGTTAGCCCCCATTGTGCCCCTGACTCAAGGTGCGTTCCTGTCTGTTGCTGTGCAGGGCTCTGCCACGGTGCCTTTCCGCAATGTGTTTGCCGTGGAGGCTGAGTTTGTGTACAGCACAGACAACCCAGCGTTTGTGCTGGCCCGCAGCAGTGAAAAGCTGCCGCCGAAGAAGCCCTCTAGCATCAGCATCAGCTACCGGCCGGCGGCATCCGGACAGCAAGGCAGCAGCAGGATGGCCAAGCTCACTGTGGCTTGCCCAAAGCAGACCAGCACTCAGTGGGTGTTTTACCTGCAGGCCTAAGCTTTGTCAGAGCCTGAGGCCAGGGAAAGCCTCCCCTGATTGGCTGAAGCGGCTTGTAGTGTGTGTTATGTCTTTGCATGTCGACAGGTGCATGTGCATTTTCATGTGCAAGGACTCATATGGTCTGGTCCCTTGTTGACCCCACATCATCCCGAACATGCAGGTGTGGTCGTTCTCATTGTAATCGGTGTGTTCCACAGTTACATGAGCGGATTGTTGATGAGGATGATTTGCTGATCGCACTGTCGATCTGCTGACCAATACAATATCAAACGGCGATACGAGAACACTATCTGGCTTGTCTGTAGTCTCAAGCATTGTTCCTGGGCATGAAAGCACCGGCTCTGTCACCATAGTCCAAGCAGGTCCTGCTGTACACAGTCAAGTCAGTCCCAGCAGACATGAGTGCCACAGGGCTGTTGTACCGGTCCCTTCAGTCTCCCACCTCTGTCACAGCTGCTTGCTGCATCAGGACAGCAGATGGTCAGGTGGTGCTGCAGCTGCAGGACACCCGGCTGACATGCTGGAGGGCGGGCACTGATGGCCTTGAACAGACAGCCAGCTGGCGGGCTCCTGCCAGCATGTTGCAGATGGTGCACCTGCCAGGCAACTACCTGTTGATACTAGCAGAGGGCGGTCGCTGCTACCTGCATGCGTGGCAGGATGCATGCGGCAGCGTTGGAGCAGCAGCACCCCCGTTGTTGGCCCAAGAGCAGCTGCAGGTGCCAGTTGACAGCTCTGCCAGCCAGGTGCAGCCATATGGGTGCATCCTGAGCACCAACGTGCTGACTGCAGCAGCAGGACATGGCACAGCCTCCTTAGCAGCCGTGGCATACCTGCCAGGGGTGCTGCACGTGATCAAGGCAGCCCCAGCTGTGGCACATAGCACGCAGGGGGCCAGCAGCAGCGGTTGCACGAGCCCTCCTGATGGCACCATGCAGCTTCAGGCCAAAGCCATGGCATTAACACACGTACTGCTCAGCTGCCACTACCCAGGTGAGGCATCCTTCAGCGAAATACCCCCGTTGAATGCTGCATCGCCCTGCACGTTGCTCCCTGTGGTCTACAGCAGAGTGCCGCCCTGTCATGGTTCCCTACAAACACAGTGCTGTATCAATGTAATCTTACCAAGCCACCAGCTATGCCATAGCACAGTTATTATGCTAAGCCATGCTCACCTTGGCCCTTGTTCATCGGCAGGTGGTGAGCCCCCAGCGCTTGCAGCCGTGCGTGTCTCCAGCCGTGTGCTGGCCCTGGCCTGGCTGAGCGCAGAGGAGCAGCAGCTGGACCTACAGGGCAGGTCCTTGCTGGCAGTGCTGCACGAAATCACAGGTGCGTATTGGAAGAGGCAACAAGCCTGCTTGTGGCCCTTGCTGAGGCAGATGGAGCAGTGCTACATCGGCAGGTGCTGCAGGAACTTGTGGTATCATTTTTCAAAGCTTTCCCTGCTGCGCTGCTTGAGACACATGAACAAAAGGCTTGTGAAGCTTTGTAAGCTCATAGCATGTTTGTGTCGTTGGTGCTGCAGTGGGCAGCCAGCCGCCGGTGGTTAACGTCGACTGTGTGGCTGTGGACTGGGTCCAAGGCAGCATCAGCCAAGGGCCTTGGTCACTGCGGTGAGCACTTGCAACCTGCGCAGCAGCAGCAGAAGCAGAAGCAGAAGCAGCAGCAGAAGCAGAAGCAGAAGCAGCTGCAGTTAGCGGGGATTTCACCTGGCCAGCAGCATTATTGATCAGGGGCAATAAGGAGGCAGGTTGACATGTAGCCTCCAGGGAGTGCTTTCAATGCAGACTTCCACAAGCAGAAAGGTGAAGTCCCTTGTGAGCATGTGGCAGATGCTGACAGCAAGGCACAAGTGAAGTGTGTTTTGTCATGCCTTGTGCCGAACTCCCTGCCTTCCCTCCCTGCAGAAATGTGCACCCCACAACCCGGCTGTTGCAGCCTTTCCGCGGGTCAGACTGCCTGCCTCCCGGCATACTGGCCATCAGCAGCAGGGGTGTGCTGCTGTGCACCTGCCTGGGCAGCAGCTTGCAGCAGCAGCGGGAGCAGCCGCCGCAGCAGCAGCGCAATGATCCGCAGCAAGGCAGCAGCAGCCATACAGCAGCTCAGGCGCATGGGCCATCAGCAGCTGGTTCAGGCATGCAGGGGACAGTGGGTTCAAAGCTACTTGGGGATGGGTTCTGTGCGCGGCAGGTGCAGGTGGCTCAGTGGGCACTGCCTGGCCTGCCTTTGAGCTGCGTGGCTCTGCCTGGCAGCAGCTTCATTGTTGGTGACAGCAGAGCAGGTGTGTTGGTAAGCCAGCACTGCATTGTTTTGTTCACGGTGTAGTATAAGTCCTGAGTTACATGCACTTCTGTATGTATATGTATGACATGGCGAACTGCAATAGGAGGACATGGGCGGAGTTCTGTGTGTGGCAGCAACTGATCTTTGCTACTGCTGTTGTGCCTTTCATGCATGCAGGGCTGCACTTGTTGCAGCTGCTGGGAGCAAGCAGCAGCAGTACCTCAGCTCCTGCGGTGCAGCTGCGCCCCTCTGGCTGCTTAGCCATACCTGATGTGCTGCTGCATGTGCCCCTGGACACTCCACAGCACTCGCAGCAGCTGTGTAACACGGAGCAACAACAGCTTTTAGGACTTCTGGTATTGGGCAGCAAGTGCAGCAGCAGTCAGGTTGTGGGGCTGCCGCATCCACTGGTCCAGGCTTTGCACAGCAGGCAGCTGGTGTTTGAGCAGCAGCGGCAACAAGAGCAGGCAGTGGTGTTGCCAATACTGCAGTCAGCGCTGCAGCCTAGCTTAGCAGGTGCACAAGCAGTGGCTGTTTACCAAGACCCATCAGGTATGTCTGTCTGGCACTGTTCAGGAGCACTGCAGCAGCCAGACATACGTTCCAAGACTGCTAGGTCCATGTCATGCTCCCTGCTTGCCTTTCTCTAACCTCCCTACTTGCTGGAATTTTCGGCTCGAATCAGTTGCGCGGAGTTGCGCGGAGTTGCGAAATAGCTGCGCAGAGTTGCGCGGAGTTGCGCGGAATGGCGTTGAGTTGCGCGAAGTTGCGCAAGTATATGGCCTGAGTTGAAGCCTTCACGTCAACAGCGTGATCACCTCTAGTCGAACGGGAAGATCGGTCTGATGTGTGTTGAACAAAACCGACTTCGTGTGTTGTGGCTCCAGGTGCCCTGCCCGAGCAGCAGCTGCTTGTGGCGTGTGGCTTGGCGCCAAGGGGCAAGCTGGCGGCAGTGCGCAGTGGGTGTGGGCTGCTGCCTGCCATGCTGGATGGACCAGAGCTCCCGGTAAGCAGCGTACATGTTGCCTGTAGTGTGTTCGGTGGACGTTGTAACTTGCTTGCAGGGCTTTGACTGCTGCTCATGTTGGCTGCTGCTTGAAGTGTCACTGCAGCTTTGCATGCCGCCAGCTGCTCAGTCACTTGACAGCATGCACTTGTGTGATTTCCCGTTGATGCAGGGTGACGCCCAGCTATTCGCCATCCCCCAGCCACAGCCCTGCAGCCACAAGCAGCCGCACCAGCAGCCGCAGCGGGGCCCAGCACAGCACAGCATGCTGGGCTTCAGCTTTCCTTCTGCTGGTGCCAGCTCTGTGATGTCACTTGAGGGCGACACCTTCAGACAGATGCAGCCGTCAGGGCTGGACCATGCGGAGGCCTCTCTGCTGATGACAACAGCACCTGGGGGTTGGATGCTGCAGGTGATTGGGGTGTGAGGTAGCCCTAGCGATGTGCCTGTGATTGCAGTAGCTGCATGTCGAAGTCAGTTATGGTGAGGCACCTCTTCCGGGTGCGAGTCTGGGGTGGTGGGCCCGTAGTCAATCATCACATCAGTGTCTTGCGTTGAGTTGTGGTTTGTGTGCTGACCGTCGTCTGTTGCATGAGTGCAGGTGACGTCTGGTGGTGTGCGGGTGCTGGATGCATCTGCGGACTGGCAGCTGTGCAGCCAATGGAGAACACCTGCAGGTGCGCTTGCTCCAGGTTTCCTCTCTCGGCCTGGTTGTAGCAGGTGCAACAGGCAGATGTATCTGCCGTTGGTCATTGTGCAAGCCAGTGTGGCCGGCAGCTCACCGCAATTTGATGCAGTGTATGAGCTCCAGCATGCACTGCATCTCCAAAATCCACTGCTGGGTCTGGTTGCCTGTTTGGTAACGCTCCAAAGGTGTTTGTGTGAGTCCTTTGTGTGTGCCCTGCAGGCAGCAGTGTCAGTCTAGCAGCCGCATGTGGCAGCAGCTTGGTGGTTGCATGCGGCGCCCAGCTGACATGCCTGGCAGTGAGCTGCTGCAGCGGTGCTTTAGAGGTCGTTGCGACTGCTGAGCTGCAGCAGCAGGCCTCAGCGCTCACCGTGTTTGCCCTGCAAGGTAGGCAGTGGGGCTGGTGGGCCTGGGGTCTGACAGCATGTGAGGTGCCACAGGTGTTCCAACAGTACATTTGCCTTGCAACACTGTTGCGCGTGAGCCACCGTCCTGCAAGCACCTTTGAGCGACCCACTGCTCTCTCCTCATGTGTTTGTGGATCATTGGCGGCCTTTCTTTGCTGCTGATGACACCCAGGTGGTGAACTCATGGTGGCTGCTGGGCTGTGGGTGGACAACACCGTCCTGCTGATGACCTTACCAGCACAGGCCGCAGGCAGCACAGCAGCCCCAGCACAGCCTGTCCAGCTGCAGCAGGCGTGTACTGTGGAGCTGCATGCTGAACAGCCCCGCAGCATAGCCCTGCTGCCTGTTGGCAGTGCTGATGTGCTGCTGGTGGGTGGCAATACAGGCAAGGTGCTGCTGTGGGAGGTCACTGTTCCGCGACAGCAGCAGCAGGGCAGCATATGCTTGCAGCATCTGAGGTCAGTCCAGATCAGCAATACGAGTGTTAGCTTGCAGCAGAGCTGGCTGCCTGCGGTCAGCCGGCAAAGCAGCGGCAGTGACATCTGTAGCAGCATACAGGAGCAGAGGCCTGCAGCACCCTGCGTGATTGCACATGCAGGTGCCATGGTGGTGTTCAGGGCTAACGCAGCACTGCTCAACGCTGTACAGCTGCAGCCAAGCAGTAGCGGCGCAGCGGCAGCAGCAGCAGCAGCAGCAGCATCGGGACTGTCGGGGTGTGTCAGTGCTACAGCGTGTGTGGAGGTGAGCAGGCTGTGTGGCAGTGAGGCTTGCCTAGGAGCAGCACCAGTACACACCCCAGGCATGCCGCACAGTCTGGCGTGGGTGTCTGCTGCGCACCGGCTGTGCTTTGGCAGCATTGCCCCAGAGCACAAGCTGCGCTGGCGCAGCTGCGGCCTAGCAGGCACCCCTCTGGCCATGGCTGTGCACCAGGCCAGCGACACCATCATTGTGCTGCTGGCGGCGAATGATTTTGAGGCAGAATCAGGCAGCTGCAGCAGGAGCTTTGGGGGGCAGCAGCATGCACAACAGCGGCTGGTAGTGCTGGATGCAAGAAGCTTGCGGGTGCTGATGCAGTTGGCTTTGGCGCCGGGGCACACCTACACCATGCTGCATGTGCTGGACCTTCCTGCAACCAGCCAGCAGCAGGATCAGCAGCAGGGGAGCGGGGTGCAGGGGTCAGGCGCCGGTGGTGCGCAGTGTGGCAGCAGTAGTGCTGGCGGGGGAGCAGCTGCAGCAGCTCGTGCTGACAGCGGCTCGGCAAGTGGGCAGGGGCAGGGCCAGCTTGGGTGTTTGCCGTTCATCGTGCTGGGGTCTCATGCAGTGCTGGCAGCTGCTGTTGCCAGTCCTGTGGCTGGCCGCAACCCGCCAGCAGCTGGGAATGCAGCAGCAGCTCCTATGGTCAAGCGGGTAGGGCTCCTGTCTATCTTTGAGCTGAGGCATGCGGTCGTACAGGGACAGGCGGCACCGCAGTCAGCACCACTGCAGCAGCAGCAGGATGGTGCAGCCAGAACAGCTGCAGGGAGTGAGCTGCGGTACGAGCTGGTGTTGCATGGGATGGTACCGCTGCAGGTTACACCTTGCAGTGCTTGCACTGTTGTACCTCAGCTGCTGCAACCCACTCAGCACCAGCAGCAGTCAGGAGTGCAGGCAGCAGCAGGGCGATCCAATGCTGCTGCGGCAGCAGTACACCCCAGGTGGTTGCCAGTGGCAGCGGCAGCAGCACAGCAGCAGCCGCTGCTGCTGGTTGGGAGTGAGCGGGGAATGACACTGCTGCGGGTGGTGGTGGATGATGCAGCAGTGGCTGACAAACACATGCTGGAGCAGCTGATGGGCCAGGTGGGCCAGGTGAGCTGGCTGAGCTGTGGGTTCATTTATACTTTGTCTTGATGAACACTGCCCTCATCATCATTACACGTGTTTCCGGCCAGGTTCATTGCGCGTGCAGCATGCTGCTAGCAGCAAATCGACCTTGGTGCAAGACAAGCAATACACCACCAGACGACCAGTGACCTAGGACACTAGATAGCCTGGACCAGTTACGGCCCTCAAAGCCAACAGCACAAGAAAAAGCTAACATAGGTAGCATGTTGTACATATACTATACAAGCAACTCAGTTGGACATGACCCCTGGTCCACTTGCAGACCATGCTGCCTGGAATGGCAGGGTCTCAGCGCGCTGCCGCATCCTGCTGCTGTGGGTTGTGGCATTGAGTGGTCGCCTGAACTGCCCTTGAACGCAGAATAAACAAAACAAGAATATGAGGTTGTTGTAGAGAGAGGCCTTGAGTGGCTAGGGCTGTTTTGAGATGAACCTTTTGCCCGCTCAAGCAGGCTTGATAGGTGTATGTGATTGGGCATGCAGCAGGCCTCTGAAGGATCTGCACAGATCTGTGCTATGGTGGCTGTTGTGAGTGTGTAGAAAAGCATTGTTCAGTTGCACAAACTGTGGATCATGATCTGACTGCAGTAACCGCCCTGGTTCCCACTTACTAGTGATGTCTGTAACACAACACACGGACTGACGTGTGGTTTCCTGCTCCCAACTCGATGTCCACTCCTTGCAGGTCTCACAAAGCTCTGATGCTTCTCCACTGGCAGCAGCAGCCGAACAGCAGCACCAGCAGCAGCAGGGGCCAGCAGCTTCAGCTCAGGGCGTGCAGGGGGCAGCACAGCGCGCGCAAACAAGGCGCAGCGGCAGGGTGTCCGTCCAGGAGCTCAGTAGTGCCGCCCCACTATTCCAAGGTGTGGTCACAAAGCTGAGCAGCTGTGGCAACAGCATCATGGCATTGGAGAGCATGGGCCCTGTAGCAGCCTTCCAGGCGCTGTGTGTGCAGGACGGCGGTTGGGTGCAGCTGCTGGGGGTGGGTATGGACGACCGCAGTAAGCTTATGGCTGTTGATTTTATTCAGGCAGCACCTCAACAGCACGGCCCCAGCACAGCAACCGACACCAGCAGGACAGCAAGCGCGATCGCAGCAGGGCCAGGGAGCAGCGCTACTGCAGTAACTATTAGTACAGCTGGTGGTGGTGATAGCGGGGAGGAGCAGCGGCCCCAGCATGCAGCTGTGCTGGTGGCTGCCCACCCTGCTGGGCTCGTGCTGCTACAGCGGGACCTACAGCAGGAGACCAGCCATGTGACCGGCATGCTGCAGGCAGCGCAGGCCGCATGGGAGGCTGGACAGCGCCCCCCTGACATCGGAGGCCAGCACAGGAGTATCCTCATGGTGGAACCTGCGGTAGCCAACACCCCTTGGCAGGGCGCGGGCGAGGCAGCACCATGGGCTGTCGGGAGGCTGGAGGGTGCTGCTGCCCGTGCAGCAGCGCCGGGTGACCAGCAGGGTGAGCAGCAGGCGGCGGCAATGCTGTTGCTGCAGCAGCAGCTGGCAGCAGCAGCCGAGGCTGCTGCTGGCGTGGCTCAGGCTGCAGAGCTGCAATGTGTGCGGCCAGATTGGCTGAGCCTCATGAACCCCAGTCCAGGGCTTGCACCGGTGATGCTGCCGTCTGCAGCCTGTGCCCCGGCACCTGGCAGTATGCTGCTGTGCCAAGCACGCCTGGGGTTACACACCGTGCCTGCGCAAACAGTGCACAGCAGCAGCTTGGATGGGTATACCAGCGGCCAAGCAGGCGGGATGGAGCGAATCATGGAGGTACTTGACGGTCCTGTGGCTGATAATGTGCTGTGTTTGTCATCTAGTGGGGGTATTGCCGCAGCGCAGCTGCTGCCTCCTGCCCCTCACATGGCAGAGCTGCTACCCTGGCAGGTTTTAGCAGTGCTGGAGCCGCAGGCAGCAGGGCAGCTGCTGCTGTGGGGGCTGGGCGCGTCTGGCGGTGCTGCTGCAGCAGCAACCCTAGTAGGGGCAGGTCTTCCAGGGAGTGGTTCATTTGTGGCGAAGGAGTATCTGAGGGGCCTCACCGAGCCTGATCCTGTGTCTAGTTATGAGGGGTATGAAAGGGCTGCAGGGGCACTTGCTAGTGCAGAGGTCGGCAGGCTGGTTCTGCCCGAGCAGCAGCCGCTGCATGACATTGGGCGGCAAGAGGCACCGCTTGGGGTGGTGGATGGAGATCTGTTGGATATGGTGGTGGCGCGGCAGCAGGGGCAGGGCGCTGGCGGGATGCAGGCGGCTGCAGCGCTGCAGCACAGCTTGTGGCAGCAGGCACTGTGAGACGAGCAGGCAGCTTTGCATCCCACCTGCTGGGCTCTCAGGATGCGCGCAGAGCCTTGAGAAGTGTTGTTTGTAGATTCACAACAATGTGTGGTTTGATTCCTTGCCTTGTTGACAGCTCCCCCCATGCCAAGCCGCAACGCTGCCCAAGGCACTTTTGCAGCCTAGGACTCTGGAAGCTGTGGGTGTGTCATGTGAACAGGCCTTGGGGGACCTGCCACCCTCAGGTCCACCGTCAATTCTCTGGCTTTGAACTTTGAGCAGCGGGGCTGTCAGGATGAATGGGTGTACCCCTTGTACCTTCACAAAAACAATTGTACTAGTGACTGTTCAAAAGGACTGGAACCTTTGTCCAATGCTCTCAATGCCAACACAAACAGCAACAGCATGATTACAGGTGAACGCGACTACAGCATTGCAGTACATGCAGCCGCATGGTATTATTCAGTGTGCTATCATTGGACTGTGGCTGTGCACACAGAGCAACGTGACTGGAGACGCTGTGCTGAGCTCGTGTGCTGAACTCGTAACACAACCTTGGGTGTGCTGGCAGGCTGCCACCTGCAGGCTCAACTACCCACAAATTGATGCCCTATACAGCACCGTGCTGCTGAGCAGCGCTAGTGCTCAAAGCAAGTACGCTGAACTGCTCCGCAGCTTTGCAGGGCGCACTGCATGCAGGCAACATGACTGTCCCCATTCCGGACTAGGGGGAGAAGAGAGTGTGGTAGAGTTGGCGCTGGTGACAGAGACAGAGACCCAGTTTCCTACCACAAGTTCACTCGCAACGCTTGATTCTAGCAAACACACGTGTGCACCTCACACCAACTGCCAGCCCCCGCTTTGGATCTGGCTGACTGCTCTGCAGACACCACCTGCTGAAGACATGCATGCAGCTGTTGGGTATTCAACATATCAACATGCAGGAGTGATTCCAACAGGGCACAAACAGTGAATGCTGGTTGACCACATGCAGACTCCCCCTCAGGAAAGTATCTATTGAGGCAGTATAGCAATCAATGGGGCTGTCCGACAGGTGACCTGACAGCTGGCAGCATGCTAGCAGTGCCGTGCAGAGGACACACACAAGCGCATTTATTCACTGGTTACCGTGGCCATGCGTGGCCCTAGCGCCTGTCCTCAGCTGGGCTGGTCCAAGCCAGCCATACACGACATGGAAGCAATGAGCGGGGCGGAAGGGGCATATGCATGCTAACCTGCAACAGCAACCTACTAGGTAGTACAGCTCGAAGAGCTAGCTGGAGCTCCTGCCCCATCATGTCTCCTGACATGCACACAGGTGCAGAGCGAACCGTGCCACGTTGTTGACAACAAGCAGCCGACAACTGTCAACCTGACAGGAGAAGTACATTCACGCCCACCAGGATCGTCGCCTGGAAAACCTGCCAGGTCACATTCATGCCATGAACGTGTGAGATAGTCACGGCCCAAACAATTCCACTGCAGAAAGCTCAATTGCAGCTCTGGCAGTGCCAGCTCGTCCTGATCACCAGCAACTGTGCCACAGCTGCTCAGGAGCGTTGTTGGGTTGCACAGCTGTAGTGTGTGTTCAGCGTGTACACCATGCAAGCTCCTCGCATTTCTCAGCAGCAAAAGAACTCGCATCATGATCCCTGAGATGGCTCCTCCAGAGCCACCGGGCCGCCTCTGAGGCCAGCCACAGCACTCAATCGGTGTTTCCAGTGCCATCAGTCTTTCCAGTGCCATCAGTACGTCCAGTACCATCGGTGCGTCCAGTACCATCGGTTCGTCCAGTACCGTCGGTGCTTCCAGTACCGTCGCTTGCTCCAGTACCGTCAGCTGCTCCCCCACCTGATCAGGTCATGACACCAACACACCGCAGAGCATCAGTCGAAACTTTTCACTGTTCAACAGCACAGTCGAGCAGGTAGCCTGCCAGGCATCAAGCCTGTAGTAGCACTTCATGTACTACATGTGACACATGTCGGCCGCGCTGACTTCATTTCTGTCCACATTGAGCTGGCGCGAGCGGTGAGGACTCCTGTTCTAGACTGACAGACATATGATGGCCAAACAGCTGCACCCTCCATGTGGGTGCTTTCCAGAGCATTTTACAGGAGTATTTCACTAGTAATGTGGCCCCATCAGTATGATAATGTGAGCGGCTGCCAGGCCGGTACACTGAATAATGCACTCATGCTGCAGCGCTGGTGAGTCCGACTCAGTGACCGAGGTCCTGCACTCATGCTGGGATGCATGCTGGCTCACTCACCTCTTTTGCCCTTCACCAGGAGCAGCCTGTGAGCGCCACCGTTTCCACCTGCAGCACACGTGCCCAGTGATCACGCTGCAGAAGTTTGGCTCTGTAGTGGTGCCCGACATGGCTTGGCTCCAATGGCTTGTTCATTGCTGGCAGGAGGAAGCCTTTGAGACATGCAGACAAGTTCGCCAAAAGCCAAGCACCCACAGAGCAGTAGCTGCTGCTGCACATACGGCTACAGCCAGCTACAGCATACAGCAAGTCATGCCAGTGCTAGCACACCTTGCTTCATGGCAATGAGGGCACCATTTGCTTCTGCATCATGACCTGCAATGCAGACGGCATGGGTCACAACTGCCGAGCTGTCTGCAGACGAGCAGCAGGACGGGAGCAGGTGCAACCAGCAGAAGATAATGCCACTTACCATCTACATACAGGCGAGCCTGAGCCGAGGCAAGGAGCAGGCCGATAAAGGCCACGACGAACAGGGCGCGTGCCATGCTGACCGGCGCAACCGCGACAAGTGACTATGGTCGGCGTGCCGTCTTAGTGCACAACGTGGTTGCAGTGAGGTTTGTGAAGACTTGCGCCGCAAATATTGCAACCTACTCGCGACCTTCCAGGTCGAGGTTGCAACTGCCGTGGCAGGGGTTACATGGCGGGGCACCCGCCATGCGGAGCCGTCGACAGTTGTCAGTTTAACAGCCTGGCATTGACCCTCAGGGTCTGCAGTGTCTTTTGGAGGCACCAAGGTGAGATTAATGCCGCGTGTAAGACATGACGCCATGAGTGGTGCAGGTTCAGAATTCAACTGCTCTTGTCTCATGCAAGTGCTGGCGTCAGGCAGGGTCGCATGTACTGGGGTGAAACTGAATAGGTGCTGGGTGGTACTGGTTGAGTCACTGCAACAGCCCAAATCATTGGTCGTAGGCGCCATTCTAGCTGTGCAGCGGCTGAAGACAAGCAATCACTTCAACTCAGCGCCGCTAGTCGGACTGGACCCGTCTGCTGGGCTCATGCTGCTACAGCCGGACCTGCAGCAAGAGGCCAGGCATGTGGCCGGAGTGCTGCAGGCAGTACAGGCCGTGTGGGAGGCTGAGCGCGCGCACCCTCCTGACTTTGATGGCCAGCAAAGGAGCATACTGATGGTGGAGTCTGCTGCTGCCAAGAACCCCTGGCAGGGTGCAGGCGAGGTGGCACCCTGGGCTGCTGGGGGGTGAGACAATGCTGCTGTGCGTACAGCAGCGCTGGGGCAGCAGGGTGCACCGGACGACCAGCAGGCCGCGGCAATGCTGTTGCTGCAGCAGCAGCTGGCAGCAGCTGCTGAGGCTGCTGCGGGTGTGGCTCAGGCAGGGGAGCTGCAGTGTGTTCGGCCAGACTGGCTGAGCTTCATGAATCCACTTGAAAGGCTCTCAGGACGCACGCAGTGTCTCAGGAATTATCGATCCGAGGGGCCCTGTTGAGATACAACAATGGTTGGTTTGATTACTTGCCTTGTTGACAGCTCCCCCCATGCCAAGCCGCAACTCTGCCCAAAGGCATTTTTCCAGCCACCGACAGCCAATGTAAGCCTACTGGGTATGCTGTTTGATGTTTCATGCGAATGTGGGGTGTGGGTGCCGGACGGCTACCAGGGCGCCAAACATAAGCCTGTTTTGGCCTGTGCACAGCCACAAGCACCTTTGTGCGCACATCATAACTCGGTATGTATGCAACCGGAGGTAGAGCAGGCAGTACCTGAAAACAGTGTGATGTAGTCCTGGGGATAAAACCTGAGCACCAGTGACTGGTGACCAGTCAAATGAGTCATGACTGATGTACAGAAGTGGGGTGGGCATTTTAGGCTGGTGCCGTGCTGACATCTGAATTAACATGATGCATGTGCTTAAGAGCAGTTTGTGGCATCTATAATGTCCGTGCTTGCATTGTCGGCACTGGCCGAGTCAGCAGTCATCGGACAGGCTGTTCAAAGTCAACACGAAGCCCTTGGTAAAAACCACAGCCACAAATTAGGTGATATGCTGCTGACCTTATATTTTTGTTCCTTATATTTTTTCACTGATCAGATCTGATCTAAAGCTTCTTCTTTTCAAGCGACAGTGCCTCCCACACAGCACATCTGAGCAAAGTAAAGCCATAAGTATCTTTGTCTTCGCTACTGCTCTTTCAGGCGTCCACAACCATCCACAGCTGGTCACTTGTGTGCACGTGCACGCACAATGGTGAAAAACTCACCAGCAGCGAATGCTGCCAGGAAGGAGGAGTCTAGACATGACCAATTTTGGTACCCACAGCGCTGTGAGCATCCTGGATGCAGGTGGGCCCTGGGCTGGCTGGTCCATGCAGTGATGTGCATGATGCTGCAGCTGTCAGTGCTGTTCACGGTGCCAGCAGCTTTTGCAAGTGCTAGGGCGAGTGAATTCAGCACAGATCAACAGTTATACACAGGTTGGACCGGTTTTGACTGATTGATGGTCCTTTGAATTGAGGTCCCGATGGGCCCAGACCACCCCATGCGAGCTCAGGGATTCAGCCCATGTTCATTCAATTCAATGCCGTTGTGTGACTTGAACACTTGAATGGGCAGTTGAGTTTCTGGATATGGAGGACTGCTGTTGCTGTAAGGGGTTGTTATAAGGGTTGTTGATCAGTTTGGGGACCCAGCCAGTGCCGATGTGGCAGCACCAGCTCGCACCATCACGTGCTCACACGCTCACAACAATACCTACACCGAGCATCTGTCATGACACTCGTGACTGATGCACACTGTTGTTGCCACCCGTTCGTACTTGCAGTGAGACCAGCAAGGATGTGCTGAAGAAGTGCAGTGCCTGCAAGATGGTGATGTACTGCAGCAAGGACCACCAGACAGCAGACTGGACTGCACACAAAGAAGGTACGAGGGCATCCACATCAGCACATGTTCAGGCCGCCCTGTACCTACTACAATTACTACTAAACTGGGTCAGGGCCACACCTAACCGCCCTTTCTGGAGCCAAACTAGGCTCATAGGGTAGCATTCCTGCCATGTCAGCCCGTCATGTACCATCCCTGCCATGTCACACCCTGTAGGACATGAGACACCCCCTTCAGTGCAACCCATTGTCACAGCAGCAATGCACCTCCACCCACTAAGCCACCTTGAATCCTACCCCACTCTTGCCGCTCGCTTCGTCTGTTCCCATGCTGTCCCCCTGGCCCCGCAGAGTGCAAGGTCTTCCAGCGCGTGCGTATACACGCAACCTTCTACACAGACGAAGACATGCTGCGGCGCTACCCACTGCGCCCCTGTGGGCGCACTGGCCGCTGGGAAGATAGTGAGGAGATTCCAGTGCCACCAGGTTCCAGCTGTGCTCTGTGCAGCAAGACCGACAGGCAGTAGCAGATGACACGCACAGACTGCTGCAACCAGGTACGTTGGTAGGTTGTGACCCAGCATGCTGTGGGGGTGGTTGTCACCGCATGCTGTAGGGTGTGCGAGCAAGTCTGTGCAGTCAGTCGGTTCCCACAACCTCCTCACACGCCTTGTTTAGGATTTTACCAGGTGTTGTCTAGTCGTGAGACAAGACACGAGACGAGTGGGCCAGCAGCATGGCTTCCCGCCTTGACACACGCCCTGTCTCCTGCGATCAATCCACCACACCAGGCCTGCCCAACTGTGTCATTGCAGTGGGTGCCAGCATATGTACACCATGCATCCTGCAGCCGTCAAATGCCCACCAGAATGCACTCATTCTTGCCTGGTGTCATAGTTGCCACACTGTCGGGTGGGCTTTGCCATTTTGACTGTGCTGCTGCAGGTCATATGCGACAACAGCGACAACTACGTGCTGCACTCATTCAGCAGGGACTTCTGCGGACGCTCACATGACAGATACACACTATGCGGGTGAGCATTGAACCAGCACACACAGCTGTCACCCAGGGCTGGAAAGATCTAGAGAGGTGTGGCAAGGACCCCAGTTCTGTATCGCCTCTAGCATGCCTTTGCTGTGCTATTGCCTGTCTGACAGTACACTCTGTTACTGCTCAATCACAGCTGTGTGTCGACACAGGAGTTGCATCCAGCAGGTCGATGTCATGATGGCAGTCAAGAGGACACTGTCATATTGGATATGTGTGAGGCATACGGCGGCATGAGTGGTTTGTAGTCACACCACCCAGATGTGTCAACTGTGAATGCATGCAACTGCGGAAACCGGGTCAGCGCCGTGATGTTTGCCGCCTGCCACCCCAGGTACCATGGCATTGAGAAGGACTGTGACAAGAGCAAGGACTGGAGGGAGTGCCCGAAGTGAGTGGCAGCCAGCCCATGCAGCCGACATGAAGCACAGTCAACATGCACAGTCTCTGTTGCTGAGCCAGCATGCTCTGCTGGCGGGCATGCTTTGCCAAGGTTGGAGTGGTTACTACAGGCATCTCTACAGCTGTACACTGATTAGGCTACCGATGAATGGTCGGGACTGCTTGGGCGGCAGCAGAGGTTCGCTCCAGCGTCACCGCAGCAGGGGTTAGACGGCCTGGGCGCATGGGGTAGTAGAGGCAACACAGTTGATGCAGTGGCAAACCGATTTGCCTGCACATCAGCAGGCCCTGCCTGTTGTACAAGGCCTGCAGGCAACCATAGTTCAAACGCTAGTAGTCATGTCTGGTCATATCTGCTGCGGCGGCAGCCCTGCATGCCGGGGCTGTTGCATCACAGTCCTGCTTCATGTATGGCCCACAGCGTGTGTGCTGTATTGGATGGTTCTGTTCATCACAACCATCCTGCTATGGTACTGCTGCTTGTGCTGGTGTCAGGTGCTCAAAGCGTGGTGCCAACGCTGGTGTGGCGGACATGCTGTGGCGTGGCCTCAACAGCTACAACTTTTGTCCCTTGCTGTCAGAGGATGTCCCCCGCCACTCACGCTGCGAAACATGCCCCAAGTGCAAGAAGAAGTTCATCAGTGGCATGGAGGGGTCTGTCAGCCTGCCTGAACACAAAGACTTATGCTGCCTCCGCTGCTATCATAGCAGATGAGTCATCTCTGAGATGACCGATGGCTCCTACATATAGAGCGGTACGTCTCCATCCATCACTGGCCAATCAAAGCGGTGCACAATTGACACAATTGCATACACCCTACAAACAGCAGCACACCGTTTCAACACCATATGCAACAGCGCAGCACTTCACTGGGTCGTGGCTGGCCGCCTTGCCGCTTGTGCAAAGGCGCACTGCTTGCTGTTGTGTCTGATGCAGAACTGTCCCTGCTTACTGCACATGGCATCCAACATAATCATGCATGTTGTATGCTGCTGCTGCTATAACTGCATGCCTTGGTGTGGGTTGTGGTGCAGACACTATGTTGTTCAGGCTACTAGCCTTCAGGAGTGCCTGAGGCAGGGCCAATGCCACATGACGTGATGGGATAGGCCTGTCAAGCCGCCTGTGTGCACAGGCAAGTCAGCAAGCTCAGGAGCTGGGTGGCGGCCAAGGCAAGCCTGAAGACCAGCAATGGGTTTATTTTAAGTGGACAGCGGTGTGTGATGTACCATCAGGGGCCAGGAGGGGGTCACTTTGTATGAGTTTGTATGCGGATGTGTTGACGCAACCCAGGAGGGGGGGGGAGTCAGGCAGGAGTGTCTAGCAGGCTGAGTGTGTGGTCAGCACCAGCATGCACTGGCTGTGCTGATCAGCAGTGTGCTCAGCAGGTGATGTGTCATGGTTGCTGCTGGTCATGTGTGTATTGAATCGATTTGGGCAGGATCCTCAAGACGATTGAGATCTCACACTTGTGTAGGCAGCACAGAGGGTTTCGCAAGTTTGGCAAGGTGTGGCGTGTGCATGTGATGTGTTACGCAACGCAACAGTGAAGTATTGGGTTGGCTTTGATGGATGAGCAGGGGGAGTGTGTTTTCACACCTGTTGTGTTCCATGTGCCAGCACCATGCGTGCAGCGCGCACTGTCTCTCCTTTCCTATGTTTTGTCCATCAAATTTACTTGAGTGCTTTGGCCACCAGCCATAATGCCGCATTACCATCATTTGTGTTGCCACAATTGTAAGTCTGTATCGAATTATGTATGAGTGTCAAGCTTGGTTGACATGGCCGTGCAGAGGCTGCCCAGCCGGTCGCCTACCAGTGCCATAGTGTCTGTTTCCTGCCGCAGCATTCAGCCGCGGTATGCAATTTGAAGAGTCACAGATGCTCACCATCTGTTCCAGAATGGCCTCACGCCATGCTTCATGTCACAACTGGGCCTCTAGGTCACATGATCTCCAGGGCCCTATCAAGCACAGTCTCCCAGTGCTTGGCATGCGCACACCACAGCACCCCAAGAAAGGTTGGCTTGGTGAACAACGCTGCGTCTCAGCACATTATGCTGGTCCTACAAGAGTGACGGTATCAGTGATCCCAGACAAAAACTTCATTTTGAAGGTGGCCATACAAATGCACACACTCAGCACAAAGCCAACTTGTTGTCTGACGTGTGCAGATAGTCATGACTATCATAGGGGGTGACCCCACCATTTGTGTCACACCCTAAAAGATCCCATCACCACTAAGCCGCGGTGGCAGTGATCAAGAGCACACTCCCACTACACTGTCTTCTCTGGCATGAGGCTCATGCCTCCTGTATTTATGTATGGCAGCGGCAATACAAGAGTGACGGTAACAGCATTTCCAGGCAGCGGCCGCACCATATAGATGCGCACACTGAGAACAGGACAACCTGTACTTTGACGTGTGCAGACAGTCCCGTCTCCAATGTTTGCACACCCCGTCACCACTAAACAATCACGGCAGTGGACAAGAGCGCAATCCCAATGCACTCTCCCCTCATGCCTCCTGAATGGCAGCGGCAGCGCTGCGTGCCTTTGCACGTGCTGCCTTCAGGGCTGCCACTCTAGCAGCAACGCTGCGCGCCCGGGCCTCCTGCCGCTCCTGCTGTTTGGCCAGCGCCCTGGCAACGTCCCCTGCCTTATAGAGCTGCATTCGCTTGAACTTCGGGTTGACAGGATTTGGCTTGGACTCAAATGGCACGCCCAAGGCCTGCAGCTCGTCCCAGTCCAGGCTGAAGTTTTCCAGGACATTCGTCTTGGTGAGCTTGCTGCTTGGCACCACTCCTGCCTCCTTGCACAGCTTATCGGCAGCAGACTGTGGGGTGAATCCAGCTGCATTTGCTGCTTGTTCTTCTGCAATTCGCTGCGCTGTGTCTGCACGGGATCGCTCCCCGTCCTCCCTCTGCTTGCGCAGGGCAGGGTTCTGCCCTGATGGGCCGTTGATCTGGATTGCCTTGCGGGCGACGTCTCGGACATCGTACATCTTTTTGGGGTGAAGTGCGTGCTGTGGGGATTCTCCTCGTCCTCACAGCTCAGGCTGCTGAGGTGGTAGTGCTGCACAAGAATTGGGTGTGGCAGGATGCGAGAAGTAGCATACGGCAGGGAGTGAGTGAGGGGGTCAGTGCTTGCTGGCTGCTGAGCGGCTGATGATAACCTGAATGGTGGGACAGGGTTTGCTGCTGTACTGCAGACCTGAGTTGCTGGTGGCGTTGCGGCTGTGCTGCTGAACTGAGGTGCTGGGACAGTGCATACTAGTGTGCTTCTGACCTGAGGTGCCGAAACAGTATGTGCTGCTGTGCTGACCTGGCTGGCACAGGTGTCCAGGCGTGCACTCAAGGGCTCTAGGGCCAGCTATCGGCTATGCAACAGCAATTCAGCCAACCAAAAGCCAAGTAAAACGCTCCAAAGACGCTGTTGGGCATGCGAAGCACCTGCCACATGGCACGCCATGTGGCACAGCACTCGTGCTGCTCACCCCCTCAGGTGTCACTCCCTCACCTCAAGGTCAAACTCCTTCATTGCGGTGTCCTTGCATATCTTGTCCCTATTCACCATACCCTTGAGCTCCAGGAGCTCTTCTACGTCTGCATCGCGGCTCATGCTGACCCGATGTCTGTAAAGACGACTGGACCTGTGTTCAAGACCACAAACGCGTTGATGAAGGTACTTCAATGTTTGCAGCTGTGCTCGGACCTGGCGAAGAATGGCAGGGCACCAGTCCAACGGCAGAACCCTTGCAAAGGCCAGTTGACTGCAAAAAGGCAAGACATGCGAAGTTACCCCTGCCAGACACTGCATCAACACATTCCCTAGCGACCTTCTAGACATATGGAGGCTACAGCACGGCGCAGGTCAGTCTGCTGGCAGCAGTCCTGGTGTTCCCGCCAGGTCACTCACCCACCCATCCCAAGGTCGGATGCAAGCAGTGCCCTGCTGTTTGCAACCAACGTCACGATGCGAGGGTGCTGCTGACATAAACACTGCGGGCCTGAATGGTGGCTATGCAAAGGGTGGCACGGCAGCGTCGGCAGCTGCCATGGCGCAGCAAACTTAGGCCGTTTGAGCCTGCATGGTGTGGTCAGTCACTCCAACACGCAACATCCGCACCTTCACGCCTGCTGCCTGGGTTGCTGGCCACGTCACATTCGTCTGTCCAGGCAGTGCCAGCCAGCAGAATCAACCTGGCATGATGGCACAGCAGCAGCAATTTGAGCCAATCTGATGTGCGTTGGAACGGGATCCCTGGGCTAACATGGAACAAAATAAGGGCGAGGCTGTGCGGCACAGCAGTACGGCACAGCCTGTGCCTGTCCAAAGCCCCTGCATGCTGCCAAATGTGTCAGATCCTGTCTTGTGCGCGCTGTGTGTTATTGGCTTTAACCTTGGTTGGACAGCTGCGCGCGTAACACTGTATGGCTTTCTTTGGGCCAGTCGTTGCTCATTAGTAGCCTGTGGGGGTACTCTTGCAGCTGTGTACTTGCAGCAACAACAGGTGCTCCAGGTTCATCAGGGCCATCCCAGTGGGGTGCTAGTGGCATTGCTGACGCAGCAGGCGGCAACCCACCAACACACACCAACCCATCACACAGCAGCAACTGACCATGTCTGAGATCCAAAAAACACAGGCAGGGAGCCAAGGTCTGTGGCTGCTGGTTCTGCATCAGACTACGGTACAGCCCCTCACGCCTGGTGGAGCCTCTTCACACCGTGCACTTCCATCAATCAAGCAATGTTGCACTTGCGGCAGCCTGCTACCTGATCGGTGGACGAGTGTGTGTGTGTGTGTGTGGGGGGGGGGGGGTGGGCAGTGCATGCTGTAACGAGTGGGTGCATGCTGTGCACCCACTCGTTTAGACCCCCCCCCCCCCCCCCCCCCCCGCCACCCCGACCCCCCTCCATCCCACCCGCTTACACACTCCTAAGGGTGGCCTGGTGGTGGCGTTGAAGACGGGACAATCCAGGGCAACATATGTACGTCCGCAATGCCAGCGCAGTCAGGCAGAGCGCACAGAGTGGCTATACCCATCCAGACCCCTACCGGTAACCTTGGATGGCTGCAGTGCAGAAATGTAGGCTGCACCTGTGCCACATTGCTGCACAAAAAAAAACTCACAATTGCACTATAGGAGCTTGGAGTCCCACAGTTGTCGATCAGAGCACTTTCCCCCCGGGTGGCCCCCTCCTTCCAACACCAGCTGGGTCTCAAGGTGTCTAGGTGCCGATGTTATCATTGTTTCTACGTCACGAAAGGTGTCTAATCACGTCTCTGAACATTCCTGAAAGCAAGACAGCAGTTCAATTGACAGTATACAGCAGACTCGACGATCTCGGCAGAACGACGGCAGCACAGGGGCGTTCACCTCGTCTTTTCATTGGTGGCGTACGTCTGAATCCTGTATCAACACTCTTACAGCTTGCATGCCCACATCACACCATCACCAGGCCGGTTGACAGCAGCAGCAGGGGCAGTAGCCTCTGCTTCCACTTCTTCCAGCAGGCAGCAGTAGCAGCGGCTCAACAACCCCCAGCACAGGCGTAACTAGCAGCGGCAACGCCCCTGTTATAGGGGTGTTGCTGGCAGAGACGCATCCAGCACAATGCTGCGCCCACCTCCAGCCCCGGGCACCAAGACAGACTACAATGCTCTCAGGGCTCCTGCCAACTATGTGCCAGGTCTAGGTCGTGGAGCCACCGGGTTCACAACACGATCGGATATCGGACCAGCTCGTGCTGGACCTGCAGGAGGAGAGGTGAGCAGTTGGTGCATGCGGGCCCATGCAGGATGGACCATGTGACATCCCCTTTCATTGCAGCATCAAAGCAGCGTGACTCCCAGAAGCATTGCTGGGTGTTCTACATGATTGCTGCATGCAATCTTTGCCAATCAGCAGCAAATGTCAAGTGTGGCTCGGGCTCATAGCATGCATTCGATGCACAACTCACATGAAGCTAAAAACTAGCCCACCAAACCAACAGGCAGCCTGGCAGCAACTGCCTGTGTCAGCACAGTGTGGTGCTGATGGACTGTGGGCCATCAGCAACACAAGGAGTGCGCTTTATGTTGGGCCAGTGCCTTGCCACATTTCCATAGCATTGTCCTGCATCAGCCCATCCACTGCAGCAGCAACCGACCCATGGTGGCCACCAGGCAATTGAACTTGTGAGGCTGTTTCCTGCAATATGTTCTGAAGGAGTGCCACTCATTGTGCACACATACACATACACACCACACTCCATTGGCCTACCATGCCAGCACCTGTCAAGCCAGCAGTTGGCGGCAGCATCACCCCATCATTGCCCTCCCCTCACACCCCTTCCCTCTGCACGTCTCTGTCTGTGTGTGTGCATGTTGACATCGACAGTACCTAATCAATTGTTTGATATTGAACAGTAAGCTAATTTGACGTTAAGTTTGATCAGAACCAAACTCACTCGGAAATTTTGGAATGTGTGTGCCCCCTGCAGGGTGGTGAGGGTGGTGATGATGAGAACAAGTTTGATGAGTATTTAACTCACTCAACTCACTCTAACTCACTCAAGCCACTCAAATTGTGTTTGAATCTGTGTGCTGCCTGCAGGGTGGTGAGGGTGGTGATGATGAGAACAAGTTTGATGAGTATTTAACTCACTCAACTCACTCTAACTCACTCAAGCCACTCAAATTGTGTTTGAATCTGTGTGCTGCCTGCAGGGTGGTGAGGGTGGTGATGATGAGAACAAGTTTGATGAGTTCCTGGGCAATGATGCAGGCGTGTTTGCTGGGGGCAGTACGATGAGGACGACAAGGAGGCTGACAGGATCTGGGAGAGTGTCGACAACTTCATGGATGAGAGGAGGAGGGTGAGTCACTGAGCATGGTGATGGAACATGGCAGGGTTCAGGAACTAGGCCAGACCCTCAAACCCAAGGGTAGCACAACTAGATAACCACATGGGCGGTCAGGGTCTGTGGGAGCAGGGTGGTGCGGTGGTGTGTGGGGAGCGTCGAAGAGGGACGCGGGCACTGCTCATTGTGCTCTGCCTTCATGTCAGTCTGACAGCAACAACAGTCTTCGGTGTCTGTTGCGTTGGCGGACAAAGTCAGGATGAGTCTTTCTTGCCAGCCTGCTGTGCTGTGCTGTGTCATTGCCCGGTGAAGAACTTTCTAGTGAGCTGATCCAGCAGGGCTCCCGGTGCCAACCAAAAAACAGCCCCATGCAGCAGCAGCAGCACCAGCATTCAAACCCTCTAAACCCTCCCACCAATGCTCTGGGCCATCTAAACCCTGCCTGGTGTGTCCCCTGCTGCCAGCAGCTGCTGCCCTCAAAACCCAACCTGCATGCAAGCCAGCCCTCGGCTGTGCACGGCTGCAGGACAGGGTTTAGGGATGCTGGGCGGCAGGGTTTAGCCAGGCAGGGGGTCCAGCTGTGTAGGTGGCTGAGGGTTTAGGGGTGCTGGGTGCTGCCTGTGTGTGGGGTTGTGGTTGGCACCTCCCATGGCTGTGGATACAACACACCAGGCCTTACGTGGGTCCTGGTGTATGTGCTGAGTTTGAAGGCGAGTCTGAGGGCAGTGTGGTTGGTGAAGGATTCAAGCAGCTGTGTGGCTTGTGGCTGGCATTGTGAAGTGAATGGCAGAGCAATGTTTGTGCGGTGTGTTGTACGGCAGAGAAGCACTCTTGCGGTTCTTGCGTGTAGTCTGCAGTTCCGTCACGTTGCAGTTCAGGGGCAGCAGGACTTGGACCCGGTTCCCTTAGGAACCAGTCACCCAAGTTTCTTGTCTCCATAGCCCCGAAAATAGCTAAGGTCTATGTGTCCCACAGGCATGCCAGTGGACACAGAGCTTGGCACAATCTTCCCTTGCCCTTCTCTTCCACTGCCCCCTTCCCTCCCCTGCTTTGTGTGTATCCTCTGCATGACGCGCCCGCCCTCATATCTCCGGCCCCTGTGCCCTCCGCCTGCCTCCTCCCCTCCCCCTGCCTCCCCCGCTCCCCTTCCCCCTTGCAGGAGCGTCGTGAGCGTTTGATGAAGGAGCAGCTTGAGAAGATGCGTGCTGACAACCCAAAGATCACTGAGCAGTTTGCAGACCTCAAAAGAGACCTGGCACAGGTGAGGGGGGGGGGACACAGGGGTCAAGGTGTGTGTGTGTGTGGGGGGGGGGGGGGGGGGGGGTGTGGACACAGGAGGCGAAGGGGGTGGTGGGTACTGGGTAACATTGTGTGCAGCAGCAGCAGTGTTGCTGATTACACATGTCACAACACAGTTACACTTCCACACAAGAACTGAATGTGACACAGTTTGCACGAGACCTGGCACAGGTGAGGGGGAGAGGGACACAGGGGTCAAGGGTGGGGGGGGGGGTGACACAGGAGGCGAAGGGGGTGGTGGGTACTGGGTAGCATTGTGTGCGGCAGCAGCAGCAGTGTTGCTGATACACACAGGAATTTGCAGTGCACACAGTTTGCAGACCTCAAGAGGGGGGACACGGGGGGGGGGGGGGGGTACTACAGTATCATCAGAAGCGGTAGCGCAGCTGGCACACGAAAGCACTTTGTGGGCTGTTGGATTGAATGTGAAGCTACAATTCAATTCAACATGAGTTTGTTCATCTCAGTTGGTGGATGTTCAGTTGATAGCTTGTTTGAATTTGCCCTGCCCGCCTCATCCCCCCCCCCCCCCCAACAAATTCCCAGGTATCTGCCGAGGAGTGGGAGGGCATCCCTGACGTAGGTGACCGCAGTGTGAAGAAGCGTCAGCGCTTTGCTGCGTTTGCCCCCACACCCGACTCCCTGCTGGCCAAGGCTGCTGCTGCAAACCAGATGGAGACAACTGTGGCGGCAGACGGCCTGGTGACACCTGCGGGCAGCACCACCAACGCTGACCTCACAGCCATCGGTGAGTGTGACGACAACAGTGTGGGAGTAACTTGGTTGCAACATCAAGTGGTGGGGGCTTGGTACAGGTAGCTGGGAAGGCTGTGCCCCCCCCCCCCCCCAACAAAGGGCAGGAAACACCGGCGGGCAGCACCATCAATGCTGACATCGTGGCCTTTACCTATATGCGGTCTCCTGTGCTGTGCTGCTGCTAGGTGTACTCCTGTTATTCCTCGTCTCTGGACCCCCCCCCCTTCCCCAAAGACATACACATCGTCCCCTCCACCCTCCACTCTCTAAAGCCTCCAATACCCCCTCCCCCCCTTACCCCGCCCCCCTGCAGGTGAGGGTCAGCGCACGGTGATCAAGCTGAAGCTTGACAGCATGGCTGACAGTGTGTCTGGTCAGACTGTGATTGACCCCAAGGGCTACCTCACCGACCTCACAAGCATGGCCATCAACAGCAGCAGCGAGATCAGCGACATAAAAAAGGTGAGACTGAGTTGACCGTCAGGGTGACCCAGCAGCTGCACTGGAACGGGCGCTGGGGTGGGGTGGAAGCCCCCTTGTGTGTGTGTGTGTGTGTGTGTGTGTGGTGTGTGTGTGTGTGTGTGTGTGTGTGTGTGTGTGTGTGTGTGTGTGTGTGTGTGTGTGTGTGTGTGTGTGTGTGTGTGTGTGTGTGTGTCGACAGAGAGACTGCATGCGTGCACATGCATGCTGGCTAGCAGTGTGTGTGTGTGTGTGTGTGTGTGTGTGTGTGTGTGTGTGTGTGTGTGTGTGTGTGTGTGTGTGGTGTGTGTGTGTGTGTGTGGGTGGGTGGGTGGGTGGGTGGGTGGGTGGGTGAGTGGGTGTGATATGTCAAGAAGGTGAGACTGATTTGACCCAGCAGCTGCATTGGAGGGGGCTGACAACAGCAAGACAATGCCCCCCTTGCAACCCTGCTCCAGGTTTGGCTGCTGGGGAAGGTTGTGATGTCAACTCAGCGCCCTGCCCACAAGACCATGTTTTTCAGCAGGGTTGCTCGCATGCGATTGTTTGTTGTGACTTGCACTTTCCACCCCCTCACTTACTCTTCCAGCACCATCTGCTGCTGAAGAGTGTGATCACTCACTGCCACACTGCGCCCCCCCCCCCCTTTTTGCCCCCACTCTCCCCCCCTCCAGGCCCGTCTGCTGCTGAAGAGTGTGATCACCACCAACCCCCACCATGGTCCCGGGTGGATTGCTGCCGCCCGGTTGGAGGAGAAGGCTGGCAAGCTGCAGACAGCGCGCAGCATCATAGCCGAGGGCTGTGAGAAGTGCCCCAGCAACGAGGATGTGTGGCTGGAGGCAGCTCGACTGCAGGTGGGTGGTTTTGGGTGTGTGATTTGCTCCTGTCTGGCCACACAGAGTTTTTGTTGGCCCATACAGCATCCAGATACGGTGCTATTGACCTGCCTGCTGCTGCTTCTGCTGGGCACACATGCATACAAGTAATCTCCTTCTTTTTGGCTCAGTCTGGTGCAAGATTGCCCTCATATCCGTAGTGTTGACACAATATGTCGTGCTGCCTTCAACGTCCCCCCCCCCCGCCTCCACCCCCCCTGCAGCCCCCCGACATGGCGAAGGCCGTGTTGGCTCGTGGTGTTGCCAACATCCCCACCAGCTACAAGCTGTGGATAGCTGCTGCGCGCCTGGAGGCGGACGATGCGGCAAAGTCACGAGTGCTGCGGCGGGCACTGGAACGCATCCCTGGCTCCGTCAGGTGAGGCGACACTCTGCGTTGCGCGCATCCTTGGTGTTGACGCATTGTGTTGTGCTGCCTGCCCCCCCCCCCTCTCCCCCCTTCCGCCCCCCTTTCCCCCCTCCCCCCCCCCCCCCCCTCCCCCCCCCCCCCCTCTCTCTCCTCCCCCCTCCCTCCCCCCCCCCTCTCTCTCTCCTCCCCCCTCCCCCCCTCCCTCCCCCCCTTGGCCCCCCCCTTTCCTCGAGTGCTGCGACGGGCACTGGAATGCATCCAGGGCTCCGCCAGGTGAGGGGACGGATGACTCATCCATGACGAGTATTGGATGAGTAGCTGATGAGTAACTGCAGTTATTATCTAATGATGCCTGCGGGCACTGGAACGCATCCCGGGCTCCCTCAGGTGAGAGGGCACAGCAGCTTTGCTATGATTGTGGTTGTGAGTGCCTGACGTTGATGCAGGTGCTGATGCCAGCTCAAGATAGGGCCCTGCCCCGTTCAAGTTTGGCGAGCACATCACAACACTGCAGGGTCCCGTAAACATCCGGCACTTTCTGCTGTTACCCCGTAACATCAAAGCCCAGAGGCAAGGTGGAATCCTCCAAGCCGGATTGAACCCTCCAGGCTGCCCCCCCCCCCCCCACACACACACATATTTCCAGAGCACTACACCAACGAGCAACACTGGGCGTTTTCGTGTGTTGTGTGCAGGTTGTGGAAGGCAGCTGTTGAGGTGGCAAGTGAGGAGAATGCGCATGTTATCACTCACTCGCCCCCCCCCCCCCGCGCACCCCCCCCCCTCACAACACAGCCACATGTCGTTTATCGTATTATACTTTACTGCACTGTACTTCACTCTACCTTACTGTGTTGTTTTCAGGTTGTGGAAGGCCGCTGTTGAGTTGGCGAGTGAGGAGGATGCGCGGGTGCTGCTGAGCAGGGCTGTTGAGTGCTGCCCCACACACGTGGAGCTGTGGCTGGCGCTGGCTAAGCTGGAGTCATACGACAACGCGAAAAAGGTGGGCAGGGGGGGGGGGTGTTGTGGGGGGTGGGGGGGGGTGGGGGTATGATGCATACATCACTGGGTGGGTACAGTGGGTGCAGAGGTTGTGCGATGCATGCTGGTGGAGTCATACGACAACGCAAAAAAGTTGGGCAGGAAAGCATGTGTTCAGACAGCCTCTGTTTTATGAACACGTGTTTGGATGGCGTGATGTAATGGCTGCTGCTGCTGCTGCCAGCATCTGGTTCCTGCTGCTGCTGCGGCTGGTTTCCTGCTTGCCAGGGGGGTCTGGTGTACGTCTGCCTGTGTGCGTGTATGAACACATGAGTGCATCTGCGCATGATCATCAGTGTGACCTATTGTTGAAAGGTCACACTGATGATCATTTGTGTTTACATGCGCAACCCCCTTCCCCCTCCCCCCCGACCAGATCTCGAACAAAGTGCGCCAGGCTGTGCCCCTCACCAGATTCGTGTCCCTGCCCCCCACAAAACCCCCTCCCCCAACCTCCCTGGCCCCAATCCTAACCCCCCCCCCATCCCCTCCCCTCCCCTTGACCTTCTCCCCCAGATCCTGAACAAGGCTCGTCAGGCTGTGCCCACAGACCCTGCCATCTGGATCAACGCAGCTAAGCTGGAGGAGGCACAGGGCAACAACGACATGGTGCGTACTACCTAGTTGGGGGGGTAGCGATGGAGCGTGTGTGGGATTGAGAGAGGGGGGGGGGGGGTTGCGGGTGACATCTGTAGGGCTTGACCAACTGCCATGCATGCTCTCCTCACGTATGTTAGCAGATACATACAGTCGTCCACTGGCTGTAGCAGCAGCAGGCACAGCAGCGAGTAGGTGATGCATCCAACAAGGCGTTGGCTCACCATGAGGGGAGGCTACATGTCTGACAGCAATAGGGGCGCTTTGACCCGCCTCCGATGCTGTAAGACACTTTACCTTCCTTCATGGTGAGCCAACACCTTGTTGGATGCATTACCTACTCGCTGCTGCTGCTGCTGCTGCTGCCGCTGCTGCGGGTGTTGTTGTGTTGGTGGCGAGGTCGGCAAGATCACCTCCCGTGCCTTGTCTCTTGCTGGCGGGATGTTGTATTCAGTCTCTGCCTGCCTGCTGCTGCTTCTGCTTCTGCTGCTGCTGCTGCTGCTGCTGCTTCTGCTGCTGCTGCTGCTGCTGCTGCTGCAACAACAACTGATGTTGCTGTTGGTGTGTTGGTCAGGTTGGCAAGATCATTTCCCGTGCGCTGAAGAGCCTCCAGAGCTTTGGTGTTGTCATCAGCAGGGACGCTTGGATCAAGGAGGCAGAGGCAGCGGAACGAGCACAGCCCTCAGCAGTACTCACATGCAGGTGGGGAGAGTGAGGGGGTGGGGAATCAGGGGCAGGAGGAGGGTAGGGGGTGTGATAGCGGGGGCGGGGGGAGGGTGGGAAGGGGTGCAAGAGTGGGTGGGGGGGGGGAGGGAGGGAGGGATGGAGGGATGGAGGGAGGGAGGGGAGGGGAGAGGCGCCAGCACCACCTTGCTCCCATTGGTGTAGTCATCAGCAGGGACGCGTGGATCAAGGAGGCAGAGGCGGCAGAGCGGGCACAGCCCTCAGCAGTGCTGACGTGCAGGTGGGCAGAGTGAGGGGGGGGGAGGCGGAGAGGGGGAGGGGAGCACATCAGCACCTCTTTGCTTGTTGCTCGAGGGAGGGAGTGGCAATTGCCACCATCCTCTCATCACCTCCTTACTCCCAGTGGTTCTGAGGGTCGTGTGCTTCAGTGTGTTGCCTCCGCAGTGCTTACATGCAGGTAGGCAGAGGGGGGGGGGGCGGCATGCCAGCACTACCTTGCACTTGAAAGCCTGTTTGCTCACACTGGTTTTGAGGGCTGTGTGCTTTGGTGTGTCGCCTCAGCAGTGCTCACATGCAGTGAGGCGCCCCCACCCCACCCCTTGTTGCAGGCGCATATTGCGTGATGTAGTCGGGTTGGGTTTGGAGGAGGCAGTTCCTCCCCCACCCCATCGCAACATCCACCGACCCACCCACCCTCCTGAAACTGTGGTTTGGACACCTCACCTGAATAACCGTCATTGCTGTCCCCCCCCCCCCCCTCTCTGTTTCAGGTGCATTGTGCGTGAGGTAGTTGGCCTAGGCGTAGAGGAGGAGGACCGCAAGTGTCTTGCAAACACGACATCTATTATAACCCTTGCCAACTGCTTGCCAACTGCCCCCCCCCCTCTTTCCCACAGGTGCATTGTGCGTGAGGTAGTTGGGCTGGGTGTTGAGGAGGAGGACCGCAAGCGCACCTGGATGGGTGATGCTGAGGAGGCAGCCAAGAGGGGCAGCGTGGAGACGGCACGAAGCATATACGGCGCACTCATAGCAGTATTCCCAGGTGAGGGGGAGGGGGGCGCTGTAGGGAGGGGGGCTGGGGCAGGGTTGTGCTGATGGGGTGTGTGTGCTGCTGGTGCTGTTCCTGCCTTGTACGTGATTTTCACTGCAAGACAATTGAGGGGGGGGGGCGGCTCCAGCTTAGTCACAGCAACATCATGTTCAGATGTGGGTGTGTGTCGACAGAGAGGCTCTGGATTGATGTGTGCAGTTCTGTGCCGTGTGATGGATGTGAGGGTGTCTCTGACAGTGACGATAGCTGAATGAGCCAGGAAGTAGCTAGAGCTCATGGCAGAACTTGTGTGGAATACTTGGAATAATTGGAACACATGACAGACATGCATGCAATCCCAACAGTGTGTCCCTGTTGTCTCTGTGTGTGTGCCTGCAGGCAAGCCCACTGTGTGGCGAGCAGCAGCAGCGTTTGAGAAGCAGCATGGCAGCCGTGATGAGCTAGATGCACTGCTGAAGCGGGCTGTGAGCTACTGCCCACAGGCTGAGGTGCTCTGGCTCATGGCAGCAAAGGAGAAGTGGCTGGCAGGTGGGTGGGGGTGTGGGGGGGAGTAGGGGTATGTGTGCTTGTTTTTGGGGGGGGGGGGGGTGTCAGTAAGCGGGACAAGTTTTCTGAGGGGGGGGAGTAGGCCTTACTGGGTTTGCTTCAAGCCCTTCTAGCTGAGGTGCTCTGGCTTGTGGCTGCAAAGGAGAAGTGGCTGGCAGGTGAGAGAGGGGGATGCCGTCGATGTGTTGGCATAGAGATACATGTGCAGCTAGCATACAGCGCACATGCGAGTCACATGCAAGCAATTCCATCCAGCACACCAACGTAGTCGTACAAGGATAGTCTCACAAAGGTGGTGGTGCGTGTTTGGGCGGCCCCCCAAACACACACACACACACACACACACACACACACACACCACACACACACACACACACACACACACACACACACACACACACACACACACACACACACCACACACACACACACACACACACCACACACACACACACCACACACAACACACACACACACACACACACACACACACACACACACACACACACACACACACACACACACACACACACCACACACACACACACACACACACACACACACACACACACACACACACCACACACACACACACCACACACACACACACACACACACACACACACACACCACACACACACACACACACACACACACACACACACACACACACACACACACAACACACACACACACACACACACACACACACACACACACACACACCACACACACACACACACACACACACACACACACACACACACACACACCACACACACACACACACACACACACACACACACACACCACACACACCACACACACACACACACACACACACACCACACACACACACACACACACACACACACACACACACACACACACACACACACACACACACACACCACACACACACACACACACACACACAACACACACACACCACACACACACACACACACACACACACACACACACACACACACACCACACACACACACACACACACACACACACACACACACACACACACACACACACACACACACTTACGGCATTGTTTGACTATCCTAGTAGGATGGATCGTAGTGAGCATACGTGCATTCCCTCTGCTGACACACCACCACCACCACCACCACCACCACCACACTGTGATGTTGATTGTTGTTGCGCAGGTGATGTTCCTGGTGCTCGTGCCATCCTTGCTGAGGCGTTTGCAGCCAACCCCGACAGTGAGGATGTGTGGCTGGCAGCATTCAAACTGGAGTTTGAGAACAGCGAACCAGAGCGTGCACGCGCACTGCTGGCCAAGGTACGATGGCTTGGGGAGGGGGGGGGCTGGGGAGTGGTAACCATGGTGGCAGGTGTGACTCCATGGGAAGGCCGGGGTGGGGATGGGTGGGGGGGAGGGTGGGCAAGGGCAAGGGGAAAAGTGTTCCAAAAGGCAGAGGTGGATATTGTTGGTTCCTCAGTGTTAACAGGACACCTCATTGTTTTGCACACCTGCCCCCTTTGCGCATCACAGGCTCGTCAGACGCTAGCTGCCAGCACTGCGCGTGTGTGGATGAAGAGTGCCATCGTTGAGCGTGAGGCGGGTGACAGTGCTGCACAGCGGCGGCTGCTGGAGGAGGGGCTCAGGCGCTTCCCTACCTACTGGAAGCTCTGGATGATGCTGGGGCAGGTGAGGGGGGAGGGGTGGGTGGTGGGGTGGGGTGGGGGGGGGGTGATGTACAGGTTTTCAAATTGACTGCCTGCAGTTTGTGATCACAAGCAGCAGTGGGGACAAGGATGTACCTGTTGGAAGCTCTGGATGATGCTGGGTCAGGTGCAGGGGGGATTTGCTGGCATTTGGTATTCACTCTGACTACCCTTGGTGTGTGTAAGCATTGAGCGGTTACTTGTGTGTAAGGGCAAGGGCGAGAGGGGGCAGCACTGTCGGATGACGCAGGGACATGTTTGTATGGTGTGCCTGTGTAGGCATGCAGACAATTGTTGAAGCACGTATCAAGCTAGGGCAGTGGTGACAGCCGTGCATGTGTGATAGTGTCTTGTGCGCAGACTCACCCATTTCTCCTCTTCCAAGTGCCATCCACCATGTGTGGCTGCTCTGGCAATCCTGTGCTAATGCCATTCTGTTGTCATCCACTACTTGCTGCTCTTGTGCTGCTTGCGCCCCTGTCATCTTCAGTTGGAGGAGGCTGAGGGCCGTACAGGTGCTGCACAGGCTGTATATGCCACGTGTGTGTGCCACAACACACCTCTGTGTCCCCCATCCCCCCTCTCTCTGTCTCGTGCTACTGGCCACACGCGCTGTTGCTGGCTATCATGTGCTAATTACATTCTGCTGCTGCTGCTGCGTATGCCCATGACGTTACCTCTTTGCAGCTGGAGGAGGCAGAGGGTCGTACAGATGCTGCACAGGCTGTGTATGCCACAGCCCTCAAGCGCTGCCCTGACTGTGTCCCCATCTGGAGGGCGGCTGCGCGGATAGAGGAGGCTCAGGGGGCAGTGGGGCGCGCCAGGGCACTGCTGGAACAGGTGCGTGTGTGTGTGTGTGTGCTGACGTTGATGCTACACATGTTGTGTGTGGGTAGGGCATTGCTGGGAAAGGGGCAAGCGTGTGTGCATGTGTGCTGACGTTGTGTGTTGCCTGGGCAGTGTGTTGAGCAGAGGCTGCATGGCATGGTAGCAGTCTGCAGCGGCTGGTTTGGTTGTTTCATGCATGGGTGCTGCGGCGTTAGCTGCGCTGTTTCCCGCACCCTTGCTTGCTCTTAACCAGTTTGTGGATCATTCACTTTTTGCCTCAAAACCTTGTCTTGGCTGTCCTGCCCCTCCCTTCAGGCGCGTCACCGCAACCCCAAGACCCCTGAGCTGTGGCTGTCAGCCATCCGCACAGAGCAGCGTGCAGGCAGCACCAAGGCAGCAGAGGCTCTGCTGGCAAAGGGACTGCAGGTGAGGCAGCAGCAATTGCAATGCCTGCTGGCAAACCGTATGGCTGGGGTGCTGGTGGTTGAGGGGGACATGCGCATGGTGCATGCAGCTGGAGGCAGGGCACGTCCTGCATTCTTTCGTTGCTGTTACACCCGCCTTGGTTATGGACATTTTTACAACAACGCGAGGCGGCACCCCCTTGCCGGCAGAGTTGAAAACTGCGGCGTGTGTTGAAGGCCCAAGTGGTTGTGCAGGAAGTGTGCAGCGTTTTGCCGTCGGCGCTGTGCTGTGCTGTGTGACAGAAACCTGGTGCTGTGCTGACCCTGTGATGCCGTGCTGTGCTGTGCTGTCCTGCAGGACTGTCCGAACTCTGGTCTGTTGTGGGCTGAGGCCATTGCGATGGCGCCCCGGCCGCAGCGGCGCACCAAGGCAGCAGATGCAATGAAGCGCTGCGACAACGACCCACACGTGGTGAGCTCAGCTGCTGATGACTCAACCATTGGTTACTATAACTGCCACTGCTGCTCCCGTCAGACATGCGCATGGGCCGCATGGGTGTGTGCTGCCACAGAGGGGATGTACACGTGACTTGACATCGGGTTACTACATCTGCTGCCGCTGCTACTATGGGGATGCGCAGCGGCGACAGCCGTGCAAAATCGGTGCTTCAAGCCTTTATCTGTGTATGTGTGCTGAGGCTCCAGTTGCACTCCTGGCCACCTTGACCTTGTGACTGCACTGCACTGTTCAGGTTGCTGCTGTTGCACAGCTGTTCTGGGCGGAACAGACTTGCACTTAAATGTTGACTGACCTGCTACCTTGTCCTTGTGGCTGCACTGCACTGTGCAGGTTGCTGCTGTCGCGCAGCTGTTCTGGGCGGACCGCAAGATCGATAAGGCCCGCAGCTGGTGGACGCGAGCAGTGACCCTGGACCCTGACGTAGGGGACCACTGGGCGCAGCTGTACAAGTTTGAGGGGCAGCACGGCACAGCAGACTCACAGGCAGCTGTGCTGGCCAAGGCAGTGTCGTCGGACCCGCACCATGGGGAGCGCTGGGTGCGGGTGAGTAAGGCAGTGGCGAATGCACACCAGCCGGTTGATGTGCTGCTGAAGAAGGTGGTGGTGGATATTGATACGCTGCCGGCGCCGTGACAGGCCACGGTTAGTGGCGGTGGTGTTGAAGCTGAGAGGTGGTGTGTTCGGTGCGGTCGCCTGTGCTGAGTTCATGTGGGAGATGTTAGCTGGCTTCCTGCCTGCACGCTGCCGTCTGGGTGCTGGGTGGGGTGCCGATCAGGTTCCTGCACCGCAGTGGCCTTGGGTGTTGGCGCACAGGCATGGTTCATTTGCTGAGTGGGCGCTGGCAGCCAGTGGGCCACACCTGCAGGAGTGCCAGCTGCACCATCACCATGCTAGTAGTGTTTGATTGCCTCTCCTGCTGCTGAGGCTGCTTTGCCCAACACCCCATCATGGTTGTTAGGCGCAACTTGCTCAGGAAGCTGATTGCTGCTGTGGGTGCCGCAGCGGTGTTGAAAGTTGCTGAGGCAATGCTCGCAAGTGGCCTGCTGACATGCAAAGTGTCGGCGCCATTCCCGCTGGACATCTTTGCTGCTTTGCACCTTGTGTGCATGTGTTTCATGTCAGGGCATTGCAGTAGCATTGCTACTGCTGTGTGTGTCGTTTGATGGATTGTGTGGACTTGAGTGCAATTGCACCGTGAGTGTTTTGGTGTTTGAGGTCTCTAGCAGCATGCTGCTAGCACTTCTTCTGTTGTACATCGCTTGCTGTACATGTTCAGTCCGTGTCCAGCTCAGCAACGGTACTGCAATTTGAGACGGCAGTCTTTTCAGAGTGGTTGCTGCTTTTTCCTGCAGCTGATGATCGGTCCGATTTTGCTGCAGCTGCTGTCACATGCCGCGCTGCTGTTCGCGGCAGGTGTATGCCACAATGCAGTGCAGGAGTCAGCCTTTCGGTTAGCGCACAGACGCTGTGGATTGTTACTGCTGCATCAATGTCAACGGACAAGGGCAGCGCTGCGCAGCCCTACATGCTGAGTGGTGTTGCGATTGCAGTTATAGCCTCTGGCAGACGTGCTGCCGTTCTTGGACAAGTTGGCCTGACACTGGCACTCTGGCTGCTGCCCAAGGCTGAGCCTCTTTCCTTACTGACTTTTGCACAACAGTATGCCTCCACAGCTTTGACCTGGCACACAGCAGTGTAACAAGTTGGGATGACCCTGCTAGCAAGTATGAAATGCTTGGTGAGCTCAACCAGCTCTGCCTGACTCAGAATCAGACTCAGTGAGTCAAATCACAAACCAGTGAGGGTAGACCCTACACGCTGAGCAGGGACACGTCCCACCAAGTATCAAAGTATGGGCTGTGAAACAATCAGTGCAGCGCAACTTGGTGGCAACCATGTTGAGCCCAACAGCAGCTGTGACATCCACAGGTAGCAGCACCGTGCAGGCTGCCACCCTCCAGACTACCTCATAGCATGCCTGGGTGCTGGTGCTGAGGACACACAAGACATGTGGCTGCATGTTGCACCGCTTCACTTAACTATGTGGTAGTACTGCACCAGAATCTCAGACCGTGTTTGGATAAGTCAATCAGTCGGACTTCGCTTGAATGCTGCAGCACTTGGCGCTCAACCTCAGGGTTATGGCAGCTGCACCTCAGACCCACTCATTCTCAGTTTGCCAGATTCAACATGGGCCGTGTGCTGCTGTCCAATTGCATCTGGTCGTCTGCTTTGCTGCCCCGCCTGCCGGCACTGCTTGCTGAGTTGCGCCTTGTCTCCTGCGGCTGCGCCATCTCCAGCTGCTGTGGAGTCATGCCCATGCCATCTGCTGCTGCAGCAGCAGCTCCCATGCTGCCTTGCATGCCAGGCATCTGCCAGCCCTCAAACCCACTGCCATATCCAGCCACTGGTGGCGCTGCTGCTGGCATCATTGCATGCATGGTGCTGCCCATCTGCTGTGCTGAGGCTGCCATGAACTGGTAGGGGTCTCCTGCAGCGCCCCGGTGACCACCTGCCCCATGCGTGGCTTGGTTGGGTGGTCCGTTCAAGCCCATCAAGTGCTGCAGGCCCGAAGCATCCCCTATGGGACCAAAGCCATCCGGGGCAGCAAAGGCAAGGGGCATGCCTGCAGCTGCGCACTCTGCTGCAAGAGCAGCCGCTGCTGCTGCCCGCATGCCTGATGCTGCATGCGCAGAGTGCTGCTGGTTGTGGTGGTGGGGTGCTGGGCTGAACCCAGTGGCAGCACTTCCCCCATCTGAGCTCATCATACCAGCGGTGCCTCCACCACTGCTGTTGCCCATGACTCTATTGGTGGTGCTGCTGCTGCCACCATGCTGCTTGAGGTAGGCATAGACAGCAGCCTCGGCATGCTGGCGCTCCTGCACTGCTGGGGGCTGGGCGGGCTGCTGCTGGGCAATTGGCTGGCCCTGCTTCTGTCCATTACTGGTCTTGGATGCTGCCAGGAACTGCAGCAAGCCTGCTGCATCCTGGTCAGTTGCTGCCTGGGCGCCGCGGTCACCTGCTTTCCTGTCTGCTGCTGGTCCTGCAGGCATGTTGGTGTGTGCTGGGACCTGCTGCTGAGACAGCCTGGTTGTGCCTGCAGGCAGGGGCTTCATGCCCCTTGAAGGTGGCGGGGCCAGGCCAGTGCTGGATGTGCGTGCTGCTGCGCTTGGCTGCTGAGTGCTGTGGGTGCCCAAGTTGCTGCGCTTGTGCTGAGGTGCGTTGGCTGCTGCAGCACCGCTGTCCTGCAGGTCCAATCCTCCTGCATGTTGACCCCTTGAGTCCTCCTGCAGCCTGTCAGCTGGCCGAGACCGTTTGAAGGTGGCTGCACCTGGAGATGAACTGCGCTGGACTCCTGGGTGTGTGCTGGGGCTGTCAAGGCCTGCTGGTTGTGTTGGTTGCACAGCAGCAGCTGCAGGATGGGGTGCAGCACCCTGCAGGTTGCTGAGCAGTGACTGCAACTCACGTAGCTCGTGGTCCTTCTTCTGCATGGCTTCAGTATGGGCCTGCACATGCAAAAGCATAGCAATTTGAGTTGGTGTGTCTCATGTAGCCAACTTGTGCTTGACAGACCACGACCCAGCGCTGCTGGCAGACTCACCTCTTTGAGCTGTCTGATGCGCATGTTGCTGCATTCTAGGCCCTCCTGTAGCTCCAAGTTGATGTCATACAGAATCTGAAGCATCTGCACCACGGCTGGGGGCAGCCCTGCAACAAAGCCTTGGACAGAGGCCCGCGGGTCCATGCTTGGGACTGCAGCAGTACACAGTTGGTTGCAAATCATTGCCGCTGCCATGCACATTCCATCTGTGGTACATGGGTCCTGTCAATGCATGTTTGTGGGCCCTCCATCATCAGCAGAGCGATTATCACTTCAAGCAGCTGCTGAGGAAGCTGCTGTTAAACTACTGTACATGTACAAGCTCGGTGGCACTTGCCGTGTAGCAAGGAGCTGGCTTCGATATCGATATATGCAAATGTGGAGCCGAGTTTTGCAACTAACCTTTTGCTGCTCCTGCAGAGATTAGCCCAAGGCGGACCAGCTGTTTGGCGGGTTCGTTTGCTGCAACGAATGCCAGCTTGTTTAGGCCTGCAAATAGATGTAACCCACGTTTCGATGTGACTAGACCTGCTTGAGTGGGTTGTTTGCTTCCCACAAACTACAGGAGCTTCCCAACCGCTGGTCCGACAGGTGACCAAAAGCACGCCAACCGCCCCAACAGGCGACGACCGTGCAGCAATCACCCTGCGTAAGGGATTCGCCTCAAAACATCCAACAAGAAGGGCGACGCCAGGGGTAGCAAGGGCCCCTATCACCCCCACTGGCAGGGTGGACACAGCGCACAAGTGGTGGAGTGTGGTGTTTCACACTCACTCATCGACAACACAACTCACACATGGTGGAGTGCACATCGACAGCAAGTCACAATACCAATCACATCCAACATGCCCCACTTGTGTGCACACACTACAGCACACACAGCAGCAGCACTGCCTGTGCAACACAGACCCTTCGAGCCGCAGAAGCTGACCACACCATCTCTCTTTGCACCGTTGTTTGCCCGCGTCCAGCACCATCACCCTGGCGCTCACGTCATCAGGGTCACACACGTACAATGTCCACTCGGCACCTGTCCACTATGCTGCCGCTGCCCTCAGCCACTGTGATCTGCGCGTATGTGCCGCCAGCGCTGCCCTTGGCCAGCCGCCCAGGGTTGATGACAACCACCCGCGGCTCAACAGGAGCACCTGCACCAGGCAACCACAAGGCACGGACTGTCTGATGATGCAACCATGGTGGCATGTTGTGGGCGTGCAGCTGCAGAATTATGGAGGCCCACAACCAACAAAATCGTCTGACCGTCTGAAGGGGTTGTAGAGGCCCAGCAAGGCGCCACTGGCAGGTTCACAACAAGATGGCCCTGACCTCTTCAACAACTCACCTTCTGCAGCGGCTGGCTGGAATGCACCCCCTGCTTCCGTCGCCGCTGCTGCTGTGACCACCTTGGCAAAGGGTGCCAGGTCTGAGGGCAGCAGCATCAGGTCTGGCAGCTGCTGCAGCTCCAGGGCAGCATCACCAGTCAGGTCCAGGCAGCTGCCCAGGGGTGCGGGGTACAGCGGGTAGAACCTGCAGGCAGCAGGGGACAAATATTGCAGCAATCCGTGCCATGCAACCGCGCATGACAGACAGACCAACACACAAGCTGCTGCCCCATACAACAAGATGGAAGTGCCAACCTGCAAGCTGCTCACAAGCCAGTGTCACACTGCAATGGCAACAGGCAGCGCGGGCAGACAACCACCCCTCCGTCAGCACAACTGACAAGCCCGTCGCTAACCCGAGCAGACCCGCTGTGCAACTGCGTCCTCACCTGCGCTGCCCGACGACATGGCTTGCTAGTGCTGCCAGCCTGTCAGTCTGCACTCCTGCTGCATTCTTTGCAAGCTCCACCGAGCTCAGGTGGCGCAGCACGTCCGTGGTCTGCGCAGCCATCAGCACAGAGCCAGCTGCAAAGCTGCAGGGGTTCTGCAGGCTTGCCAGTTGCTGCAGGGCACAACAGCAGCAGCACAACACAACAGAGCAGCTACTTGACAAGGGTGGCGAGTGCCAGTCATGTACTCCTTGTTTTACCTGCGTTTCTGCCATAGCGCCCAGCACTACCGTACCCACGCACTCTGAGCCAAGGCACAAACAAGCTCACACGCGGCATCCCACCCGCCCATCCTATTGCATGCCCTCCAGCTATTTGTCACGGCCTCACAAACAGCAGCGTCAGTCTTCCAGCATGTTACTCTGCAGAACCCCTGCAAGACATGATAGCCACCAGCCCCACCCGCATGATTGCCCACCTGGTCTGCCAAGAGGTTGATAGCTGGCTGTGGGAAGGTAGGGTGGTGGAAGGCGTCTCGCACGGCTGGCATCAGCACCACCTGACAGGGTGAGGGCAGGGAGGCCTGCCAAGCCTCGATGCGCTCAAGCACCTGCGACAAACACAAGCCAGGAGGACAGGGTGGCGTGAAAAGTGAGCTATGTGATGGCCTGAGATGGTCACCAACACCACTGCTGAGTATGCACATCCACTGTGTTGGCCATGGCACACAAAGGCTAGGCGGCCAGGTGCACGTCTTACGTCAGGCTTACACAGTGCAGTGATGGAAAACCCTACCTGTGTCTGGAACAGTTGCTGGAAGGTCACATCAATCATGCCTCCAGCTATGAGGGGCTGCTCCACATCAACAAAGGGACCCAGCAGCACCTGCACACAGCAAACAGCACCATGACAGCACAGCCCCGACTCACCCCCGCATGCCATATGGTTCTGCCACCTGCACCGACATAAGCAAGCACTGCTTGTGCATGCAAATACCCTCATCCGGCTGCAAAACAAGCAGCTTGAGTCAGCACGGCCTGAGTTGTCACTCTGCCTGCCCATCCAGACAGGGGCACTCAGCTGCAGGACACCCCCTACACTTTCAAAGCAGAAGTGTATGAAGAGGATCACTGTGCATGGCGTGCCACATAACAACTGCATTGAATCCAAACCCAAAGACCTGTCCTGTCATGTGACAGCGGCCTCACCAGCATGTTTGGTGGCTTGTTCTTCAGTTCCTGCAGCAGCTCCTGCAGGGGCTCATAGCTCAGGTCCTCAGCCAGGCAGAAGGGACCTGCTGCCACCACAGCAGTCAGCCCAGCGCTGCTGCCCAAGCCAGTGCCCACCACACTGTCTATGTCCATGGCATCTGCTGCGTCCTGTTGTTGCTGCTGCTGCTGCTGCTTGCGTGCTGGTGGTGGTGGCAGGTGGCTCCAGAGCTGCTTGACTAGGATGCAGGAGCCACTGGGGTTGATGCCCTTCACTGCAACAACCTGCAGGACACAACAGCGCAAGGGCACATGGCATCTGAATCTGAGGTGCACAACGCACAACAGGATTTTGATATGGTTTGCAAGGAGACGGGCTTGTTGGCCAGCTCCTACTGAGCCATGTCACGTCTTTGGATGTGAGCTTGGCTTAGGCAGGGGCGACTGATGCTCTGAATACAACTAGCGACCTCAGCAGCACACAAACCCCCGTTACACACCACCCATCCTGTTGCTGCTGCGCTGGTCCACAAGGGTTGTACTGCCCTCCCTTGGTTGCTGCCTCTGCTCACCTGGCCCGGGAACAGCCTGAATGCCGGCAGCTGTGACAGGTTGAGGTGCACGCGGGCCCCCTCACTCAAGCCTGTGTCACCCTCAAGCATGACTGCAGTATCATTGAGCTGCCCACCCTCCACTTCGCACACGATGCGTCCAGCAAAGTATGAGTCCTCCTGTAGGGTACAGTACACGGCTCAAACTTGGGGGTGCAGCTGGGCCAGGAGACGTGCTACAAGTGGTGGTGCTGCGGCTGCGTCGGCGCACCCAGCGACAAGCTGTCTCCACCAAAGAGGCAGCAATTACAGGTGCCATCAACGCAAGACCCTGCTGGATCAACTATCGAAGGGCCTTGACTCGTTGATGACAAAACAAACCCTGAAGCAAGTGATGCATAATTCCAAGATGCAGATGCAGAAACTTTGACAGGGTGTGTCTGTGTGTGAGAGGGGGCAAGCAGAAGCCTCGCATACCTGAACAGGTGCTCCCACAGGCGACCACTCGATGCTGCTGCCGGCCCCACTGCTACCATCAGCACCGCTGGCTGCTGCTGTCGCTACTGCTGCTGCCAGTGCTGCCGCCAGCCACTGCTGCCATGCTGTGATACGGCTGTTGATGGCTGCCACTTTGTCCTCCAGCCGTTCCAGCAGATACAAGTGCCGGGCTGGCAACTGCACGCCCTTTGGCACTGCGTGCACCATGCGCGCCTGCAGCCACAGCCAGCACACAGAGCAGGACAGTGGCGGCTGTGCAGGAACACCGCATGCGCTGTGACGGGTCGTGTGCAAGTGTGAGACAGCCAGCCTAGCACTTTGAGTAGCGCAAAGAAGCCAAATCCATCAGCAGCTGCAGAAACAAAGAGGGCAGCCAAAGGGTGGGCTCGCGGTGCAGCCTTGAACCACCCCAGAGCTTTGCATGTACAGGCGTATGGCTGCGATACAATGTGGCTGAGTGAGTGCGTGCTGTATGCACAGCATGAGGCGTCCTTGAAGACTGCCCAGGTTTGCTACGCACCTCTTGGCCCTGAGCCGAGGGTATGCTGGGGTTGAGGGTTGTCGCCACTTGGCCTCTCTGCAAAGCAAGACACCAATGCCCCATTCAGCAAGTGTGCCCAGCAAACGACATGGAAGCCACCACGTCCACCAATACCAACCAGTCCTTCAGTAGCACTAGTCCCAGTGCCTGACGGCACAATTTCATGACATGCCTGCAGCGAGGAAGTGCTGATGCTGTGGCAAGGTCACCAAGGGAGTACCCGACATGGCTGCTCCAGTCTGTGCGCTCACGTTTGTCCTGGCCTTGAAGGCGGTCCGTGGTGCTGACTGGGGTGTGACAGGTGAGCCGGCCACAGCAGCGCGCCCAGCTGCTGTCTTGGCCTGTGGAGTGGCTGCCAGAGGCAAGCCGGCGCTGGCGAACATCATCCTGTAGTGAGTAGGCGGACGGGTTAGGCAACCGCATTGATTGTGGGGCTTTGCACTTGATAACACTGCTCGGGTCTTGCTGACCTGTGCAGCCTGTGCCTGCCCAGCTGCCAGCAGTCACGGCGCACAACAATCTACAGCACCCCACACCGTCATGCTCATTCCTGAAATTGAGCCGTGCCCCCTGCCCCCTTGACCTGCAGGGCATGTCACCTTTGGGACATGGTAATAACCACAACTCACTCACCCTGGCTGTCCTGCTCCCCATTTGCCAGCTGGGGTTGCTGCTGCCCTGGTCTGATTCTCCTTGTTACAACTGCTCTGCAGCTTTGTCAAGAAGTGCTCCACAAGACTGCCGTTGATGAGGGTGGTGCTGGGTTTGCCCCTGTGGTACAGATTCAAGTTCTGAAAGCGTCACAAGGGTATGCTGTGTGTCTGAAGCCAAGCGTGTGAGGCAACTGCACGTCAAGGCTGGGCACAGGCAGGCTGCCGACGTATGCTGCTGACCTACATAACCTCCATTGACTCCAAGCCTTTGAGACCCTTTCCCATGTTGCTGGATACAGGCACACGATCAGCACTCACTCATTGACAAGCCAGGCCTGCAACTTGCCAGCCACATCACGCGCTGTGAGCCCATGCGTGTCTGCAGCTGCTCCAAGCTGTGCAAGCACACTGTCATCTGCACACTTGACGTTCTTGAAAGCTCGGCGAAGCGTGTCCTGGTCAGCGGCCATGCTGCTGTTGAGCACGATGAACAGCAGTTGAGTTGAGAAGCCAGCTGCGGCCTACAGGCCACAAGGCACGGGTAACTAGGCTACCAGTGCAATGTATGGCGTGAAATCTGAGTCTGGTAAAGCTTGGTGAGTGCTCTGGCTTCCGAGGTTGCACTGGAGGTTTGAATTTAAACAAACTGTGATCAGACCATAGCACGTAGCAGGGGGAGAGGCAGCGACGCCGTGCAGAGCCTTGCAATGAAGAAACTCAAGCAAATCAAACATGATCAACCAATGCTATCCAGGAACGCGTTCAAACCAAGAGGGGTTCATGGTTCTGGGTGAAGGACAATGCTGATTCGCGAATCAGGCATCAGGAGAATCTGGAGTCTAGGCTTGCTGTGCAGGTGTAGTAGTAGCTGTTCTGTTGCCCTCAAAACAGTCCACACTTCAGTCCAAAACTGCTGCAGAGTTGCGCAACTCTGTCTCTGTCATGCCCTGTCTTCGCAAACTCAAGAGCGTTAAGTAACGAACGTGACCAGTGTGTCTGAGTGCGACTCATCACTTGACTCGTTTCCAACTCTTGAGTTGACTGGCAAGATGCATTGTCTGGAACATGGAAATCGTGTTCAGTGGGGTGGCCTGGCGCAGCGGCCACGCGCCCATTCCAGCAGCTCACTTCGTAGGGTCAGGTTACAGCAGCTGCAGCGCCTTGACAGGGCTACAGCCAGCAGTGCATCTTCCACAGCAGAATCAGCATCAGCACCTCCAGCAACCTACACCCCCAGGAAGGTGGCGTTGTTTGTTGAGCCCAGTCCATTCAGTCACATCAGCGGCATGAAGAACCGGTTTGAGTCTCTGATCAAGAACCTAAGGGAGGCAGGCGATGAGGTCATCGTGGTGACACCAGACCCAACACCTCCCAAGGAGTTTTGCGGAGCCCAGGTGGGTTGGTTTGGGTTGGTTTGGTGCAGTAGTTGTGAAGCAGGGTTCCTCTGTAGCCATTGTGGCTTTGTACCAATCACAAGCCTTCATAGCGAATCCGTGCCTGACACAATGCAGGTGCCGGGGCCTGTTGGGTGACACTGCACGCCTGCGTGCTGACACTGCACAACAGCACGTAGCAGGTTAGCCTCCATGGGACTGGCTGGTTTTGAAATATTGCATGTAACAAGTCAAGCTCTACTAACAGGGCATCTCGCATCATTCCACCTTGCAGCCTGCTTACAGCCTGCTTGCAGCACAAACCTGCCTGACTGTTGTCTGCCTCCTTTGCCCACCTGCTGCATGTGTTTGACCCCAGGTCGTGAACGTGCTGGGCTTCAAGCTACCCTTCTACAAGTCTGCCACGCTGCTGCTGTCCCTGGGCCTGTCAATACGGGTCCTGTACTACCTCTTCAAGCAGCGGCCGCAGGTCATACACGTCAGCACACCAGGCATCATGTGCTTTGCAGCAGGTGGGGGCTCAGAGGGACAGGGTAGCCAGCTGGCTTTTTGGAGCGTTGCATTGTAAAGCTTGGTCAGTACACAAATTAGCAGCTGGTGCCCCTGGCAGGACACACAGCAGTCGCGCCCCTGCTGCAAGCATATGTCGGCTGAAGGCTGCTTTAAGGCTGAAGGCTGCTTGACTACCAACTTCGGTGCTGACCTCGCAACAGCATGCCTGTCATGTGCCTGAGAAATGCTGAGAGTATTTCTATGCCTGCTGCCTGCCGCGCACTGCTGCAGTGCTGTATGCGCGCATGCTGTCTGTGCCGCTGGTGATGTCGTACCACACCCACATCCCAGAGTACATCCCCCGCTACACCTGGAGTGGGCTGGTGCAGCCGATGTGGAGCATCATCCGCTGGTGCACCCGCCGTGCAGACCTCACACTTGTCACAAGCAAAGCCATGAAGGTGGGGGGGGGGGGCGCAGAAGCAGGCCCTGACAGTGAGGTTACAGTGAGGGGTTGAGCCCTGGTACCAAGGGTGGTGCAGGCAGGCAGGCATTGCAACGGCAGGACAGCCTGCACAAGCTTTGTGTGCTGGTGGGTTTGCTGCGGGGTCTTGCGTTACCTCGCGTGGACTGGTTGCCTCCCAGCATTGGCATCAAGCCACACTGCACACGCATGCACCGTGTATTGTCAGCCCTGGCCTTGTACAGGTTGAGGGACACTGACATGCAGATACTGCTGTTGTACTGCTGCTGCCTTGCAGGACGAGCTCACAAAGAACAAGTGCCGCAGCAAATCCATCGAGGTCTGGCAGCGTGGTGTTGACACAGGTGCGTGCATGTATCAGCTTCAACTGTTGGTATCACCAGCTTGCAGTGGCTCAGGCACAGCATCAACCCTCATGTAAGGGGGGTGCACCCCCCATCGGCTGACCACACATAGCTCAGTGAGGTCACCCTGACTGCATTGACATAACAATCAGGCACAGCATCAGCCCTTGCACTACGGGACCCCCTTGCTCTGTGCTTGCATGTTTGCTTGTGTGCAAATAACCCAGATTGCATGTATGTACTCACCTTGAATCCAACCCTTGTCGATGTGCCGTGCCATGCCCTGCCGTGTCCACAGACGTTTTCAACCCCAAGCACAAGTCTGCAGCCATGCGTGCTCGTATGTCAGACGGTCACCCTGAGGCCCCGCTGCTGGTGTATGTGGGCCGCCTGGGTGCTGAGAAGAACACAGAGGCACTCAAGGACATCCTGCAGCAGGTGGGGCACAGGACTGATCAGCTCATGAGGGCATCGGTACTGCAGACAGTCCTTGATTGGGAAGTTGTGGCAGCCTCGTGTTGGGCACAGATGTGGTTGTTGTGGAAAGTCCTGTTGGGCAGAAAAGTTGGGGGCAGCTCACTGGTGGTCTGGCTGGCTACTCTGTAATTCTGACACTATGGTTTGGGTGCTGTTTTGAAGCATTTATCCATCAGAGTCTGTCATGCACTGTGCACAGGTGCCTGGTGCCAGGCTAGCGCTGGTGGGTGATGGTCCACAGCGGCAAGAGCTGGAGCAGATGTTCCGCGGCATGCCCGTGAAGTTCATGGTGAGGCTGCAGGCTTGAAGCGCACCAACCGTGGACACATGGTGTTTTCTGTCTGGGGCTCCTTATCTATCCTGACGCCTGCATCATGTTGCATGTGTGGATGGATGGACCTTGAGCCCATATCATTATCATTACACAACCCTATCAATCACTACCTGCACTTTCAGCACCTTGTTCAAGGAACACGACGGTGGTCAATGTGCTTCAAGTACCCTGCACTCCCTGTTTGCATCTTGGCAATCCTTTCCAGCATCCTTGGGCTCTCGTTTAAACATCTGTGTGTGTCTGCTGCCTGCAGGGCATGATGAAGGGCCAGGAGCTGTCAGAGGCATATGCCAGCGCCGACGTGTTTGTGATGCCCAGCACCACAGAGACGCTGGGCTTTGTGGTGCTGGAGGCGATGGCGTCCGGTGTGCCTGTCGTTTCGGTTGCAGCTGGAGGGCTGACCGACATCTTACAACATAACAAGACAGGTGAGCCCCCTGCGCAAACACAGCGTGAGGCAATGCCTTGATGGGGGTGTGTGCAGGTGACAAGATGGCTCCTGTGCAGTCAAAGCATGTCAACCTCACTGGTGCCGACACACATATCAGCTCCTGTATGCGCATATGACTTATGTATGTACCTGACGTACTGGGGTATATCAAGTAGGCCGTAGGGGCAACCCACTTGAGTGCTCAACTTGCTGGCTAGTGCCCAAGTTGGGATTTTGTCCCCCCTTCCTGTACTGTCCTGTGCTGGCATGACACATGACTGGCTGTGTCCTGCTGTGCTGCTGCTGCGTGTCGCAGGTCTTTTGTACCAGCCAGGAGACTACGCCCAGGCAGCCAAGCTGGTGCAAGGGCTGCTGCAAGACCGGGAGGCGCTGGCGCGGTTTGCCAAGGCAGGCCGCCAGGAGGTTGAGCTGTTTGGCTGGTCTGCTGCTACGAGAGTCCTGCGGGAACAGCAGTACTCTCGCGCAGTGCGCCTCAGCATCGGCAAGCGGCGCTTCTGGTTGCTGGCGCTGCGTGTGCGGCTGGTGCTGTTGCTGCGCTGGGTGCTGGGGCTGTTTGCAGCGTTGTGGCAGGCAGGCGTCAGCAGAATGGACTATGCGCGGCCGTACAGGCCCTCTGCCAATATGGCTACCTGAGGCGGGTGTGCTAAGTAGCGACATGCTGCCGTGGGCACCCCACTCCTGTGTTGTGCTGTTGTGATTGCTCAGTGTTTTTTTGCGAAGCTGGTGCCTGGGCATGTTGTGCTGAGGTTTGGGTGCTGTCATGCTCATCGTGTGTGCCAATGAGCATGTTGCATCTTCCCAGCACGGAGCTGGAGCTGGAGCTGCTGAACACGTGCTGGGCTTCTCCCTGGGTTTGCGGCCTGTGTGCTGTGATGGCAGCACGGCTTCAGCACAGCGGTGTGGGCTGGTTGTTTTTTTCGGGTTGTTGGGGCATGGTAGTGCTTGTGACCTGGCGCATGCAGTGCACTCGCCGTGAGTGTGCACATCATCATGCGCTGGCACATGCTGCCCCTGTTGCACGGAGCCCAGCACACTCAGTGTAGGATTGCCCTGGCTTGTTGTTTGAATCCTGCTTATGGAGAACCGTCCAGAAGGTGCCACTCTCAGTCCTGTCCTCCAGTGCTTGCTTCACAGGGTTGTTGCTGTGTGAGTTCCATGCATCCAATATATCAGTGGGTGTGGGCTGGGTGTTGTACACTATGCACCTCGGCATGGCAAGTGCATCAGGCATGCTTTTTTCTCTGCTGTGCTGATGCACAGTGTCTGTTTTGTTGGGGGTCACCTCGTGCATGAGGTGTCACGTGATACCGCGAGTTGCTGGCTGCGTTGTGGATGCCGTGCACGGCATGGTGTGCACGCCTCATTGTTGTCTTGGATCTTGGCCAAAGCAGCTGACCAGCTGGTTAGTGCAACAACTGTACCTGTGCCTGACAGTGCCATGTTGTCTTTGCAGCCCGCGCTCTTGTCAAGCTTCTATGGGCTGATACTGCTACTCAGCTGCATGTAGCCTTTGGGGTTGCAAGCTTATCAACATCTGCTGCTGATCAAGTGCATTTGCTGTGTCAAATTGACGTGCGCTTTACCAAGGGCCGCTTTGTGTTTCGCAAGTCGGTAGCTACTTCCAGCCTGGCAGCAAGAGACTCGAGGAAATCTTGGCAGCCAGTGTGTCATCATGCAGCATCGTGCCATGGTTGTGCACATGCCGACAGCCACGCTGAACAGCAAGCATGCTCCAGGCAGGGTGGCAACGATATGTGCAAACACCAGCCACGCCGAAACAGTCGGATACACCGCTATGACACTTGCAGGACCTGATTTTTGCAGGAAGTGGATCCGTAGCAAGATCGTGATTGAAGCCTGACCCCTGCTGGCATGTAGGCCTATTAGGCCTGCATTCCGTACAATCATCTCATGCAAGCACCATGAAACATTTGAAAGTGGGCCAGGATGGCACCTTGAGTCACCTCCACAAACTGCCATTTGCACTCACTGGGTTGCACCATTGTGCCCAGATTCATCATCTAATATTCAGTTCAACTAAAAACTTCAAACTAGAAAACCCAATTTTTTTGAAAACTAGGAATTCTTCCATGGACACACGCTGCTCACCCCTTTCAATTGTGCTCAAAGTGGTGATGAAGAATGCGTGATGCATATTCTGGCAGACCTGGAAGGACAGGTGGGTCCCATCATTGGGCATGGTGAACGTGGATCGCTTTTTTGGTGCCCACCCTCCCTCCTGTCTCCCATGGCAAGAGAGAGGCTGGCATTTTTTGGCATGTGTGCTTCCACTGCAACTTGGCGGGTTGGGCTGGTGCTCTTTGGCTGGCCGGCCGGCTTGGTGTTGCTGCAAGCTGATGGTTTGTTGCTGGGCATCACCCTGCAGGGTGCTGAGGGTGCTGGTGCTGTGGTGCGGTGTACACGAGGGTGGGGCTAACAGGCAGCATGTGGGCTGGTACACACGCTCAAGTGCCCCCTGCACCCTCGTGGTGGTGGTTGTTTGCAAGCGGCAAGGCAGAGTAGTGACGGATCTCAAACGAGGGTGGGACAAAACCTTGATTGGAAACATGACAGACGGATATTCATGTTGTTATCGAATACATAGGGTGTAACATTTTTCAAGTTTAATGGATTTTTGTCTGCGTGACAATTCCACATCATGAGACATGTGCCCTACAGGGCAGCTGCCTGGCTGACATCCATGTGCATGTGGTCAGGACACGTGGCATTCAATGCCCTGAGGTGTTGATGAACCCGTGAGGTGTTGATGAACAACTACAGTTACACAGCAGCATCCTGCGCCTGTCCAACAAGTCATGGGCAGCAACTGCACAACCCACTTCGCGAGGGACTGCCACCCTGAGGGCCATCACTACCATACACGCAACAAATCTCCCTCCTTCCAGACCCCACCTCTATGCCATCACAACAAAGAAACGCAGCCATAAGCAGCAGGGAGTGTCCAGGTCGACAAAGATACTGCCGTGTTGTGCCAGACGTCTGGCAAGTGAGTCAACTGCACAGCTATTTGCCCGAGCGCTTAACAAGCAACATCCTCTGTCCACGGCAATGAATCATCTACACAGAAAAACCTCAGGTGTCCAACCAACAGCTGTGCCAGACGGTGGCACTACAATTGTAGTGCTTGCAAGCATGGCAGTCGGTCCGGCAGTACACAAGACTTGTCCCGTTGTAAACTGTTGCTGCACGTGTGCACTGGACACCAGCCACTGCCACACACACCTTTGCAAGGCCTGACATTGCTGACAGTGGCAGCTGCATCAACAGCCAACCTGCTGTGCCCAACACTCAATCACCTCGTAATCCTGCATGCCCAGATCTTTTGGAGTGTCACTACCGGACACGCACTGCCTGTCAAAAGTAAACCTGTAATTGGTGAGGTCGATTGACTTATGGTTGCAGTAGGCCTTGAATACTTTGTCTAAGCGAGTGTTGGCTTTGGCCTTGAAGGATACCTCAGCACCCAACTGGTCCCTGATGATGATGATGTTGGTGACAGCCTTATCACTGCTCTGCCTCCGCTGCTGCTCCTGCTGCTGCTGTTGCTGCTGCTGCCGCGGCTTGATTGTTGCAACCTGTGGTTGTTCTGCTGCTGGCTTGGTGCCGCAGCGTGCTGTTGGTGCTGGTGCTGGTGTTGCTGCTGCTGTTGCTACTGCTGGCGCTGCTACTGCAGCGGGTGCTGATGCTGGTATTGCTGCTGCTGCTGCTGCTACTGCTGGTGCTGCTACTGCAGCCGGTGCTGCTACTGCAGCGGGTGCTGGTGCCGGTGCTGTTGTGGTGGTGGTGCTGCTGCTGCTGCTGCTGCTGGTCCTGGCATGTTGGTTTTGCTGTGTGTCGTGTGCATACAGCATGCTCAGTGCTCGCACCAGCTGGTCCTGCTGCTGCTGTGTGAGGCTGGGTGTGACGTACAGCCTGCCACCACCAGGTAGGGACCGCAGGGTAGGCACTCTGGAGGTGGTCAGGTGCAGGGTGTGCAGCACAGTGCCAGGCTCCTGCCAAAGAGAACGGCAAGCACGCAACCACTGTTAGCAAAGACGCCACTGTGTGTGTATGGTCACCTGAGTCACACTGAGTCACACTGAGTCACACTGAGTCAATTGACCAGCACACATGTGCGACATCATCCTATGGCTGAACCAAGGCATGTTGGCACAGCATCATCCTCAGCATGACACTGTGATGCTTTGCAGAGTGTTCAAGTGCAATTTGCGGTGCACAAAAGCACAGCAGGCATGATGCCGCATGGCAAGGTTAATGTTGAGTTGGGCGGCAGCAGCATTGCTCTGCATCCTTGAGAGGTTACTGCTGGCAGCAGCACCCGTCTCACCATCCACAGTTCCAGGTCTGGTTCATGTCCCTCCAGCCTCAGTTTGTTGAGGGCGTACAGGCGCTGCAGCAGCTTGGTGTCATCAGCCAGGTCCCAGGCGTCAGTGCCACGACGCTCAACAACACCACCCAGCAGAGCATGCACACAGCCAGACACTGCATGATGGGGAAGCAGGACAGGATGAAGGAAGGGGTGGATGCACCATGTAATATTGAAGTCCAGTTGCAGCTGCAAGCCTGGCAGGACAGACGTGAGTCTGGCACCGACTCCCAACGTTGATCTGTGACAGTCTCGTTCCGTTGTCGCTACGCATAGCTGGGGGCTGGCTGGCCTGGGTCATGGTGCGTGGAACAAGCTGACAGACCATCACAAACAACCTCCACATACCTTCCGTGCTGAGCAGCATGTAGTGCCACAGCTTGTCCAGGGTGGCTCCAGGTGACATACGTAGCTGTCTGTCCTGCTTGGGCACGAACTGGTCGTGCATTCTTTTGCAAGACAGGAACTGCAGCAGTGCTGCTGCTGTGCTGTTGGGCAGACCCAGCCTGCTGCACCCCTCCTGCAGAGCGCGCAGAGCCTGAGTTTTATGCAGCATCTTCAAACCAACTTTATGTCTGAGCACCTGGGTTTTGCTACGCGTTGGGGCAGAGGCACTCCGCGGAGGCAGCTTGTGCACCCTGAACGGCGCCTCGTCGTGTCTTGTCTTCACTCAACGCTTGACCTTATGACTTCATCAGAGCAACACCAGGCAAACTAAATCAATGTGACAACTGCAACGCGTTGCGTTGCGACAGCAGTTGTATGATGTGTCGTGCGAAGCTGTGCGCAGCCGCATCGATTGAGCACCGCCGTTGCCTCGTTAGCCATAAGTGAACGCACCAACGAAATTGAATGCAAACTGCATCAGATGCCTTGCCACAGCGAACATGACAGCAATGCCTAGGCCTTGGAGTCAGCGCAGCATGCATGCATATGCCACGAAAGAGGCGGTTCTGTTGCCAAGTAGCTGATGTTTCAGTATGTCAATGTAGCTACCAGGCTTCTCAGCCCCTTGCTTGTAAATTGCGCATGACTGATATAGGTTGGTACACTGTGGGGAACGCAAAGGGGGTTTGTCAGCCAGCAGGTCAAGTTACTGCAACCGGCCTGATGAGTACTTCTCAGTGAGGGTGGCTGGTTGTCTGTTTACCACCCTTTCCCTTCACTTGAGTAGCGCCAGGAAAGCATCAAAGTCCTTGCAACTGCTGACCACATGCACCTGTTTTGTTGTGTGTGGTGAGTGGCAGCAATGCACCGCGTCGTGAGAACCAGAGATACTTGCAACCAAAAGTCAGCGCCGGCCTGTTCAAGTATGGTGCTCCTGTTGAAGTATGATCCACGCCTCCAAGAATTTATCTGTGCGACATATCCATTACAGTGCTCAACCTATCAAGTATCAAAGCATGCCTTTTGCACTCTCTCCATTGGGATCAGATTACATAACAAACCCCACCATATACCATCACATCTACAGCAACAGTTACTGCAGTACACATGCATGTATGACAACTTCCATGGACAAGGGAGATATTACAGCCCACATGTGCATGAGGAACAAAAAGCACATGATGAGTATGTCGAGGCTGCCACAACAGGTGCACAACCCTATATACAGATGCTGGCTCCAATGACCTGCCAAGCCTACAAGCACATAGCCTAGTTGATGCTGATCTCCTGTGCATCATCCACCTCGGGCTCGGGCTGCTTTTTGGGCACTGTGATGGTCAGCACACCCTCAGACACCTTGGCACTGATGCCCTCGCTGTCAGCATCCTCAGGCAGGGGCCAGGACCTGCTGAAGGGACCAGCTGCCCGCTCCTGCTGGGTGAAACCCTCCTCAACAGGAGGCCGCCGCTCACCCGACAGGGTCAGCACCCGCTCCTTGCTCAGCTTGATGGACAGGTCTGACTTGGCCAGGCCGGGCACATCAGCGTACAGAAGGTAGAAGCCATCAGTGCTGACAACATCCAGGGGGAGGGAAGGACTGTTGGCACTGCTGCTGCTGTTGGGTGCTGTAGCAGCAGAGGGTGCGCCTGAGCTTTCTGCACGGTAGTTGAAGCCACCACCTGGCCAGAAGAAGCCGCCAGACACCTTGCCAGTCTCCCTCCACTGCTTGGACATGCGCTCCATCTCAGACATCATGCGCTGCGGGGAGGGAAGTGGCCAAGAGACAAGCAGCAAAGGCCAGGGAAAAGATTATCTCTCCCCACGCACGGAAAATGATCCTGAGTGCACAATGCTGACCAAGTAAACACGCCACGCTCTGGACTGTCAGCTGTTGCTGTCACAACTACAACTTGTACACAGCTGCATGCACCTGGGCCAGCTCCTACCTTTCACAACGAGTGATGCAATACACGCTTTGTATGTCGCCCACTATCTGAGTTCTGGTCTGCTTGCCTGCACATGCATGCATGCAACGTGACTTCATGCATGCATGCATGCAGTGCATGGCACAGCAACAGACTGCTGCTGCTGGTCGTTTCACCACGCAACCACAATGCATGCATGACAAAAGAACCCTTCATAGAAGCAAAGACTGCTTGAGCCAAACAGAAAGCCCACGCATGGTGTGTACCACACTGTCTGGACAGCCTGGCACCCGACCAATGGGCTGCCAACAACAGCACCCTACCTTCATGGCCTCCTCATCGTAGTTGTTGTAGTTGTTGAAGCAGCTACCGGAACGGTTGAAAGCCTGGGAAGGGGACATCTGGGGCCTTGAGAAGCGCACAAAGCTGACAGGGGCCCTCGGGCCAGCCGCTGGCTGTGCACGAACGCGACGAGCAGAGAAGGGAGCACCAAGACTGGGGCCACAGCGTGCCATGACTGATACTGCCATATTTAAGGCTGTGTGGAGTCTGGTGGGAAGGCTCAAGGGCTATGAAGTAGCAGTTGTAAAAGCACGATCAGAAGCGGTGAAGAGCACATGCAAGCTGGACGAATGCCTGAAGTTGCAGTGAAGCACACATATACTGAGGATGCAGTGGCCACTGTAAATTCCGGAAGCAACTGTGTGGCTGAGGATGTCTTGTTATTTTCTGTAACATGTTTTGTATAGGATTAGTAAGCCGGTTTGCTGCAAATCGTGGCGAAACCACACGAGCATGCTGGGATAGCTTGCAAGGAAGAATGCGTGATTCACTCCGCAGCAAGAAGTTACTGCCAACATTCCACCCTGACATGTGCTGAAGTACAGTTTCTGAGACATGCTGTGCTGACCTGTGCTGACACTACAACCAGCTCCAAATCACAGTCGAAGCTGGGCTCCTGCAAGTTGTAATTATAAAAGATAATGTCCCAATTCAGTGCACTGAACAACCTCAGCAAATGTGAAGCAATGTACGACCGGACCGGTCCCACAGCTGCCAGCTTGTTTGTGTGTCATAGGTACCAATACGGCTTTCCAGCAGTTCCATGTTTCCATGTGCAGTGAAAGGACAGTTTAATACACAGCGAGCAACAGACAACCAAACACTCAATGATTTCAGGTGTCGACAAGTACGGTAAAACTCAACCGTCAACCGTCAACCCAAGGCAGTGCTGGTGCTTGTAGACTGTTGCACTGCAATGCAGCTGGCAGCAAAAGCGCCTTTGTGGGACTGTGTCGAAATTCGACGCAGATCATCTTGTCTGCCTGCTTTGAAACTCAACGTTTCTGGCAGTGCCTGGCACGCCATTGCTCAGTGATGGAGGCCATTCTGATGATCGTGCAGCACATGAGAGCGTTCAATGAAGATTTCAGGGAGCGCTATGACTACGCCTCCCGTGTGCAGTTGGCGTTATGCCTGCTGTTTCTGTCAGCAGCATACCTCCACACAGTCGTCAGAAGGCTTGCCCCAGGGCTCCAAGCCTTGCTCAGCATCATCCCAGTCGTGTTGATCAACATATGGCTGCCCATGCTCTTCAGCAGCACAACAGAGATCCTGTCGCGTGTGGTGAGCAACGGCAGCAGTTCGTTACCAGCTGTCAGTGCTGCAGTCACCCGATGCATGTACCACATGCATTCTGCTTGTGTTTGTCTACAGGACATCATGGGCATCGTTTTCAAGACATCATCGGCAGCATGGGTGGTTTCCTGTAGGGGTAGTCTCTAATTATAATCTAACCTCTGCACACCCTCTGGTTGCTATGTGCAGATGTTTGCACTATCGTCATTCTGGCTGGCAAATTTCAAGGTGGGGGAAAGGCTGCAGTGGCCACACCAAGTATGTGCCTGCATGCATTGCAGTTCTATCACATTGCTTTTGTTGCTCACTCAGCTGCAGGCCAGCCACAGTGCCACTATCGTGATGTACTGTTTGTTGGTGTCGGCAGTTGCACTGTCTACTCACTTTACCTGCACCTGTATCTGTCCTGGGCCGTAGGCTCTGGGGCTGTGCGTGAACAGGGGCCCCATATCAGGGGTCCAATGGACCCTTTTGCAGGTGATGCTGGTGTACAGCATCCCCATCTATCCGCGTCAAGGTGTGGCTGCTGGGTGTGCAACGGTGGAGCTACCTGCTTGCATGCAAGGTGCCTATGTGCCAGCAGCAGCAGGCCATTGTGGCACGTGCAAATGCAATTCCTTGAGCACGGCATGCCTGCTAAACAGCAACAGGAGCAGTTGCTTCCCAAGAGCGCGGCAGCTACCGCTGCAGGAAGCACCCTCGTGGCCAGCACTGAGGTGTGGCGAATGCTGCATCCAGGGTTGCTTTGTGGTGTGCAGTTGGTCTTGTGGGATGCCTCACGAAGTGTTTCTGGAATGGATGGTGTCTCGGATGCCGCTCGACCCGGCACTTTCTGCTGGTTGTTGCCTCCTGCTGTGCAGAGGGACCTGTCAAGAAAGGCCGCCTGACAGACTCTGCAGGACCTACCAGCAAGTTGTTCTGCCTTGCAACAACCCATGCAGGTATGGTAGGGAGCCGTTGGGTATCCAGTGTGGTCGCACGTGCTCTGCACTTCTTCTGGTCGCTGATGGATTGTGAGCAAAGGTCACGGGTGCATGGCCCCAGTTTGATCTGCACAGTCACAATCGGTTGTTGGCATCTGCAGCAGTCAGCAACAACATTGGTGTATGAGGAGGACAACAACCAGCGGAAGATTCCAAAAGCGAAGGTGGTTGGCCAAGGTACCTCGCCATCTGCTTTTGATGGCAGGTGCTTTCAGGAACACTGTGCGCTGCATACTCAGCTGTGCTGCGCGTTGCTGTGCTGGCCCTGCAGTTGCGTTGGCGATCATGGCGTATGTGCTTTCTGCGGTGTCCTTGCATGTGGTCGCGCAGCATTACATAACTGGTAAGTACATGGCACACCCCATTGTCACTGCAGATGTTTGTACCCTTTGCTGGCCCTTGTGACATCCAGCCGGCGTCAGGGCCCATTCACCCTCCCGAAGCTCCCCCCCCCCCCCCCGCCAAGTTGCCACAACAGCAGCGCCACGCTGGCGTATCCAGTCAGCTGTGTGTCACGGTGTGCTCAACAGATAGGCATCATCTGAAAGTTGCGCAATTTAACGCATGTGTACATATGCACGCATGCGTATGCTTGAGTGAAGGCCTTCCGGTATTTTGATCAGCTGCTATCTGTCATCTGTGTGTGCATCTGACAGGCCTGATGCTTGCCAGCTTCATCAGTTTTGTGATGAACGGGCCTGCTGCTGTCCTGACGAGCCTTGCCGAGCTGGACGTAGTGCCACCCTTCGATAAACCTTGGATGGCCTCCTCCCTGGCTGACTTCTGGGGCAGGTATGGCTTCTCAGCTGATGTACTCCTTGCCCTGCTCGGCGCTCATGTCAGCGTTGTGCGCTGCCAGCAACCTTTGGCGGTTGGGATCAACCTGTCTGCATTCTGCACTGACTGCCCATGTGGTGGCAGCATAGTGGCCACCACGCCTCCAGGCAGAGATTGCGATCTGAAGCAGTGACAGCAGGGCAGATGTGTGCGGGGGTGACTGTCGTCTGGTCGCGTACTTTTTGTGGGGTGCTGGCACCGCGGTGCTTGATTCGCGAACCTTGTGGACGGTGTGTTCTTGTGCTCCTGCGCTGCTGTTTACTGCAGGCGTTGGAACAACACAGTCGGTCTTACACTGAGGGCTATCTGCTATGATCCTATCGTGGAAGGCTGCTGGGTGCACAAAGGCCCAGCTTTTTCGGGAGGGTCAGCATCACACACATCCCAGCACAAGCAGCATGCCAGCACTGCTGCTGCTGCTGCTGCCGCGCCAGCAGGGCCGGAACGCGGAACAACAGCAATTGGTCTGGGCCCCAAAGCAGCAGCAGAGGCATCACCCAGCAGCAGCGGCAACGACACCAGCAAGGGTTCCAAGGTGCACCCGCTGAGGCGGGTGGCCGGTACTGCTGCCGCGTTTGCCGCTAGTGGCATCATGCACGAGTTCATCTTGCTGTATGCCTGTGATGAAGATGATTCATATGTGCCAGGCTTCTGGTTCGGATTCTTCTTCTGCCAGGTGTGGGGAGGGCGTGGTGGTTGAGGGAGGGGCAACCCTTGTGAGCGTTGCTGCAGGGTATCCAAGAAGCGCGGTTGCTTGTGTCGGTGTCAATGGTGGTGTCCAGCATTTGTCCAGCATTTGCAGATTCATGTGCAGGCTGCTCCACTGCATTCAAGCGTCTTGCAATGTCAGCGTGGCTCAGAGGGGCGTGCAATTGTTTGACACAGTAGACAAGTACCGACATATTGGTTTTGTTGGTCACATCAAACGCATTTTCAGCACACATCATGGCGTGCACCTGCACATGCAATGTCCACACCTCATTTAGGTGACTTCCTCGCCGCGTCCGTGACACCTGGCCATGCATATCATGATGTGTGTTGCCGTCTGCCCTCTGGTTTGTGCAGGTACCTTTGGTCGTATTGGAGGACATCGCTCGCAGGCGCCTACGCTCGGCTGGCTTGCACGTGCCTCGCCTCATAACCATGGCCCTTTCACATGTGGTGATCCTTGTCACGGCTTACTTCTTCTGGTACCCACCAGTTGAGGATCACACGGACATCATTCTGCGCTTCCTGGCAACTGTGAATGAGTGCGCAGCAGCTGCGTTCAGCGGCTTGCAGCCGCTGCTGCAGCAGCTCAAGCTGTACTCGACAGCCGCAGATGCAGCAACGTCTGATGGGAGCATCAGCACCGCTTCTTGATGGGCTGGGAGGATGGTGGCGGCAGGGGCGGGAGGCAATCACAAGGAGTGTGGTTGGGCAGTGCACGGGTATATACTCTTCCCGGTGAAACATGCTGCACGGCCTTACAAAGGTGTGCGTGTGGTGGTGTTGTGGTGCGGCATTGGTGTGTGGTGTGGAATGCGCGCATGGGTGGGGTGGGGTGGGGTGGGGGGCAGCTTCCTATGTGCAAAATCGGCATGCTGAAAGGGGGGCTTCCCATGAGGTGTACACTGCCATTGATTTGGTATGTACATGCACAATCTCACACAACTTTGGATGCTTGATGCATTGGCTGTATGCACTCCCTATGTCTACAACCGCTGCAGAGCACCAGGCTCATTGATGCATGCAGTTGCGTGCGGCGGTATTGTTCACTGCTGACATGTATATATACTGTCGTTGATATGTTGTCAGGTTGATAGCCAGCATAACACCATGTGGCAGTGCGCCTGGTTTTCAGGTTTCGTAAAGGCAGGTATAGTCTGCAACCCCCTGCCCATGCAAGTGATGATGTGTGGGCTTGTATGCAAGGTGTGGGCCTGTTTGCAAAAAGCGTGGGCTTGTTTACAAGTGTAGGCTTGCTTTTGAAAGTGTGGGCTTAATTTAGGATAGTCTCCCCTTTTTTTGAGCATGGCTCTGTGGCCCTTGTCTGTAGTTTATGCCCTATACCTCATATGAGCCTAGTTTGGCTCCAGAAAAGGCGGTCAGGCGTGGCCCTGACCCAGTTTAGGAGAATTATAATTAGCAGTAGTAGTAATGTTTGTGCATGCACAAGTGTGTTTTGTGGCAACTTGTCTTGGCTCAACCGGTGGGGTCTGTTGGGTGCGCAAGGCAGGGGGCAGCATCCCAGTTGTCAGGTCATCCTTGAAGCGTGATATGTCATGAACAGATGGTGACGCAGGTTTGCTCTGTTGTGTTGTTTTGATTCTGTGCCAAATCATCCGGCAAAGTGGCGCATGCTGTGGTTAAATGCTGGGGCAGTTGCAGTATGACTTGGGCTATCAATGTGCAGGTCAACAAGGCTTCACGTGTTCAGCGGGAGCAGTGGTTGATATGCCCCTCGGTTGAGTACAGGTGGGATGTTATTACGTAGATCTGTCTTTACTTTGTGCCCACCTATGTCACTAGCGACAATGGCACAGAGTTCAAGGTAGAGTTTGTACATTTGCTGGCAAGGTTGGACGTTGAGCATGTGCACACCCCGCCAGCAACGGCGCTGTAACACTGAGTGTGGAGAGGGTGGTTGAAGGTTTCAAAAGCATGTTATGTGCTCATGTCAACGAGCACCCTGAGCACCAGCTGCAGAGTGTGCCGGTTGTTTGCATGCATTACTGGTCTAGATTGCATGCTGCGTTTGGGGATCAGCCCACACGAGATTGTGTTTGGCCGGCGTCCAGCCAGGGCCGTGCCTTTTGCACTAGTGTACCAGGCGGCAGCAGTATCTCTGGCGGTTGTGGCTGTTGTCCCCGATGAGTGTGCTGCTCCCCTGCTGCACATCACCCAGCTGCAAGCAAAGCTGGCACAGCAGGATGCTGAGGTCTTTGAGCGCATTGAGGCTCAGTTTCAGCGCAACACGGCGCACTGGCCTGGGCTTTTGGACAACGTGCGCAAGCGCTTGCAGGGGCAACATCTGGCTGTGGGCAATTGGGTACTGGAGATGACTCCTGGCCCAACCCCTGCCCTACAGTCTGGGGTGAAGGGTCCTTTTTTGTTGGGTGACCTGGTTGGTCCGGGCCGCCAGACTGCATTTCTGGAAACAGGCTCAACCGAATGCAAGGACAAGCTTCGCTTTCAGCGGAAGGTCAGCAACTTGGCAAAGTATGTGGCCAAGCACCACCTGCGGGCGCCTTGAAGTATTGCATTTTGTTATGGGGGGTAGCGGGCCGGTGGTGGTGGGTACATACTCTGCTGCTACATAATGTGGTCACGGTGCTTGCAGTTATACTGTCTGCAGATACACCCTTGAGCTGTAACCCTGGGTGTTGAAGTGCAGGGTTCAGTCATACAAACCCCTCTTGCCTGCTGGCACACTACTTAATGGTGGCCAGTCAGTGAAAACACAGAGAGAGGTGGTTCTTGTTGTTTTGTGGTGGCTGAGTGGCTTGTACTGTTTGTCGACTGTTTGTTTGCTTTTTGTCATGCGCATCGGGGTGATTGCAGGGTTGAATGTTACCACCACTGATCCTACGCGCCTGCCCTTGCTCGAGAGACTTGTTTGAGAGACTGTTGGTTTGCGATGTTTTTGGTATGATTTGGGCTGGTCGGCTGTAGGTTTGTCAAGGGTGCTGTGGTGCCAACCTGCTGCTCACCTGTCCCTTGGGAGGGGGGGTACGGTTGTAGTCCGGTAGCTCGTGGAGTGACAGGAGGAGCTACAGCTTGGCTATAGGACTAAGCTGGCTCAGAGTGGGTGCTGTGCCCCTAGGTAGGACATCAGTAGGCATGCATGTTGGTGTGCTGTGTGTCGTCAGGATTAGGTGGAAGCATCGTGTGCAGGCATGTTGATCGTGTGGAGTACAGACGGCTGTGCAGTGTGACGTTGATGGAGGGCCGCCCTTGTGGTTGAAAGTGCTACCCAGTCCCTGCAGCTTGATCTGTCACTGCGACATGTGACGTGTTACTGTACAAAGTCTGGTTTGGAAATGGTAACATACTGTGCTGTTACATACAGCTCACTGTTTTGCCTGTCACGTTCTTGAACACAAGCATCCCTTTGGTGAGATGCATGAACGACAGCATGCAACCTGACTTTGTGTGCCGTGTGTGCCAATACAGTGTACATGGTAGTGCATGTGTGTGGTAGTGGTGTAGCTAGTATGGTAGTCAGCGAGCAGCTATGTCATGGGGAAAGGCAGCATCCCCGGCACCGATCTACATGCATACCAATGCTTAGGGGCCATCCAGTGGGTGGGGTTCAGCAAATTGAGGGTGGCAGCGAGCGGTGATGCCATGTGCTGGCAAAGGCAGTGGTGATGTCTCAGCACGAGTGTGTATGTGTAATCTGTGTGTATGTGTAATTTGTTGTGGTCCCACACGTCATGTGGGTACCCAAGCGACCAAGACATGCCCGACAGTGTGCACACTGTCACATGTGACAGCAACAGCCCCCCCCCCCCCCCCCCCACACACACACACAAAGGCACCACAAATACGAGTCTTGCTCCACCTCACTAGTTGTTTCATGCTGTTGCTGAGTGTCACTGTCACGCTGTGATCTGCAAGGTGGTACAGTGCCACAGATGCATGGTGATGCAATTGCAGCGTATCACAGCATGCCGGCTTGACAACGGCCAAACCTTGCAAGCTAGGTGTGTAGCAACACTAGCAGGCCTTCAGCAAAAAATTGCGAGTACAAACAGGCAAACGCTGGTGTGGCACAGATTGCAGTAGCTGGAAGGCGTTGCCTGGGAAGCTGCGCATGCAGCAGGGTTATCATGTCAGAGCTGACTGTGCAGATCCCAGACAGCGTTTGCAAGCACCCCCATAGGTGTGTGGGGGCGCCAGGCACGTCTTTTTCAACAGCCTACTATAATGAGTACGACATATAACAAAAACGACTTTCATACCCTCTTGAGCGACCTTCAAGGACAAGACCAAAGGCATTGTGGCCAGCCTGGCAGTTGATGACGTTAGGGGGTGTTCACACCGGGGTAGGGGCCAGTTGCAATCCTGTTCACATCAATGATTTGATAGCGACGTAAGCTCGATAGCGCCATGCATCGCCATGCATCGCCAATTGCTGTCGTTCAAACGCATTGCGGCAAGGGCTGCAGTTCAGCTCCACGCAGCAATCTGACAATTTTGAGCACTCGCAATAGCACGACAGCACCGCGACAATAGCGTTTTGTCGTCTGCTGCTGAAGTCAGTCATACGCATGTCAGTTCAAGGTATCGATACCTAGGATATCCTAGTCCAAGGTATCCAACTGTCGTCGGCGGAGCTCGTAACCAACCGCAGTAGCAAAGGAGGTCACAATACAGGTGGTGCCTGCAAGGAACAAAGGCAGTTCTGGCCCATTGGCAGGTTGTACCAATAACTCGTTAGGCCCCTGCTGTCGCTGCGGTGACCTTCGATGCAGCTGCGAAGAACCATTGTGCGGTCTATCAACCAGCCAGCCCCACAGACAGCAGTGGTGCAGCTACGAAGGCGACCTGGTGCGTTGCTGAGCGCTGTCTGGGCCCGCCCCTTGCTGTTCATTCTCACCAGCCACTCCAGTCAAGTCAGGCAAAGGAGTCGTGAACGTGCTGAACGGAGGCTGAGCATGTGCACAGACACAACGTCAGGCAGTCAAAGCAACGCTTTGTGTATCCTTGGGGTCTTACCTGACATGCAGCAAGGGCAACCAGCTCCTATCAACAGCAGCAGCAGATGGCGCCGGTGCAGGAGCTGTTTGAGGGCATCAGCAACATCAGGGACTTGGCTGAAGCTCACCCAAGGATAACTCCAGGTAACAAACAGCACACAAGTCCGATGAGCAGCGGCAGCAGTGTCATACGGTTCAACACTGGCGGCAGGCTGTCAGTGCTGTCTGTGTGCGCACACGCATGCGTGCGGCCAGCCTGACACTAAGTTACCTTGCTGGCGTGTGCGCAAGGTAGACAGCAGTGCAGCAGTACTGATGGGTATGATCTCAATTGTTAGGTGTATATATATGATCTCCATATTCAAAGTAGGTTTATGTGCACTGCAGGCAAGGTGTTCAGGACAGCAGCGCCCTTGAAGGCAACAGAGGCGGATGCGTCCCGCTTGTACAACGACCTGGGCATCAAGAACCTGGTGGGTGCTGCTTGAAATCGCACTTGATGATCATACTCATGATGACACACCAGTCACTGGTACTGGGCCAGTAAGGCAGCCGACAGGCTGCCAAGTACTCAATCGTAAGTTCCCCTTTCTCAAGCACACGTGTTGTGCACCACACAGGTGGACCTGCGTTCCCCAGAAGAGCTGGTTGTGGACAGCAGCCTGGCAGCCTTCGCAGGGGCCAGCTTCTGCAGCTACAAGCGCGACCCGCAGTGTCCAGGGTGGTGCCAGATGCAGCAACGTACCGGAACGGCAATTCTGATGTGCTCCACGTACACATACCCATCATGGAGATGTAAGGCTTCTTTCTTATTGCATTATCGCCCTCAGCACGGCGGCCGTGTGTGTGCTTCACCAAAAACAGTGGTTGTGCAACAGTACAGCAGTGCACCGCAAGCTCAGCTCTCAGCAACAGTGCAAGAAGGAATGCTAGCTGTATGCTGGGCAGCAGAACCTTGAAGCATCACCAGTCACCTGCAATTGTCAGTGTCTTTGTGGATCACTTTCCTACGTGCTGTGCTGGCATGTGATGTGATGTGCTGCAGGAAACAGCACTACATCTCTTTGTTGAGCCGCATGCCCAAATGGCTAGCAGTCAAGCTGATTCTTCTGAGGCTGGTCGATAAGTCTGCAAGCTGGAAGCTGGCGGTTGCGTGAGTACACTGCTCAGGTGTTGTTAGTATGAATCTGAAGCCCAGCAGCGGTCAGCATCATGGTGGTTCAGCTTGGGGTTTAGGTGCAAACTCCAAACCCGAAGCCCTGACCAACGGGGATGAGAACGGCATGCCTGTCAGGCATGGAGTGTACAACTTGTACAACTTGGGAGTTGACACTGCCATGCAAAATGCGATTACACACTCCCACGCGCACATTTGTATGGGTTGATCAGCATGAATCACCAAGCTAGGTACCATGGTGCGGTCTGTGTCTGTGTTGCAGGGAGGTGAACCGCGGTGGGCTGCAGGGGCTGTACCAGATCCTGCTGGAAGACCGTGGGCCCTGGTTTGCGGCAGCACTGAGGCACATCAGCGGTAAGTGTGAGTAAGTGTAAATATGTGTAAGTGTAAGAGTTGCGGGAATGCTGTGCTGGCGCAGTGTTGAATGCGTCACCAAGATAGTGCTTTTGGTTGAGAAAAAGAACAGAGCAAACAAGTGCAGCAGGATGCAGTTGCCCGCATCAACCACTCATGTTGCGTACAGTCAGCCAGCCAGCCAGCCAGCCAGCCAGCCAGCCAGCCAGCCAGCCAGCCAGCCAGCCAGCCAGCCAGCCAGCCAGCCAGCCAGCCAGCCAGCCAGCCAGCCAGCCAGCCAGCCAGCCAGCCAGCCAGCCAGCCAGCCAGCCAGCCAGCCAGCCAGCCGGCCAGCCAGCCGGCCAGCCAGCCAGCCAGCCAGCCAGCAAATCAGCAGCCAGAGGTGCCGCCTCTCAGTTTGCCAGCCAGTTCTAGATTGCCGCATCATGCGGCATGTGGGCACTCTAGACCCCTTTCACCATCATGCACGCTCACCCAGCTCCCTGTTGCTTGCCTCTCTGCAGAGTCTGTGGAGGCTGGTCGGCCTGTGCTCTTCTTCTGCAAGGCTGGCAAGGACAGGACCGGTCTGGTGGCTGCGATGATACTCACACTCATGGGCGCAAGTAAGCACACAAGGGCCATAATACGCTACACTGTGAGACCTACCTAGCTTGCCCTGACATATGTGGTCAGTGTGATGGGTGGTATGCTGTTACACCTGCCATCAGTTGCTTGACGGCAGGGTCTTGCATGGGCTTTGTGATCATGGCCCAACAGGCCTGCCCATGCTTGTGCTGCCCTGCTTCTGGCTTGCAGCTGAGGAGGAGATCTTGACAGATTACGTAATCTCAGATGAGTACCACCAAGTGGGCCTGGCTGGCCTTGAGGACAACCCAAAAACCACGGGCTTGGATAAAGACACCTTTGAGCGTGCGCCCCCGGAAGCCATGCACTATGCGCTGCGGGTGATGGAAGGTGCTGGTGGTGTGCCTCAGTACCTGGCCAATGCAGGGTTTGGGTACGATGAGCAGGAGCAGCTGCAGCGGCTGCTAGCACGGTAAGGCGCGCGCAGTGCGCCATATCTGCATTGCCCTGGCAAGCTGCGAGCAGGTCTTGTTCCTTGCTGTACATGTATATATGCTGTTGTTGATATGTTGTTGGGTTGATAGCCAGTATAACACCATGTGGCAGTGAGCCTAGTTTTCAGGTTTTGTAAAGGCAGGTAGAGTCTGCACCCCCCTGCCCATGCACGTGATATTGTGTGGTCTTGTTTGCAAGGTGTGGGCTTGATTTTGAAAAGTGTGAAAAGTGTGAAAAGGTGTGGGCTTGATTTGAAAAAAGTGTGGGCTTGTTTAAGAGAAGTGTGGGCTTGTTATTTTTCAGGCTTGTTTAGGACTGTCATGGTGTGGGCTTGTTTAGGCCTGTCTCCCCTTCTTTTGAGGATAGCTCTGTGGCCCTTGTCTGTGGGTTATGCCCTATGAGCCTAGTTTGGCTCCAGAAAGGGCGGTCAGGCGTGGCCCTGACCCAGTTTAGGAGTATTAGTGGTAGTAGAAATGGTTGTGCATGCACAAGTGTGCTTTGTGGCCCACAACCTATCTTGGCTCAACCGGAGGGGTGTGTTGGGTGCGAGGGGCAGGGGACAGCATCCCAGTTGTCAGGTCATCCTTGAAACATGATGTGTTGTGAATAGATGGTGACGCAGGTTTGCTCTGTGGAGTTGCCCTAATCATGTGCACGTGCCCAACCATGATTCTGGACTCATCATTGGCAAGCTACTTGGGAACATGTCTTTTAGAGGTACATAGGGACTGTTTAGAGCCTTTACTATGATTGTTGCAAGAATTGCACCTTTGGAGGCGAGCAAAACTACAACGTGTGCTTGCTTACTACTGAGTAGTGTTGGTCATATTGGACTAATTTGCCAAGTGGCGCATGCTGTGGTTAAATGCTGGGGCAGTTGCAGTATGACTTGGGCTATCAATGTGCAGGTCAACAAGGCTTCACGTGTTCAGCGGGAGCAGTGGTTGACAGGCCCCTCGGTTGAGTACAGGTGGGATGTTATTACGTGTATGCATGATGCATTAGGGCACAGTGAGACACGGCAGACGGCTGCATGTCTCAGGCAATCTTACTTTGTGGTGGTAGCCGCATGCGGCCAAGTGGTGTGGTGGGGTCCCGGTTGCCAACCGCGGTGCTGCTGCAGAGTACTCGTACGATCGTGCTGTGGCAACCAATTATGACGATAGTGCTGACGGCAACACTACCACGTTTGGTTGTGGTGTGTATGGTTGTGGTGTGTATGTTCAGGAGACAGCCACATATTTTCTACAGCATAGTTCGTGCCAACACTGCGTTGTGCAGTGCTGACGCGGCTGGCGGTGGCATAGATGCATACGATGATGAGTCTTTGTTCCCGGATTGTGAGTCACATAGTTGTTGCAAGAGATGTGCCTCGTCATGTTTGTGAAGCCACTACCTAGTAGCAGCTGTCATACTGTCACTCCGGGAGTCTGCCCACTTCATCCGCTGGCATCAAGGCTTGGCACAGTAGTACGGCGTGCCTGAGTGTCATTTGAGTGAATGTATGATGCAGACTGCCAACAGCGCCCTTTCACAACTTTGACGCAGTTCCAAGTTATTTTTTGTGACAAAGGTTGTTGCTGACTTCAGCTGTAGTGACTACAGCCGTGAGTTCAAGTACCTGTCGCTTTCAAACTTGCGGCAAGTAGGGGTCCCAGTGGTTATGAGGAAACCTGAGGTGCCGCCTCCAGGCCTGTGGGTGGTGCATTGTCATTGCATCAAGGGTCAATGAGTTGAATACAGTTGGAGATGTCAATCATTGATGTTGTGTGCCATGGGTCGCAAGTCACTTGCTAGACTCCAGCAGCCTGCTGTCTACAACAGTCTTCAGCACCGTTGTTGTACAATGTGCTGATTGGGCCAGCGCAGTTGCATCTCTTGTCTTGTTGCAGCTGTGAGGGTTGGCTGAGAGCAACATTGTGGCACAACATCGCTGCAAAAAGGGTTCTGACAGTGAGAGGCCGCCGCAGTCAGTTGCCAAGCCTGTGAGTGGCGAGAAGCATAGCAGGCAATGCCCAGCACCAGCAACATGGAAGTTGTCACATTGGGTTGAACTACTAGCTGGGCCAGCTGCACTTGTGCAGCCAGCATCAAGGAGCAGCCAACATAAGGTTTGCGACCGTCGAGCCAGCCACTGGATGTCATGCTGCCCTAATGCGTGACACCGCTGATGGTCTGTGCGGCTGTGGTGCTACACAGGCCAACGAGCAATTTCAAAGTCCGCGGCTGGCCTGAGCTGTAAGCATAGCCCTTGACTGCATAGCTGAACATGCTGCTGAGTCAGTGTATGTGTGGAGGCTGGCATGTGATCACAAGCGGCCAGCAGTGCCATGAAACTGCTTGGTTTGGCTATTGGCCATCAGTTGTGAAGCACATCTCCAGAACATCAATACGTGCACTTGCAGGCATCGTGTTTTGCTGATTATGTTGTCAAACTGGTGACCACCACTACCACTACCACACTTCACGAGAGTGTTGCGTCATGCATACGGCACTCACAAGCTCACATCCCATTGGCATTCTTCCACAAAGTTGAATGCAGCCAATATGCCAACAGTCTTGCAGCAAAGTTCGCACTTTCTTTTGTAATATATTGGCGGTCAAGCTAACCACCTTGCAAGACGTCAGGGGACCTGCTGCGTGTGGCGGCGCTTGCTCTTGATGGTTGATGATTGTTTTGATGGTGGGCAATTTTAGTGAAGATGTCGCAAGCTACTCATATGCAATCATTCGTCGTGAGATGTCGTCCCGTCCGCTCAGCGAGCCTGCGAACCTCGGCTTCGCAGCTCGGCATCCTTCAGTATTAGCGAACGCTATTGACGTAGGTGTACCAAACGCTTCTCCACGGATTGGTCATCTTGGTTGGTCTCGCCGACCTTCCAGCAGCCATTCCTTGGAGGATGACGGACAAGCTAGACCGAGGCTGACAGGATGTTTCGTTACCTGATTCGGTATGTCACGTATCACATTGACGTTTCGAATCATGCTTATCAACAAATTCGCAGCATTCGGTTTCGACACAAGCCTTGTGACAATCGAACCTCATATCATATCTACACTCACCAGCCTACCCCAGCAGCAGCAGCACGCCGGCAACAGTAAGTGTGTAGCAGCTGGACAGTAGCATCACTGCAGTAACGCCTCCCCCAGTCCTACAAATCACGTGGAAGGGATGGATCCAGCACTGACGCCACCTGGCCGTTAGCCGTTCTATGTAGAAAGTGTCTTGTTTGCCTTGCAAAACTGCAGATCGTCTGCAACAAGCGCTCCTCTGTTTGAGCCTTTGTGGTCTTCTGACCAGTCGACAGATGGTAGCAGTGACAATGTACATCCCAAGCAGCAATCTCATTAGGTCAGTGCTCTACTGCGTCAGCAGCATTCAGCCTATGTCGCAGCAGCCCTGGCACATGAAGGCCTTAAGCGTCATAAATGAATCGGTAGGTGGTGCTATTGGATTGTGCACACTGTTGGCCGTTTGGCAGCAACCACAACTTGGTCTTTGTCTGCTTTGGTGGTGGTAATACTTGTCTGCTTTGGGGGGGGGGTGTATGGCACCCAAGATGGGCGGGTACAGGGTGCGGGGGGGGGGGGGGGGGGGGGTATGGCACCCAAGATGGGCGGGTGGGCTGGGCTCCAGTTGCAGTGCCCACTGCTAGCAGCCACCAGTATAAAGCTAGTGTGTGGCATGCTGTTGCCAGTCTAGTAGTTATGCTGCAAGGATTTCCTGATGTTACCATTCATGCCGCCTGTCTGCTCCCTATCTGCAGACAAAGTGGACTGTTTTGGCAACAGTGATTGCAGTGCTGTTGTGGCAGCATAATGAGTATGCCGCGTGGTGCGTGGTGGGAGCTGTGCTGTCTTCATTCTTATGCAAGGTGAGGGCCGGGGCTAGTGATACAGGCCCCCAGGTACACCACAGTAGGCTTGTACCCATCCCATGCATGCATGCTACAATGTATCCCCTGTGCTTACACCCCATGAGGCACACATCCACCTTGCCAGCTTGCTTGCTTGCTTGCTTGCTGGCTGGCTGGCTGGCTGGCTGGCTGGCTGGCTGGCTGGCTGGCTGGCTGGCTGGCTGGCTGGCTGGCTGGCTGGCTGGCTGGCTGGCTGGCTGGCTGGCTGGCTGGCTGGCTGGCTGGCTGGCAGCCAATTAACTGACTTGATGAGTAGATAAATTTGACAGACGAGAGGGGCCAAGAATGTGGTTTTTGATGTATCTCGTCCAGATGACTAGTCAGTACTACTCTCTGGAGCTTTGCCACAAAGTACTGGGCCAGTCAACCTGAGTTGATGGATGCTGGAAGTTGGCTGCATGTGCAACCCACAAAATGGCTTATGCATTGCCAATGTTCAATTGAGGTTCAACTCAGGGCTTGCTGGGCTGTGCTGGCGTGGCATACTGCTGCAGGTGCTGAAGCACGTCTTGAACCACAAGCGCCCAGACAATGCGCCAAAGGCTGACCCCGGCATGCCTTCGTCGCATGCTAACAGTGAGTGGCACTGGCAGCTACACCAAGGGGATAGCTCGCCACGCATTAACTCGTCGCCCAGCCCCACCCTCCACCCTCTGACACAGTCAATGCCAGCCTCAAGGTTGCTGCCTGGCTTTTGCCATCAGCTGCACGGTCAGGTCGTGAGCTTGCAAGCTTACAGTGTATGACACTTGCTGTGGGCGAGATCTCGTGACTGAAGAACGGTTCCTGCCTTGCAACAAGCCTGTTGACAGTGAAAACGCTGAAGTGGGATCCTGCAGGCACTTGCAACTGGCCAAAGGAGTGCATTTGTTGTGTCCAGTTCTGTGATAAAGGCAAACATGGATGCACAATTGTTGCTTTGCACACGCAGGTTTGAACTTCCTGTCTATTTACGCAGCCCTGTCTTTGGCTTATCACACCCATAACAGACGGGGGGCACTTTTGCTGGTCGCACCCACAGTATGCCTGGGCATATTCAAGGTGAGGGACGTACTGAACCTTCCCTGGCTTCACCAGCAGAGTGCCACAGTCTGATCAGCCTGAGCAAGCCCATCCAAACCCATTTGACCCTGCCTTCACCGAGTGACTGGATTGTAGGCGCTTGTCAGCCTGTACAGCCCCCTCAGATGTTAACCTGGTACTGGCTGGCAAAGCACCCGCACCCTGCTTGAATCACTTGTTCACTGACGGCATGCTGGGTAGTAGCCAACACAGCCTGCCAAACTTGGATTATGGGGACAATGAGTCATGAGTCATTATGTCCTCTGTGATTGTTACTGTGTGCAGACGTGGCTGCGAGTCCTCTTGGGCCTTCACACATGGCCCCAAGTGCTAGTTGGAGCAGCTCTGGGTGCCAGCACAGCCGTTGCATGGTTCAAACTGGGCACAAAATGGGCCCTGCCAGCACTACAGCAGTCACAGACAGGCCTAGGGGTCTTGTATGCCGCAACGTGCATCGGCCTAGCAGCATTTGGGTTGAGCTTCGGCACCACGTGGTGGAAGGAGCAGCAGCAGAAGACTCTGCAGCAACATGGCATTTCTACCCCCAACACTAGCAGGGCCAGAAATATGCAGTAAAGTAAGAAATGAGATGTGCCCTTGGCCATCTAGTTTTATCCAGCTCAATGATCGATAGCGTTGGCGCACAGGGGATGAAGCCGTTGTGAACTGCCCTAAACCGTTTTTTTTTGTGTGGGGTCGCGTGGGTTTCTCAGAAACTGCGGCAGTGATGAATATCTGGCTGCTGCCAGCCAGCGGGCAATAGGGGGCGGGTGTTGCGCAGGGGTGCACTTCCAAAGCACTGCAGGGTTTAGGGCGGCTGGTCCCAGCCTCAGCTCAGCCACATGGCCCCTTTGAGAGGTGCTGCAGAGGCACGCCACTAATGTGGCACTCACAGGCTACTTGGGACGAGGAGGAGAGGGCTACTGAAGGCATGAGCAGTTGAGCAAGTGAATGCAGGGTGCGTTTCATGCTCAGTGCTTGGCAGGATGCAGAGGGTATTGGGCAGCTTTCACCCTGAAGGCGCACCCTGTCGTGAGGTTGTCTGCACCTTAAACCCTTGGGTCATTGAATGCATGCATGGGCATCGATTATTGCGCAGTGGCATTGTTACATATGTGTGTGTGCGTGCGTGCGTGCCCGTTTGCTCGTGCGTGTGTGTCTGTGTGTGTAAGATTTGGACTGAGTTTGTGTGAGTGTGTGTGAAAGAGCTGGCATGTCGTGTCTTCACAATCCTGGCAACACCCAGCAGGCAGGACGCATAAGACTGCAAGTCAGAAACCCGTATTGAAGGTACTTTGTGCTTGTTTTGCATGCGTGAGGACTGGTCTGCAAAGCTGTGTGTCTGACAACGGCCTCAGGCCGTGCGGCACCTCCAGGCATGCACCTCCAGGCAGGTGCGGCACCTCCAGGCATGCACCTCCAGGCAGGTGCGGCACCTCCAGGCATGCAGCAAGTCGGTTATTTGTCGCGTGTCCTAGGTAGGACATCAGGAGGCATGCATGCTGTTGGTGTGCTGTGTCACAGTGCTCAGTGTTGTCAGAACAGGCGTACGCATTGTGTGCAGGCAATGCTGATCGTGCGTAGTGCAGACGGCTGTGCAGTGCGATGTTGATGCAGTGCGATGTTGATGGAGGGCCGCCTTTGTGGTTAAAGGTGCAACCTGGTCCCTGCAGCTTGATCTGTCACTGCGACATGTGACGCGTCACTGTGCAAAGTTGGATTTGGACAACGGCAAACACGTGTGAAATGCGTCATGGTGGTTGGCTTGAATAGTCAGGGGAAAGGGAAGTGGACTTCGAGTGTGTTTGCAAGTATGGCAGTGCCCCATAGGGTGGCCTGTGTGCTCAGGGTCGCTGCACATGACCTGTAGGTTGCTACCCGGAAGTGGGAGCACCAAGTTGTAGAGGGGACCCGATGGCGGATGTCCGTCCCTCGGACAGTGTGCTTGTGCAAGTTGTGTGAGGCAGGGGTTGGTGATGAGTTGCATATGATCACCAAGTGCGTGCAGTACAATGCAGTGAGGCAGCGTCATGTTTGAATGCCTGGGTGGATGGCAGCATGTGGTTGAGGGCCCTGTCTCTGCAGCTGGTCTGACACAGTTCATGTCCCAGGAGCAGCACCTGGTAGCTGCCTTCCAAGTGGATTGCAGCCATCAACAGTGGGAGACTCCTCCTGCAGAGTTCTTGGAGGCTTTGAGTGATGGTGGATTGGATGTGTCTAGATCAGATCTGACGAGGAAGCCATTGTAGATGATGTCTTGGCCCATGCGGCGGACTTGTTGCATCTGGATGAAGTGTGAGTCGATGCTTTGCTTGCTTTGTTGGTGGTGTGGGTGTGGCTTTGTGCCCCTGCCGACTTGCAATCTCACACGCGACAAATCACCAACTTGCAGGAACTGTTTGCTGCATGCCTGAAGGTGCAAATTTGAAGCCATTGGCAGACACAAAGGTTTGCAAAACAGTTTACACACATGCAAAACAGGCACAAAGTACCTTCAATACGATTTGCCAACTTGCAGCCTTATGCGTCCTGCCTGCTGGGTGTTGCCAAGCTGTTGAAGAACACAGGCCAGCTCTCACACACACACACCCACACACAATCAGACCAAGTGTCTTACACACAAGCGCACGCACGCGCACACACGCGCACACACATGCAGAAGTGCCTCTGAATTGCCTTAACTGCTCACGCCTACAGCAGCCCTCTTCTCCCTGTCCCACTTAGCCTGCACAATTATTGGCGTGCCTTACACAGCATGTCCACAAGGGGCCATGTGGCTGAGCTGAAGCTAAGACCAGCCGCCATAACCTCATTATTGAGCTCGATATAAAAGCCCTAATTCCTAAACCCAAAGGCCCCACATGCAGATATATTGACGCTGCAGCCGCTCGCCTGAGAGCGTCAGCATAAACATAATCTATCATTTGCCTGCCAGCCGGCCAACTGCAGGGTGAGGAATGGGGAGTGACCAGCAAAACCTCGGAGCATTCCATCTTCAGACCCCTGTTGCTTGAACACTCCTCGCAGTGCGCGCAGCATGGGCTGCCCATGAACAGCAATGAAGTCGCTTCATTGCAGGACGTACAGTAGCTCCCACAGCAGCAGGCTGTGCCACAGCAAGTCGGGCTTGCCGAGCAGACGTGAGCTTCTCTGGGGCGAGATGCAGCTGCAAGGGCAGGACACAGCCCACAGCAGATATGGCACACTTGTCAGGGGCACCCATGTCCCTTTACATCATTGGGCATGCTGGAGGGTGATATTGTGCCCTTCGGGTCCCAAGCAGCGGCATGCAAAGCGACCGCATCCGTGGCCATGCTTACCTTACTGCATGTCTCTGGCCCTGCTGATGTGCGACTAGATATGCCATGTTGCCTGCAAAGTACGCAGCAGCGGCAGCAGCAGCGGCAGCAGAGAGGATGTGGGAAAGCTTCGTGAGGTGGGAAAGCACGATATGCAGGTGTCAGCACGTGCACATACACACGCCTTCCTTCCCTGTGCTGCCTCCTGCATACACCAAGCCTGTTAGAAACTGCGTGCAGTGCGCTTGGGCCGTTCAGGCTCAACCAACACCCAGACATACAAGTGTTCATCAGTTTCTACAGGCACAACAGCCAGGACAGTCAACTTCATTGCGGTCCGGCCAACTGGGCTGACCAACACTGCACACGGCGTACCCTCTCTAGAAGAAAGGCAGTCCACTGCAGGCAGCGCAGCGAAGACCGTTGGATCCGGAGCAACCCCCCTCCAAGTCCACCAGGGTTCTTTTTTGGCACTTTGTGCATGTCGAGCACAGCGAGTGTCGGGGGACGTCCTTTGTCAACAGGGGAGTGAAGTTGTAGCTGTTGAGCCCCCGCCACAGCTTGCTGGCCACATCTTTGTTGTCGTCATCCTCAGCACGCTGCGTGCACCTGCCACAGGACATGGACGAACGCATTGCAGCATGATAAAAATCGAAACAATCTTCAGCCTCACCACACTGGTATGCCATTGGGCAAGGTGGCCATGCAGTTCTGCACAGCAGCATGCCTCTGGCGCGACTGCTGTAATGACGAGGCAGGTACCCTCGTTGTCTGTACTAGCATGCAGATGCGCTGCGTCCTGATAGAACAACAAGGACTGCTGCCAGTTCAACTTGGCAAGTTGATTGCACTGCATGGCAGCTGCAGGAATAGTCTACCACTCACCCAGGGCACTCCCTCCAGTCCTTGCTGCTGTCACAGCCTTCCCGCCAAGCACCAACATGGTCCCTGTGGTGGTGAAATTGGCAGCAGCAATAACGCATCTTGTGTGCAGATTCTTGCTCGCAACATGTGCACCACAATCTCTGACACGCAAACACCCATGTTGCCCCTTGCTCTGCCTCGATCTATAGCCCAACGTCAGCTCAGCCTGCTGAGCACTCACCCGCACAGTGTGTATCTGCCATGAGAGCGCTCGCAGAACTCCTTACTGTAGGAGCACAGCACATATCTGTCTGTGTTGTCGCATATGACCTGCAACAGCAAAAGAAGGATGCAGACCTTGTGAACATGCATGCCATATTGCAAGGCTCACATGCATGGCTTTACTGTCATGGCATGCTTCACAAGTGCTGTGGCATCGGCCCCTGTAGGAATATTCTGTGCAGCATGTGCACAATGACACGAGTTGCACAGTGCACGAACTGGCTGCCGGACACTGTGTGAGCATATGTTGCACTCAGCACGGACCTTTGAACAGGCCTGCCGCATACACGCATGATAACAACAGACAGCACATGGCAGCTGTGTGCCAGAACGTATGCGCTGGCACAGCGTGCCAAAAAGATAAACATGAGACGGAAGCCCGGGACCTGGTGCACAGCTTGAAACTCCCCTCGCCATGGCCGGCCGTTGCTGCTCCCTACTCAAGCGTGTTTCGATCTTGAATTGAATAATGCGACCACAAGCTCCCTGCTGCTGCCTCACCTGGTTGCAGCACTGTGTGCGTGTCATGTGCTCCTGCCTGTCACTCTTGCCGCACAGGGCGCAGCTGGCACCGGGTGGCACAACCTCACTGCTGCTGCGGCGGCTTGAGACTTCACAAGGGACCAGGGGGAAGCGGCGGAGCATGTCTTCATCTGTGTAGAAGGTTGCGCGCACGTTTGCGCGCTGGAAGACCTTGCAATCTGCACGGCCAGGGACCAACATGGGACGGGAAGCGCAAAACAGCAAGACTAGCATGGGTTTCCCAGTGATGTTGAGAGGTGGAGAATGCACATCCTTGCATGCATGGGGAGGAAGATGCACGAACATGCATGGAGCAGCATCTCTGCGGGCACCATGATGATGGTGCATCTCTGCCGGCATGCAAGATGCATGGGGTAAAGCAGGATGTAGGGGGACTGGACTCATGTCCCTAGGATGCAGGCCTGTGTGCTGACATGGCAATGGTGCACCCCAAGTGCAGCTGCCAGCGTGAACGCTGCTTGCGTTGGTTACCCCCCTACCGTCCTTGTGTGCAGTCCAGTCTGCTGTCTGGTGGTCCTTGCTGCAGTACATCACCATCTTGCAGGCACTGCACTTCTTCAGCACCTCCTTGCTGGTCTCACTGCCAGGCAGAATGGGCGGCAGCAGTGTGCATCACAGAGAGGTGTCATGATGACTGCTGTAACTGATGTGCATGTAAAGGATGAGCTGATGCCACGGCATACTGTGCCCAGTTGGGGTAGGCAGCTGACAGGGGCAACTGATGGCATCGGCTTGATATTGTTCACTCTGCTGCTGCCACCATGTCACTGCTTCGTCACAGCAACCACACAGAAGCTTCTCAAAACTGAAGGCGTTACAGCAATTCACCCAGGCAGCAGCTCACACCTCCCTGGTCCCGTCCAGTCCAACTCAGATCAAAACATCAACTTCAGCCAAGGTCCCCACCTGCATCCTGGATGCTCGCAGCGCTGTGGGTACCAGCACTGAACATGTCTGGACTCCTCCTTTCTGGCAGCATTGGCTGCTGGTGTGTTCTTCACCATAGATCTGCCGCAGTCCGCTTGCGACACCTTTGTACCTGCCGGTGGGGATTTCTCGTGGTGCACTTGCAAGTGCAAAAAGTTTGATCGTGATCCCTAAATTGCGGAATCCTTATACCAGCTCAGCTGAATGTTTAGGTGTCACTATGACAACAACGGTACCGTCTAAGTTGCCCCTGCCCTCAACAAGCTGGGACAAACTATAAAAGTATTTCAGGGCCCTCCAGGCAGGCTGAACTTGGCTGGTGACTGGCGACTGGGTGAATGTGTAGTCCAGCTAGACCTGCAGGTAGTGCGGTGCATGCCTTCAGCTGTGCTGAGGCTGTTCAAAACAATAGACGGACATACGCCTACATGAAATCTAGCTATAGTTGTGCTGGAAAGCTGACCGCGGTGATGCATCACAGCACAGCACAGCACAGCATGGCTTCTGGTGTTCCTTGCCACATGACGATACCGCCAATCACCCATATGATTGCATCCATCAAGTTTCCGACCTTTCTGGAAGTGTTATGCATGCCCACACACCCTTGCAGTCTCGGTGTTGCCACATCCCAACAAGTTGCAGGAGCTGCCTGCTGCCTGCCTGCCTGGTGGTGCAAGGCCAGTGCGAACACAGTGGACCAGTCTCCACACATGACAAAAATGGACGAAATAACACCCAAACACCTTCAAGGCACCGCCGTCAGCATTGTATTGTTATGGTGCCGTCAGATTGGCAACTGGGGCTAACGGTGACAGGAAAAAACACACAGTTTGCCAATTGCACGGGTTTGAGGAGCTGTTGGTGACAACAAAGTTGCAACACCACGAACTGGGTGCTTGGCAGTAGTGTCGTGTGGCAAAGAACACCAGACCCCTCTAGAACAAAGGATCGCAGACAAGGCAGGTAAGGCCAGCACCTCCAGGAGGAAAGCTAGCTCCCTCCAAGCGCATCATAATCTTGCTGTGGCACTTTGTGCATGTCTCGCACAGCGCATGCTTTGGGACATCCTTCGTGAGCAGCGGGGCAAAGTTGTAGCTGTTGAGGCCACGCCACAGCTTGCTGGCAACCTTGTTGCTGTCTTCATGCTCATCACGCTGCGTGCATCTGCACAAGAAAGTCAAAGAGACAACCACGTAGTGGCATAGTGACAATCAAAACAAGCTTTACAACACCTATGTCACATCCTGCATAGCGATCATGTAGTCCTGCACACAGGATGCCCCGGACGCTGGAGTGCCGCAGGGGCAACTGCTGGACTGTTTCTGGGTGCACGCGGGCAACGGACTGCTGCCGTTTTTTTTGGTTTTGCTGCTGCTTGTTGCTTATACAACATGCCAGCTGCAGGGATGGTCTGCCACTCACCCAGGGCACTCCCTCCAGTCCTTGCTCCTGTCACAGCCTGGCTGCCAGGCGTCAACATGATCCCTGTGGTGGTGAACGCAACACGAGCAGTAACACTTTTGTGTGCAGGATCGTTTGGCGTAACTTTGGGTTCCACAGTTCCTGACATCATGCCTGTGGGCGCATTGGAAGACCTATGCAACTCCTAATTCCGCCATCACTCCAAATTTTCCGGCGGCCCTCTCACACTCCAGGCATACATTGACTCCAGCGTCCGGGCCCCTTCCACGACTTCAGAGTTTTCACCCTCTCCCACCCCCACAGCACCCCTCTCACGCCCCCTCCAGGCCCCCTCCCACACTACAGACTGTCCACCTGATCCAGAATTCTAGCTATTTGCGCATTATTTTCGCTAAATCGCGTTTGCTTACATATGGCTGCAAGGCAAGCCAGTAATGCGATTATTGCGAGTATGATACTCCTGCAGCCACATCCTGACAGCTGCACAAAACCCAGCCACTCTAGCACGCTAGTTTTTTCACAGGATGCACGGCTGAAGCGTCGGGGTTTGGGTATGTGTTAGGCTTTTGTTGTCTGGAGTAGGAGTGGGGGCAGGGTCGGTAGTGTGGGAGGGGCTGGAGCAAAACACAAGTCTAGTCCCAGTTTTGTAGAAAGTGCCATTGGCATTGTGTCCAGTTTATTGGCGCACAAGCATACCCCTTGCAAAACGCTTGGCCCTAGTCTGTAGCCTAGTACCTGCCACTTACCCGCACAGTGTGAACTTCCCATGTGAGCGCTCACAGTATTCCCTGCTGAAGGAGCACAACACATATCTGTCTGTGTTGTCGCAAATCACCTGCAGCAGCACAATGTAAATGCAGGTTATGTGAACCTGCTTCACCTTTGGAGCACAGGGAAACAGCATGTCTTTTGCGGTACCCGTGTTGTGGGCCACACCCATGCGCAACAATGTGCTGCACAGGCAATGCACAATCACACAAACGATGTATGCCCATAAGGTGGAGATGGTACTGACTGCTGGACTGGCCCGTTTCGACAGCAGACCGGACAATACAAATTGTGCAGCTCTGAACAGCACTTATGTGCTGGCACCGTGTGTGCCTAGATGAGGCAGATGAGAAGGTCCCTTGAGACCTGATGCACAGCTTGCAACACTCCTTGCCACGGTCCACCACAACTGTGGCTGCCCTACCTGGTTGCAGCACCGTGTGCGTGTCATCTGCTCCTGCTGGTCATTCTTGCCACACAGGGCACAGCTGGCACCAAGTGGCACCTCCTTCATACTGCTGCAGTGGCCAGATTGCACACAAGGCTGCAGGGGGTAGCGTTGCAGCATGTCTTCGTCTGTGTAAAAGCTTGCGCGCACGCCCACACGCTGAAAGACCTTGCACTCTGCAGGCCCACAGAAGCAACATACAAAGGAGCAAGCAAGAAAACGGGGCTGACATACGTTGACCGAGTGGTCAATGTGCCCCTGTACCTGCATGCTGGGGTGAAGATCTCAGGCACAGGAGCTGCGGCTGTTGCTGCGGGCTCCACCCCGTCTGCTGAAGGCACTCGTGAGTGGCTAAGATAGGAGTAGTGGACTCATGCCCATTTTCCCATAGTGTGTGCTGACATGCCATGGCTGGCACAGGGCGGCCTGAACAGCATGCTGACTTCGCTCCCACCTTCCTTGTGTGCAGGCCAGTCTGCTGTTTGGTGATCCTTGCTGCAGTACATCACCATCTTGCAGGCACTGCACTTCTTCAGCACCTCCTTGCTGGTCTCACTGCCAAGTCGGGAAAGTGGGCGGCAGCAAGGTACATGAATTCAAGGGTGCCGGACATCTTGACATCTTGCAGCTGCCGGGTGCTCAACGCTTCGCTACAACAAAGTCCGATGCAAGAGATGATCTACTGCTTCGGCTGATGAGGTCACCTGTGCAGCTCGCACGTTGCTGGGTGGGGACCAGCAACAGTCACACCAGCTGGACGATTTGCCCGATACCATGGTATCATGGCAGCGACACCATGCAGGCAGCCAAGGACCTCACCTGCATCCTGGGTGCTCGCAGCGCTGTGGGTACCAGCACTGGACATGTCTGGACTCCTCCTTCCTGGCAGCATTCGCTGCTGGTGTGTTCTTCACCATGATTCTGCAATCCGCTCTGTATCAACCGAAGGGTGTTCTCGCTGAATTGGTTGCATTTTGCTGTTCCATTTTGTGTTTGTGTGTGAAGCTGATCGCGGTTGTTGCAGTTCAAGCGTACTGCAACTGTTGTTGTCTGAAGTGGTTCGCCAGGTGGTTGTTGCATGATTGTGTGTGAATCCAGACATGTAGCACATAATTGTCTAGCTAATGCCCTTCCAACAGGCTGCACATGGCTGGTGACTGGTTGCTGGGGCCCCCAGCCTGGGGGTGTCTCAGCTTGGGTCTGGAATAGGTACCTGGACTGGCACATGACTCCATATTCAGTACAGTGTACTACGAATCGCCTTTTCCAAATGATCACTCTTGCAGGAGCCCAAACAAATGCAGTACAAGTACTTGTACTTGTCGATAACTGATGGGGGGGGGGCAGTCTGTCGAAAAGGTTGGTTGTCTGTTTGCTCGATGATGTAGCAGTTGTAGTCGCCTTGCACAACTGCTGAAAAGCCGTGATGGTACCTGTGACACACCAAAAACAAGCTTGCCATCCAATTAGACCGGTCCAGGTAGTAGGAACTTGCTTCAGTTGCTGAGGCTGTTCAGTGCAGTGAGGTGCAACATGATTTATCATAACTACACCCTGCAGGATCCCAGCTTCGACTGTGATTGGGAGCTGGCTGTAGTGTCAGCACATCACACCACAGCACGGCACAGCATAGCACAGCACGGCACGGCACAGGGTCCAGCGTTCCTTGACGCATGCCACATTGTGAGTGTTGTATTGCCCTATCCCACATGGGTTCTGATGAACTGAGAGGCTCATGCATCCAAAGACGAGGCAGCCTTGTGGCAGGGTGTCTTGTCAGCACCAGCCTTGCTACCTTGTGTGAGAAGTGGTAAGTGGTAAGTGCAACAATGGGTGAAGTGGTAGCACACGAGTGCACTGCTTGGCGCGTTTTTCACGATGCTCCTGATGAGCTGTAGGCAACCCTCTCTGGATGCGTTGTGGGCACGTTGTGGACAGCTTGTGGACCCACTCCAAGTTGTTCAAGTACATGGCAGCGCTGCCTGAAATAGGAATAGAATAGTAAGGAATAGTCCCAGGTGCAGTCGGCTTCCTCTGAAGCCATCACCTATAGGAACACCAACCCCACACATCTCGGCGCCGAAGGCACTAGTGTGTTTGGAGTGGGCGCACGCGTTCCTACCCGAGCATATGGGTCCCCGGTACCAGCTTCGCGCTTGCCTGACACACTTGGTAGTGGCTCCATGTGGGGGCTGCCACCCCGCCACACAGGGCTGGTGCCCCACTACGGCCAGGCGAGGGGGGTGGGAGACGAACCCACGACCTTCCAGAGTGTAACCGGATGCTCTACCACTGAGCTACCCCCCCAAAATGGTCTTCACGCAACAACATGGTCCACAGGTCTATGGTCTCTTCACAGTGAGCAAACTCATGCAGAATTACCAGATCGTCAACTGTCAGGAATGTTCCCTTCCGATGCTGGGTGTCGTTGCAGCGTAGCTGCGTGTGTCGCCCTGTAACCCCTTCTTCTTCTTGTCAGGAATGTGTCACCAACTCCAACCACTTACAGCGACGCAACAGGCAGGCCCCAAGCAGAACTCACACGCCACCGTTGCTGTCGCAGCCAACATCCCACACAAGCCTATCAGTGCGGTGGGTCCGCAACAGCCTGGCATCAACCGCTGTACAAGGGTTGCCAAAAGCATGAACCTTACTGCAATACCAAATCCATCAAGTACACCACCCGCGGGTTCTGACCACAAATCCCCAGAAAGCCTTTGGAGCACACAGGTGCTGTTGCTGTGCCATCAAGGCGGAAACTTCATTCGTACACGGGCGGCCACAGATCATATGGGGTCCCAGCAAAGGGGCCTGTAGAGCCACAAGGCTGCACTGTGTAAGTCCCTGCCACTTCAATACCACAAGAAAGCACACACCCTCTGGCCTGTTGTGCAAGGGTTCACATGATGGTGTGGTACAGCAGTATGTTCTCTCAACAGCTCAGCACTGCGCACGTTGAGAGCGCCGCCGTGTATGAAATGCTGTCCATCCTGCACCTGTCAAAACACATAGGAGTTGGGGATCACGTTGCCAGCACAACAGCCAGCCTGCGATAGTATCAGTCGCAGACTGGTGCAAGCCCAGCAGGCATGCAGTGCCTGTAGGACAACGCCCCAACCCCCAGGTGCATGTGCTGCTTCATCAAACAAGGCAGGCTGGAAACAGACAACCCATGCCTGTTGCTTGCTGCACCCTTGTCTCCACAACACCATCATGCTGTAAGAACCCTTGTCACCACAATGCTGCTGTTGCTATAGTGTGCAACGAACCCAGACTGCACGGCCACACAAAGCATCGTTCAGTTGACTCCTGCCTTGGACCCTGGAGATGAACATACGCACACACTGCGTCACAGACAGCACACGTGATCATTCCATGCTGGCAGCGGAACATCCTCACACGCGCACCAACATGTGTGCACAAAATTGTCATGTGTGGCAGGCACTTACGTGGCCTACTCCACCCTCTCCGATGAAACAACGAAATCAAACAGCCACAGGAGCCCACACCACACGCAAGGGTATCAAGGCCAGCCGACAAGAACAGGCTTCTGCTTCGGCCAGCGACCACCACACCTGCCCTTTCTTACAGTTGATCGGTCACTCAGTGTTATGTGGCCGCAAGTAAGTCCTGTGGTACAAACACAGCTTGGTCAACCAGCACAACTCGCCTCTCAAACAGCAGGCAGGCAAGCTTGCAGGAAAGTCACATAACACATGCAGCACGGTTGTGGGGTGTTTTGGTGTGTAGGTGTGTCCCAAACCTGCAGCAGCCGTACACAATCAACATGCAGGGATGCCAACTCTAAATGCAGCAAACAACGCAACAACAAGGGTGTACGCAGGTGTGACCTGCTGCAGCCAAGTGCGCAAGTACACTCCTAAGGGATGCCAACTCGTAAGGCAACAAAGAACCACAACAACTCTGGTAAGGCATGCGTTTCAGTTGCCCACACCCCCAGAACTCAAGCCTGCTTGGCATGCCAGTCAGCAGCAAGGCTCAGCAGCTTCCCACGCACACACATGCTAGTCAAAACCCCAACGCAACAGCAACAACAGCAACAACACCAAGTGCAGCCGTGAAGTCAAACTGGTGACACAAAGAAAGAAGAACAGGAACACGAATGTGCTCTGTCATGACTGCCGAGCAGGCAGCAGTCAACAGCAGTCCAGGCTGCCGCAACAACAAGTGGTGTTGCTGCTGAACACGCCTCACAACTCACACAGCAGGCCTGGGCTGAGGTACACATAACCCAACCCAAAGCCGCTGCACACAAACCCACCCCACACATCAAGAGGGCCCGAGGATAGCTCCACACCTGAGCACAGCTCCAAACCTGACTTGCAGCTGCTGTCAACAGGGCTGGGCCCAAACAGCATCTGCGCTGGCTGCTCTGCTTCCCTTTGTGCTGGACATTAACACTCCGCAGCGCGCCAGGGTGCTGCCCTGCTGCTCCTTACACAGCCTCTGCGCCGGTCTGTGCAGCAGAGGTGGCATTGGCAACCACCCTGCTGGAGGAATGTCCTGACTTGGTGGGCGTGCCGGGCTTTGAGCCGGTTCCGGTGCCACTCTTGGTGGGGGTGCCGGCTGCGGCAACACGCAGCACAGCATAGCACAGCACAGCACAGCAAACAGTGCACAAGCCATTAGTTGAAGGGTGAGGAAGCAGCCAACGAGCTAGACATGATCGCAAAAAATGCAGTGCTGATCGAAAAATCACTACTGGTGGCCCCAGCTTAGCACTCGGCACTATCATCCGTCAACACTACAGTGCAACAGTGCCCAAATAGTCAACGCAGTGAAGTGACAGCAACCCGGCCCTGCACCCCAAACCGCAGCCACTCACGTGTAGGAGTGCCAGGAGGTACACCCCTCAGCGCCTGGATCTGTGCACGCAGGTCCAGTGCAGCCACCACTGCTGTCACTGAGTACAGGATCCACAGGAAGAAGCACACCCCGATGGTGCCATTCCAAGACAGGCACAGGGCATCTGCCTTGCAGGCCCCCCATGACAACAGGCTGGCTCCGGCTGACAGGAAGAAAATGGACCAGATGGCACTGACCAACATGTCAATCAGCCCAGGGAGGTCACTGCAGGGCAGGAAGACAACAGGAGCTGGGGGTTGGGTAGGAGTTGAGTCATGGTGGTATAGCATGGCAAGAGAGTGGGCAAGCAGGGTATGCTTAGGTAGGGAGGGACGATGTGTGTTACCAGCAGGGCTTGAGGGGCAATAATATGTGTCAGTGGTTTGTGCGCAACAAGGTGCAGCGTGAGCCGCTGGAATTGTGTTGGGCAGGCTGCAGCACTGTACATGTTGCATCAATTTTGCCATAACCTGCCAGCCCATGCTGCACCTGCTGCTGTGCATCACCGCTGCAGGTGTGAAAGCAGCACTGAATTCATTGTGGTTTGCCGTCTGCAGCCATGCAGCAGTGTATTAGTATGAAAACACTCACTCAGCAACGCCACGGGCCAGCCGGGGTGCAAGCAGGAAGAACATAGAGATGAGGGCACCAGTGCTGCTGGCAAAGATCGCCAGGTTGATAGACTCCATCATGGTGTACACCTGCCAACTTTTGGACTTGAAAGGATACCAGGTCTTAGCCCAGTTGGCTGAAACTGCTAGACAGACCAAACAGAATGCAATCTGCGAGAGCACAGTTGGGTTGAGGGGGTGCAGTAGCACTGTCAGCTCGGGTGACACAAGTGCAGTTGGCGTTGTGCAGATCGAGGCGCATATTGCCCAAACATGCTGCAGAAAAACAGTCTTACCTGTACCAAGCGAGCCAGGAACGCAACAAGCGTCCTGGGCTCAGTCTTGTTCTTTGCTGCGGTGTTCGCCATCAGAAGAGCTCGCGATCGGGCTGGCTGAGTGATGCCAAAGGCTAGTTTCGGGTGAAAAAGTTGTAAGTCAACTTGATGACCACTGGAGGAGGGAGTAGCTCAGCCAATCAACGAAAGCAAATCGGGGACAACAACGGAGAGCACCGGTGACTGAAGTCTTTTGGTGGGGGAATGCGAAATACTTGATGTCTCGACCAACGTATTTGCGCATACTCTGATTTCGGGGCGAGCTCTGCGCACCGCAGGGTCTAGCACAACGGCCAAGTTGACCTCCACGGCCCGAAGCGATAGGCAAGCTGGGAGAAAGCAAAGCTGCAATGGATCGACATGAGAGAAAGCTCAAGAAGACAGCGATGGCTGACAGAGCCCATCCCTGATGCGCGCGTTGACTTGGTAGACGCTACAGCAGCAAAAGTCAACAGCAGCGGGAGAGGAGGCACATGGCTGCCTACTTTGTTCTTTCATGGTGTGTGCAGTTCCAGTTGTGACAGTGTGGCAATGCCCACCATGCTCGTGCTGCTCATACACTGAGCAGTTGACCGCTCCAGTGTGCCTTCACCCTGTCAGCACATTCGGTGGCTACGCAGTGGCCATTGAGTGAATGCGGTGAAACTATGAATGTTTGATTGCTGTCAAAACAAGGCAGTGCTCATGGCTGCACAGCAGCTGAGGATGATGCCATGCTGGCAACCAAACTTGCACTCACATACCAGCAACTTGCGCAACACCAGCATGAGCTCCCTAACAACTGCTCCTGCTTTCACGCATGCAGCATCAAAACAGTCCAGGACCCAGCCAGCAGACAATTGTCCAATCACGTGGTGCACCAGACCATTTCTGCATAGCCACCACCCTACACACCACGCAAACTGCACACCACCTTCGCTATGCCTCCTCACAAGCCGCCTGCGTCTGCAAGCAGTGTCTCAAAGGCCTCCTTGAAGTGTGCAGGATTGCTGTCAGGGAAGCTGTTGAGCAGCACGAGCCACTGCAACACATGCAAAATATGTATGACAAAGCAGCCGCTGCTTGTTGGCAACAAAGCAAGAGGTGTGTGGTCACCGCATCGCAAGGAAGCTGCAGCATGCAATGGTTGCACAATGGTCGTACAATGACAGGCTATCATTCCCAATGGTGATTGGATCAACAACAACCATTTGAGGGGTGTTCACTCTCAGGCAGAGCTAGCTGTCCAAGGTGAACATGCTTGCAGCTGGCCCAGCTTGGCAAAGACAACTTGAGCACGCACTACTGAGCGGCCAACATAGACTACTTGCATTGTACCAGTGACCGCTTTCTTCCCAAACTCACGTCATACTCTCTCCAAAACAGCGCACGCTGGATGTCGCCGTAACCCCCCAGATGATGCTCCTGAAGTGCAGCAGCTCCTGCAGGCTGGGCTGCATCTTCTTTGTGTACAGCATCAGCACGCTGCGCCAGTGGGCCATGATCAGCTCACTCTTTGGTTGGGACTGCAGGGACGGTTGTGACTTGCATGCTGGAGGGCCCCACTGCTGTTGGTGTTGCTGCTGCTGCTGCTGTTGCTGCCGCACTGCCATGACTACATACTGTGTACTCCTGCTGCTGCTTGGCTGGGTGTTGGTGCTTTCTGGGCTTGCCCTTTGGCCAACCCCTCTTACCCTTTGGCGGCTGACCCGCCACCACTGGTGCTGCTGCCTGCCCATGCTGCTGCTGTGGTGGTGGTGGTGATGCTGCTGCTGGTGCTGTTGGATGTGGTGCTGCTGATGCTGATGCTGATGGCAGCACTGTTGCTGGTGCTGGCAGGGCTGGTGCTGATGCTGCAGACGAGGTTGTTGGTGCTCCTGCTTCCTTGTCTCCTTCTCCCTTGTCTCCTCCTACCTTGACCAGGCACAGAGCAAGAGGAGCCACCATCTGCTGGCTGTCACGGTTGGTTGACGCATCTTTGCTGCTGCCAGCAGCGCGATGTAGCCTAGCAATCAAGTTGTGCTGTGCTGCTGCGACTGCAAACGCTTGCTTTGGTGGTGCTTGTGCAGGAGGGTTGACGCCCTGCTTGATAACTGCAGCAGCGTAACAGGGTGGTGTTGCTGGTGCCTCATTCACGGTGTCTCCTGCTGTCTCAACCATGCTGCTGCGGTCACCAGCTGTGCAACCCTGCAAGAACACTGCAAGATCTAGAGCCCTGGAAGAGCCCTGGAAGAATGTGAGCAGCTGTGTCATATGGTGCATCAGTGTGTTTGCTGCTGCTATCAGCAGTGTGATCATTGTGTCTGTGTGATCTCCAGTTGATGGACGGTGGGACGGATGATGCTACTATGTGCACAGTTTCAGCCGTATTGGTGAGAGTAACAGAAAGGGTAACTGTAACAGAAATCCAGAAAATTATCCATGGTGTATCCACAGCTCAGAACCCCATCCATGGATAAGCATCCACAACGCCAGTCTCATTGTGGACGCTATCCAGTAGTGCACTGGACGCACTGTGGACGCAAGTACTGGCATTGTTCTGGATGAGTTCTGGACAGCCTGGTGACCATAGTGAGAGCCCTGGAAGAGCCCTGGAAGAATGTGAGCAGCTGTGCACGGTTGCGTTGTGAGGCAACTAGAACACTCGACGATAGAATTTGACAAAAGATGCGCTCAGACGGCGACGCATGAGATCAGCACGAAGCTATGATCTGACGTCCAAGGTTTGAGAGGTTTTGGGGCCTGGGCACCACCTTGACCCAATTAATCCTGATGAAGGGATGCGTTTACCTGTGTACCCTGTGAAGTGCCCGAATCCAATCAGCGACCCCATCAGGCCAGCTCGTATCTCGGAACGTCCCGTGGATCTGCTAGAACATAGAGCACAGACAAGAAGACACAAGCATGCTGTCACAAAGTTGCACAGGTAGGTGAATATGTTGAACACCCTAGTTTCATGTCAGGATTGAATGCACAGCAGTGTGATGTCAGTGCTATGCAGCAGCCAGCATGGCGCTGTTCATTCAGAGAGCAGCAACTCTCACATTCATGCGCTTGCAGCCAAGTGCAGGTTAACACGACACTCAGAATTCATGTCTCTTTTCTGTTCTTTTCATATGCCTACAGGATGCATACCTGCTATGGCGGGCTCACACGGCACACAAGCGGCCCGGTTTGTGAAAACAATGCCACAGACCAAGCTCAGAGCGGCATCACAGTCAGCAGCAGGTGTGTTGCAAAGCAGAATGTCGATACTTTTCCGATGTGCAAACTCCACAGTGACAGTGTCTCCATGCAGAGCAACACACTGATGTCTTGAAAACACACTCAGTGACTGTAGTCTCGACAGTGCGTGTGGCACATCGCTTTACACATGTCAGGTGTTGCGCAGCCTATGCAGAGCTACAGGACAGTGGTTGCAGGAGCGCCGCAGGGGCTTGCAGCCCTAGCAGCCTCCTCGCAGTGTGCTGCAGTGTTGGGTTGAATGTTCTCGCACCTGGTCTTGACCATCCTTACACCTTCCCCGCACAACCTGACGCATACTTCATGCAATGAACGCAATCATCACAGAGCCGTGAATTCCATGTGCAGGCACCATGTAGCACCTGAGGAAGTGTGTGCTATCTGCGCTGCCTGTGCTGCCTGGCGCCAATCTGCTCCTGTGCGGCCCTGCTTGTGCTGGATGTAGCTGCTAGTGTCTTGTCGTCTCAGTCAACACATGCAAGCCTCAACATCAGTTTGTTGACTGCTACTGATGCTGCCGATACTGCACTGCATTATCCTGCAGCTGCAGGGACGGACCCGCTCATCTTCTATGACATATCGTCACCCCTTCAGCCCCCCCGTTCCTACGCCCCCAACCCCTCCAAGACCCGCCTTGCACTCAGCTTCAAGCGTGTGCCATTCAAGACCACATGGGTGGACATCCTCGACATAGCTGATGTGCGCAAGGGGCTCAACTGCCCGGCTGCGCGCAAGTTTGCTGACGGCTCAGACTACTACACACTGCCAATGCTGAAGGTACGATCTCACATCGTTGCAGTGAATGCAACAGTCACCATCACACTTGCGAAGAAAATCAACCTGCACAGCAGCACCCTGCAAGAGTGGCCAAGGGGTCATGTCAGGGCTTCTGTGCAGCATAGGCATGCTCACCACTCAACCTCAAAGCCGCATGACTGTTAAATTGCACAGCGCATGTTGTACAGGGGCCTACAGGGTTTGCGTTGGTGCATCTGCATGGAGGCTCAGTCAGTGCAGCTGCAGCCTGGACTTTACTCCTGTTGTCACCCTCCTTTCGTAACTTTGACACCAACTACGCTGCCATGACTAAGTCGCACCTGCACCACCCCCCTGGGGTTTGCTCATCAACACATCACTGTTCTTGTAGGCTGGTAGCTACTTCATTTAGCCCACATCATGATGGTTGCTGGCGAAGCTGGGTTCGGACATAAACCCTTGCTGCATTGTCTGCTGCTGCAGGATCCGGCCACAGGCAAGGTCATCGGTGACTCCTCTGACATTGCAACATTCCTGGAAGACACGTTCCCAGACTCTGGTGGGTCCCTCTTCCCCAAGGACTCCACCCACACAGGCCTAGACTACCAAAGCCCACACAAGGACACACCCATCCTTGTACCCTTATCCATCCCGCAATGCTCCAAGCATGCGGAGTATGCAAGGTTCAACTGGCATGTGGACGCCACATTTACTGCCAGTGTAGGGCTAGTGGCGCAGTACCTTCCGTTCAACCCTAGCACTACGGAGGCAGTACGTGCGCTGTTTCTCAAACGTGCGAACCTGAGCTCCTGGGAGGACTTGTGCATACAGGGGGAAGTGAGGCAGCAGATGCTAGTGGCATGCAAGGAGGGGTTGAGATCACTAGCAGAGCGATATATGGTGCATGAGTCGGGGCCTTACTTGGAAGGGAGGCAGGCTAACTATGCTGATCTGATTGTGGGTGGGTGGCTGAATATGTTCAGCATCACTATGCCGGAGGCGGAGTGGAAAGAATTGAGAAGCTGGCATGGTGGAGTGTTTGCTAGGCTGCATGATGCTCTGCAGCAGGATCACTTTGTGTGCCAGTAAGAGCCAGCAATTGACGCTGGTTTGGGTTGTGCTTGTTTCTGCGTCCAGCAGATGTGGTGGTGTTTGTTGCCCAGTCTGCTGTACTGCTGATCATCAGTGGGAAAAGAAAGAGGCTGGTGGGCATGAGTGACGTGGCCTGCAGTGCTGATTCTTTCCATGCGCATTTCTTTCGCAAGGGCCCAGCAGCTCATTTGCTTGCAAAGCAGCTGGTCCTGTGGGCCAGTTCATGCTGTGGGACTGCTGCAACCTGTTTATGTTTCTTTGAGGCTTTGCTGATCATGTGCAGGCCAGCACACTGACGGCTTGATGGTGGCAAACACAGGGAGTTATGTCAAGGTACAGTCCAAGCCGGCTTGCAAAGGTTTGCATTGCTGTACATGTTGCATCGTCTGGCCCAGAGACATTCACCCGTCATGTGTTTCAGCTTGTCTATGCTGGTTGAGCAGATAGGCCTTGTAACTTGACTGGTCTAGTCATGTTGAGGGACAGTATGGCAGAGTGCTGCAGCATTGGGCCCAAAATGCAAGCATGTCAGGTAGCAGGACTCGGATACACTGGCGGTTGCCAAAGACATTTGTGAAAGTGACTACTGGTAGAGGGGCTGAAGATCCAGATCACGGAGTTCCTGACCCCAGACGAAACACTGCTGCGGGAACTGATCCAGACTGACGAGGAGTGGATCCAGGCTCGCGATGCAGCAGCAGCAGCAGGCAACAAGGCTGGGCTGAGGCGGGCAGTGCCATATGTGAGCAATGCGGTCTGGGAGGGCGCGGGTGGTCTGCTGCAGCGCATCTGCAGCAACCCACAGTGGCGGGAGGCTGCAAACCGCAGCAAGGCGGCCCGCAGGGGCAGGGGGGAAGGGCTGGGGGGGCTGGGGCTAGCGGCTTGGCATAGAGGGGCGGGGGAGTCAACAGGGCTCTACTTCGGTACACGTATATTAATGCAATTGTGCTCAGCAATGATAAGGTGGCCGAGCTGCAGTGCCTGTTTGATGCCTGCGATGTTGTAGGGGTTGTGGAGGCTGGCAAGGACAGGTTTCAGGTGGAGGGTTTTGAATGCTTGGGAGCCCCTTATGAGGGTCATATGCGCAGATCAGGGCGTGGACAGGGTGTACTCCTGTACTACCGTAGTTGGTTACAGCCCTATGTTCAGGGTTTTGAGGTGTGTGACAAATCAGTGTGGCTGATGTTGAGGGCCGGGGCTGACACACCTGTGCTGACGGTGGCTGTGCAGTACCTGAACCCAGGCCGGGCGATGGCTTTGCGTAGTGAATGGTTTTCGCAGCTGCAGGATCGGTTGGTTACTGCTAAGCAGCAGGGGCATGTGTTGCTTATGGGAGACTTCAACGCGCACACCAAGCTGTTGAGGGATCATGAAGAGACTGGGCAGGTGTTTGACCAGTTGGGCATGGCTGGGCTGATGCCCGTGCCTGGTGTACCAGACAGGTGCAACACGGATTTGTCGCGACATAACGCATACGGACAAGCTTTGGTTTCCATGTGCTGTACCACAGGTGTGGTCATTGCTAATGGTCGCGTGGCAGGTGACCTGCAAGGGGCTAGCACTTTTGTACGGCCAGATGGGGTCAGTAGTGTGATCGACTACTGCCTTGTGGATGCAGAGCTGCTGTCAGCAATGCAAGAGCTTCGGGTGGGTCCTAAGCCCTGGCTGTGGGGCGATCATAACCCAATTGCGGCAACGCTGCGGGTACAGCAGTTTGGATTTGGTGTGGGCCCTCAGGAGGGTGCTGGGACTTTTGGTGCAGTTGCTGCAAATGGCAAGGTTCCCCGGTGGGACCCTGCCCGCAAGGTTGAGTATGGATCAGTGCTTGCAGAAGGCCAGGCAGCTGCGGCTTTAGCTGGGATCCAGCAAGGTGTTGTCAGTGGCAATCTGCCAGCGGACCAGGCTGCGGATAAGCTAGTGGAAGTAATTCGGGATGCTGCATGTGGGGTTTTTGGTGTGGTCCAGCCGCAGCGCAGCCCGGCCACGGGTCGGCGGCCTAACCCCTGGTTTAAGCACTGCACGGCTGAGTGGCGCCTGATTCAGGCAGCTATCGCACGGGGTAATACGGCTGCAGCGGATGCCTATCGAAGGCAGTTCAATGTGGTGAAGAGGCGCTGGAAACGGCACTACACCAAGCAACACCTTGCTTATTTGAGGGATGCATACCAGCATAACCCCAGGAAGTTCTGGTTGTTTTTCAGAGGGGCACGTAAGCAGGAGTTCCTGCGAGATGTGCATGCTTGGCGCACGTATTGGCAGACCTCGTATGGCGGCCAGGGCACTGAACACACAAGGCTGCCCAAGGAATTGGAAGAGCTCGAACGGTTTTGCCAGTGCATAAGTGATGATGTGGTGTTACGGGACAGGGCTAGGGCTGCTGTTTTGAATGCACCCATCAGTGTTGCTGAAGTTGGCAGTGTGTTCAGCAAACTGGCCAGAGGGAAAGCTGCTGGGCCGGATGGCATTAGGGGTGAGCTGCTCAGGGATGCTGTGGTGGGTGTGGAGCTTGGTCTACCAGGGCAACCTGGGCCTGCAGCTGTGCCTGTGTATCGTAATGTCTTGCTGCCCGTGGTGCATGCAGTGATCCAAGGGGTGTTTGCGACAGGACAGTACCCTGTGGCGTGGTCACAGGCTGCGGTATCGGCAGTTTTCAAGAAGGGTGACCCACAGCAGCACACAAATTACCGTGGTATAGCTGTTGGCAATATTTTGGGCAAGGTGTTCAGCATGGTTTTGGATGCGCGGGTGGCCTCTTGGTGTGAACAGCATGGCCTTCGAGCTCGTGGGCAGGCTGGTTTCAGGAAAGGCATGCGCACTACTGACCAGCTCTTTGTGCTGCGGCATTTGCTGGCTAAGTACAAGGACAGCAAGCGCAAATTGTACATGTGCTTTGTTGATTTTGAGAAGGCGTATGACTCTGTGCGCAGGGACCTACTGTTGCAGCGTTTGGGCCGTTTGGGTGTGTGTGGCAACATGCTGCGGGCCATTGCATGTATGTACAGGGCTGTGCCCATGTGTGCCAGGTCTGGGGGTGAGGTGAGCTCAAGCTTTGAAAGTGCGCTTGGTGTGAAGCAAGGCGACCCCATGTCACCTCTCCTGTTTGGGCTTTTCCTGGACGGGGTGGAGAAGTATGTGGCACAATGCGCAGCCGGGACTGGGGTGGATATTGGTGGCCAGTCCTGCCAAATGCTGTTATATGCTGACGATATTGTGTTGCTCGCGTCCTCAGCTAGGGACCTACAGCAACAGATGAATGCCTTGAGTGCGTTCTGCAGCGAGAGTCACATGCGGGTCAATGTGCAGAAAACAAAGGTGCTGGTGTTCAATGGTGGGCGTCACCCACGTGCAAATGTGGTGGTAGATGGGTGTCCTGTGGAGTGTGTCCCAAGCTTTAGGTATCTGGGTTTGACAGTGCATAGGTGTAAGGGTTTTGGTGCTGCACCATCTGCAGTTGCGTCGGCTGCTATGCAAGCAGCTTGTGGGCTTATGGGCAGGGTGCGGGACAGGGAGGTCAATCATATATGGCTGAGGGTGAGCTTGTTTAGTAGCCTGGTCATGCCCGTCATGCAGTATGGTTGTGAGGTGTGGAGTACCCAGTATCTGCTGAATGCGTCCAAGCCATTGGATAACCCTCTGCAGTCAGTACAGACCCAGTTTTTGCGTCAGGCGGGGGGGCAGTGGCTTCGCCGCAGCACTAACACCAAACTACTGATGGCTCAGTTTGGCTGCCGGCCGGTGTCCTGGCAGTGGTGCAAATTGGTGTGTCGGTACTGGAATCGCCTGGCTTCGCAACAGCAGAATCCATTACTGCAGAGTGCTTTTCGGGCCGAGTTGGAGCAGGCTGCACAAGGGGTTGCTGGGTGGGGTAAAGATGTTTTGCGCATGGTACAGCAGGTCGCCCCTGAGCTTGCTGCTGCTGCCACTGAGGCTATCTTGTCCCAGCAATGGGGCCAGATACCTCAGCTGCAAGTAGAGGAGTTTTTGACCTCTTGGAGGAATGTGTGGTGGACTTGGCCTGCTGCTGGCTGTGACCCTGCGGTCGAGTCTGGCCATTTGGCTGCTTACGTTGCATGGATGTCTGCTGATGTTGAGAAGCCTGCACCCTATGTGGATTTGTGCGAGCCAATTGATACGGATTTGCTTATGGGACTGATTAGGTTTAGGGTGGGGGCTCATCATCTTAGGGTGAGCACAGGCAGGTGGGATGGCACAGCCAGGGCAGATCGTCTGTGCTGCAAGTGCGCACTCCATGCTGTCGAAGATGAGCAGCATGTCATGTTTGATTGCCCGTATTACGAGTGCATCCGGCAGCGCTATGCCTCTTTGTATGATGCAGCTGAAGGCTCGGTGCAGCAGTTGATGACACATGCGAATCAGCGTAGAGTTGCTTGCCTGATACATGCTATCGACGAACGCTTCAGGAACGTAGAGTGAAGATCGCATGATGGACCAAAAAGGAAAGGACGGTTTTTTGTGTGGTTAGTCATTTTGTCTCGGGACAGATTTTGCTTTTGCCCAATGAGCCTTTTGTTGGCTCCCCAAACGGGCGATGTTCTGTGTAACATCCAATTACTGACTACTGTAGCCACAAACAAGAGCTGGACAGCCGCATTCATGGGTCACCAGTGGATGCAAACAGCCAACACGTGCAGGTCTTGACTGGTCAGTGCTTCCGAAGCATGCAGCATGCAACCTTGCACTTCCAGGGGATGTTGACTGGGTGCCATACAAAGTAAATGCACACCATCAAGTGTCCAGCCACAATGCAAAAGTCTCAGACAACCACACTGCACCGGCAAACCAACTGCATCACCGTGAAACAGCAGCTTGCACCCCGGCGCATGTTTCAGCGCCTGGCAATGCGGTCAAACTCTGCCCTGGTTTGCTGCAGGCTCTTGTTCACCTGCCAGCTCATGCCCGCCCCCGTCAGCTCCAGCCCCAGCTCCCAGGCCTCTAGCCAATCCCGATCTGGCAACACACCCAGGCCTGCAACACCTCTACCAAGGTTGACCAAATTGCGAGCTGAAAGTGGCCGCCGCCCAGGCGTGGAAGCTCCCCTCCGTTCGCTGCTGCTTCCTGCAGAAACTGCTGCACTACTATCTGCTCTTAATCTTCCAATTCTACCCATCTCTGCTGCTGCTGCTGCACTTCTAGCAGCGTTTGCTGCAGCAGCACCCCGAGTGTTCCCAAAACCGGCAGCAGCTGTGCTGCCAGTACCTGCAGCTTCGGTGCCAGGAGAAGGCAGCAAGCACCTCCTGCTGATCTGCAGGAAGGTCTGCACCCAGCTGCTGCTGACCGGCCGGTGCTGCTGCTGCATACTGAGCAGCTTCAGCAGCCTCAGCAGCTCCTTTGGATCTGCCGCATGCAGGTAGGGTTCAGTGGCAGCCTCAAAACCCTGCCACCAGGCAGCTCCCGGGCCTGGCCAGGGTTCACCTGCCATGCTGCTGAACCGCAGCATGGCATCGCCCCAGCACAGCAGGGTGCCGAGGTCTGTTTTGGGGGTCAAGTATCCTGCAGGGTGGGGTGGGAGTGAGATCATGCATGCAGCAGGGCAGTGTGTCAGTACCACAAGACCTACAAAAAACACGCAGCAGCAGCTCCATTTCACGCCTTCACACAACACTTCGCAGCAACTGGGTGGCTGTGTGCTAAGCTGTACACATTGCTAGTACTGTGCATGCTTACAAATCACACCAAAGAGGGGCAAGGTTGGGGATGTACAGCTGCATGAGCTTGCCAAGCTGCCGCGGCACTGTTGGGGGCAATGGCAGCTCAACCCAAGACATTGCGTGTGCTGCAAAGTGCGATAAAAGTGCAAGGTAGGGTTGCAAAGCTGTCTATCCCTCTTCAAGTTGTCTGGCCCAGACATGGCAAGCCTTGCCGCACCCAACTCACCTGACCCACCTGCAGAGGCTGCTGCCACTCCATCCAGCCAGGCCCCTGGTGGCTTCTGGCCTTTCCATGGCCCCACAGACCGTGGCCGTGTCAGCAGGCTCAACTCATACGCAGACGCCACCAGCACCACCAGCTCCGCCTGACTCAACTGCACCCTGCTGCCCCCCTCAACATCAATACGCATCCTGCTGCTGCTGCTGCTGTGTTTGTGCCTCTTGCCAGGCTTGGTGCTGACACCGCTCCCAACAAGCTGCTGCTCCTGCTGCTCCTGCTGCTGGTGGTCCTGACCCTGCTGCTGGGGCAACAGGGGTACACAGGCAGCCCAGAAGGCTTTCAGCCACGGTCCTTCCGGCAGGTACCTCAACCGACACATCGCCAAAGCAACCAGCATGCAGCTAGTGCCATCCATCCCATCCATCCGCCCCCGCAGCTCCTGCAAAACCCCAAACATCCAACCCCTGTCGGGCCGCACCCTCAGCACTGAAACACTCCATAGGGTTCTGGCAATGCAGGCAGTACTGCTGAGGGGTAGTGCTGCATGGAATGCGGCCAGAAGGGGGGCCAGGAGTGCTGGAGGGACGAGGTCGGGCTGCTGCAGCTGCTGGGCATGAACTGCTGCACGCTGCCGCCGCTTTTGGAGCTGCTGCTGCTGCTGCTGGTCAGGACTGAGTGCTGTGCTGCTTGTTGACATGTTGTCAACGTCAAAATGCTGCGACTGCTCCAGCTGCTGCTGCTGCTGTGTGGGTCCCTCCCCATACCAGTGCTCCTGCAGCTCTGCATGCCATTGCTGCTGGCCTTCATCGCCCTGCTGCTGCAGCAGTAACTGCTGTAGGCTCTCCTGCTGCAGGGCTTCCTGCAGCTCCCCAACTGCTGCACCCCCATACTCTTCCGCCTGCTGCTGCTGCTGCTGCTGGTCCTGACCCTGCTGCTGGGCTCCCACACCGACTAGACCCTGCTGCTGCTGCGGAAGCAGCGGCGGTAAGGATAGCTGCTGTTGCTGCTGCTGCCTGCGCAGCATCCTGTTCTTGACAGCTGCAGCCCGTTTCTGGTGCATGCGTGCAAGAGACCACAGCACACTGCACAGGTCCTCCTCAGTGCACTGTATCAGCACCCCTGGCCTGCTGAGTGCCTGCAACAGCCCCCTCATCAAACCGACATCAGGCAGCAGCTGTAGCTCAGCTGCTGCCCACACAACACCCACTAACTCTGCTGGGGTGAAGGCCATGCAGTGCCGCAGCAGGGCAGCAGACAGCACAGTAGATGCCTGGGGGGGCTTGGGAGGCTTGTCGTACTGCTGCTGGGACTGTAGCTGTAGCTGCTGGGGTTGTGCTGAGGTAGGGTTGTCCTGCAGTTGCAGGTACAGCTGCTGTAGCCGGGATTTAGGGTTTACAAAGCCATGTGTGGCCTGATCCTGTAGCTGCTCTGCAGGGGAGGGACCTCTCCCTACCCCTAGCTTGGCAGCTCCCCACAGGGCCATGGCTAGCTCACTGCTGCTGCAGGTTGGCAGCTGCAGCAGCAGTACAGACACTGCTTGCAGGAGGTGCTGCTCCTCTGGCTGCCAACCCAACCTAGCAGCAGCCCATAGGGTATGTGCAGCAGCCTGAAGGGTTGGCTGCTGCTGCTGCTGCTGCTGCTGCTGGTTTTGAACTGTGTGTGGCTTCTTGTGGCTGCCTTTCCTGTATTTGTAGCCCTGCTGCTGTTTGCCAGCGGCTACCGCAGCAGCAAACAGCAGCTGCTGCAGCTGTAGCGGCAGCGGCTGCAGGTGTGGTTTCAAGAGAGCAAGCTGCACCACTGTTGACGCAGCCTGCTGCTGGGAATAGTGCTTGCACTGCTGCTGTAGGGCGCTAGCCACAGGCAGCTGCTGGAGCTGGCTGTGCAGCTGTTCCCTGAGACTGCTCCCCATCCTGACCAAAGTCTGCAGTAGCAGCAGCAGCTCCTGTTGCTTTGCAGCAGTTGCTGCTGCTGCACCTGCAGCTGCTGGTTGTGCCCTGGGTTTGAGCAAGGCTGCAGCAGCTGATAGCAGGTGCTGTAAGAATCGGATGTACTCCTGCTGCTCAAACAGCTGCTGGTCGGCTGCTAGGCCAACTGCTGCTGAAGCAGCAGCACCAGTAGCAGCAGAGGTTGGCTGTAGGTCCAGAGCTACACCCAGTACTGCAACCAGCTGCGACAGGGAGAGGTATGCCCCTGAGGATGTCAGGGGCACAAGCTGCCGCCAGTGCGACGCACGCTGCAGCTGTGCCTGCCAGTCAAGCTCAAGCTGCTGCTGCTGCTGCTGGTGGTGGTTGTGCTGCTGCTGCTGCTGGTGGTGCTGGAGCTGCCGCTGCTTCTGCTCCTGGATGTGGTGATTGGTGGAGCTTGGCAGCAGTGGCTGATGGACCGCCTGACCCTGCTCCTGAAGCCGTTGCTGCTGATCGCTCTCAACAGCACTAAGGTCCCTAGAAAGTTGATGGCTGTTGAGTGCTGTCCCGGGCTGCCTGGCAAGCTGCTCCAGCTGGCCAGGCCCTGCTTGGGAGCTGAGGCTGCACCCATTGGCGTGGTGGATGGGCCTGTGACGAGTGAACGATGTGAGTGATTGCATTTCACAGGGTATCAGGGTCCTATCTTGTGAGTTGGGTATACAGTGCTGCACAGCAGCATGGGGCCACTGGGACCACTTGACTACTGATCTGCTCAATGGTGCAAGGAAAGTGTTCAGTGCTGTTGGAGGTACCAGTGACAACCTCAGATAACAGACAATCGCATCAGGGCAACAATGCGCCTCTCTCAACGCCGTGACTTACCCTTGCCCTGTTGTGGTCAGTTGTTACTTTCAGTTGTGTGACAATTTGGTGACAAACCTGCTGTATGCCACCTTCCATCGTGTTGGATGTGTGGACCAGTGCTTATTTGTACTATCTTTCAGCCTCGGCCAAGCATAATGGCTCAAACAGTGGACAAGGGCCACACTCATCAGGAAGCACATTCTCTCAAAGCAACCTCCTGCTAGACAGTTTTACGGCATGGGTACTGCAACGTAGTGGTTTGAGTGGGCGTGCAGCTGCGTGCGTGCGTGTTTGCAGCTGGTCCGAGCTTCACAGGCCAACCTGTGGCCGCAGCAGCAGCAGCACAGCAGTAGCATCCTAGGGGCCATGAACTGTCAGCTGCCAGCACCTCTGGCAGGCGCAACACATTCGCGATGGCCCAGTCAAATAGTAAGTCTGAGATGCAACGACTGCAGGGACCATGTTGAGACTGTTGTTCCCCATCTGCATTTGCTCAAAAGCACACTTTGTGCGGACGGGATTTGGGGCCAGGGACACGGTGTATGATTTGGCAGGCAGCATGATGAGGGCTGCCAGGCGTGTGGTTTTGTGACATGAGGTTTGACTCTGCTTGACTACATATGTGGGTTTGTGGCTGATTTGCAGCAAGCATTTCTAGCCTGGTTCATCAAGCCAGTTTTCGTTATTGTTTGGTGGTGGTCTTTGGACTTTTTGCTTGGTGCCTTAGGACAGCAGTAGGCCTATCTCAAGGCGTCAACTGAGACCGTGTATTCTTTTTACGGTACCTCCTGTTTGTACTTGCAGGGCAGCACCAAGTGCTTGCTTCACAGGCGCAGTGCAGCAGCAGCAGCGGTCTGTGCTCAAGAGCCAGCAGCTAGCAGTAGTGGTGGTGCTGCTGCCAGCAGCAACACCAGCCAACCAAATGCAGGCAGCAACAGCAGCAACAGCAGGAACAGCAGGAAGCAGCACGAGTGGCAGCAGGATGCACCACAACAGAGCAAGTCTCTGCAGGCATACCATCGCATCAACAATGGTGCTGCACACGGCGCCTCTGCTGCTGGCGTTGAGCCAAAGCATGCAGGTGCCTTTACTGCAGCCGCACTCTCCAGCCAGATGCAGACAGCCAGCAGCTGGCATGAGCTGGTTACCCTGCTGCTCAACTACAGCAGCACAGCAACAGGCAGCATTACGGTGCCCAGCCATCCTCACACCCGAGCCGCACCAGCAGCACCAGCAGCACCATCTCAACAAGCAGCAGCAAGGCAGCAGCAGCAGCGCAGGCAGAAGATGCAGCAGCATGTCCTGCAGCGGCAGGAGCAGCAGCACACAGAGGCCGTGCTGGCGACACTACAGCAGCTAAACAGCAAGCACCTGGCTCGGCTTCTGAAGGCCCTCGTTCGCCTGCAGCCGCCTCAGCAGTCCTCAGCACCACTAGCTGCACCAGCAGCACGGCGATCAACAGATATGGTCCTAAACAAGCAGGAGCAGCAGCTATTTTGGGCCCTGGCACAAGCAGCCTTCAGCGAATGCATGGAGCAGCTGCCATCCCTAACAGCCTGGGAGCTCAGCAGTACCCTGTGGGCCGCTAGCAAGCTGGCCCACCCGCCACCGCCCTTCCTGCTGCGGCGGCTGCTGCAGCAGCTGGTGCAGCCGGGTGTGCTGACATCAGCATCAGCGCAGGACATCTCCATGAGCTTGCATGCAGTGGCTAGCCTGGCAGTGCAGATTCCTGAACAGCAGCTGGAGGTGCTGCTGGCGGCATCAGCACAGCATGTGCAGGTAGGATGCATGTCGTGATGCTGGGTGGCGGATTTTCAGCTACTGCCTGAACCATGTGATCAGCAGCAGAAACAGCAACACAGAACCTGTTGACGCAGGTATCACACTGTCGTGCAGTTGCATGGGCAGGTGTGGCACCTCATAGAGTGATGTTGTCTTGCAAGCATGCAAGATATCTGCTTGTCTTGCTGACGTTTGGTGTTCACGACTCCTGTGCATGCAGGCTGCGTCGCCACAGGCACTGGCCAACACCCTGTGGGCCGTGGCAACGCTGCAGCACAAGCCACAGGAGCAGTGGCTGAGGCAACTGGAGCAGCGCTGTGCAAACATCATGCTTGCTGCCTGCCCGCCGCTGCAGCAGCAGCAGCACACTGCGGTCTCCTCCCTGCCAGCTTTGTACTCTGAACACCACCATCACAAGCAGCCGCAGCAGCATCCGCAGCAGCAGCAGCAGCTTTCGTGGTACCCCAGCCACACGCAGCATCCACAGCAGCAGCAGCAGCAGCAGTCGCAAATTGTCAGGCACGAGGCCTTCACTGCTCATGGGCTCTACCAGCTGATTTGGTCCCTAGCGAAGCTGCAGTGGCAGCCGACAGCTGCCTTCCAGGCTGGCTTCTGGTCCGCCAGCCTGTCCCAGCTTCCCTCTATGACTCCTCATGGCACCAGTGGGGTTTTGTGGGCAGTTGCCAGCCTGGGTTTACAGCCGCCTGAACCCTGGCAGTGCAGTTGGCTGTCTGAGCTGCAGGCACAGATGCAGCAGGGGAGGTGCGGTCCTCAGGACTGTGCGAATGCCTTGTGGGCTGTTGTGAGGCTGGGGCTGCAGCCTGGGGAGGGCTGGGTGCAGGGTGCACTGAGGGCGAGCAGGGCTGTGCTGAGAGCAGCGGGCACCCAGGTGAGACCGGCTTGGCCGGCTGGCTGGGTGGTTGGCTGGGTAGCTGGGTGGTTGGCTGGCTGGCTGGGTGGTTGGCTGTGGGTGGAAGTGTGGCTGGGGGGTAAGCATGCTGTTCTCAGTGTATGAGTATGTAAAAGCTGCTGTTCCTGTTGACAACCTGTATGTTGTTGTTTTCCCCCGTAAGAATTGAATTTCACTGAGCCTGGCCGGCTGCTTTGCAACCTGCAGGAGCTGTCCAACATGCTGTGGGCGTTTGCCAAGCTGGGTGTGCGGCCTGATGCCGCCTGGATGCACAGCTGGCTCGAAGCCATGCAGCCACGCATGGCCAGGTACGAGGCATGGTGTGGGGACAGCAGCAGCACTGCAGCCAGTCATTCTGGTGGTTGGTGCGAGGACAGCAGCAGCACTGCAGCCACACATTATGGTCCAATGACCCATGGATTTTACATGAGTATTGTCCACCAGCACTCGTCTGAAGTTTATGGGTTCTGGCAACGGCTGCAGCTGACCCATTCTTGGGCATATCAGGGATGCTATGTCCGCCACAGGTGATTGCAGGACTGTGGGTGTGACAGGTGTGAGAGTGAGTTGCACCCTGGCTTTGACATGGCCACGCTACAAACCTCACCCACTGCTAGCACACCCACATAATCTGCCCTTGCATGCTGTCGCCTGTGCTGCTGCTGTTGCAGCTACTGCGCCCCAGCGCTGGCCTGCAGCGCCTACGGCCTGGCTGTGCTGAAGTTCAGGCCGCCCAGGGCTTGGACTCAAACCCTGCTGTTTGAAACGCAGCGACAGATGCCTGCTTTTGGTGCCCAGGAGCTGTGCAACCTGCTGTGGGCGCTGGCTGTGCTGGGGCTACGGCCTGGTGCAGACTGGTTCAGGGATTTTGAAGTGCAGGTGCGTTGAAGGCATGTTGGGTGGGGAACAAAGTCTGGCAACATTGTTGGTTGGGCGTCTGGTGGTGTTTCTGTCTCGCCTGGACGGCGCGATTGCTGTGTCTCGCCTAGATGGTGTGATTGCTGAGCAAGTTGAGCAACCGGGTCAGGTTGACTTTCAGCTGTGCACAGCTGTGCATGTTGCTTTGGAGTGTGCAGTCGCTTTATCACGTCATGCTGCCGCTGCTGGCAGCTTGTGGTGTGCTTTACTGGGTGCAACCTTCACAGGATGCAGCTGCCATGTTGACCATACTTGCACCTTGACGCCTCACATAATCAGATTGTGACAATATTTTTGCGCCTTGAATATTCTGCTGTGTTGCCTGCCCCTGTGTGTCACCTTCACAGGCCGTTCATGAGGCAGGCAGCTTCAATGCCCAGGAGTTGTCAGTTATCTTCTGGGCCATGGCCAAGCTGCAGCACACCCCTCCTGCAGCCTGGGTGGCGGGGCTCCTGCGTGAAGGGCTGGAGGTTGCTGGGGGCCTGCAGGCGCAGTCACTGGTGCTGCTGATGGGGGCACTCACGCGCTGGCAACTGCCTCAGATGCACACAGCAGGACACTACAGGTGAGGCTGCAGTATCAGATTCATGATAAACATGTACGATGATGAAACATAATTGGCCTCACACGTGTGGCCTTTGGGAGATTGATGCACACAGCAGGACACTACAGGTGAGGCTGCAGCAGCAGATTCTTTGAAATCATTGTTGAGAACAAACATCATTACATCTGAAGCTTGTCAGGCTGGTATGGGCTTGGCCAATGAGGCGTTTGGCATGCTGTCAGCACTGCACATCCTGCATTCTACATAGGCAAGGTAGGTCGCAACAGCTGTGTGTGCATGTCACCAGCTTACCGAGAGGAGTGTGGTATCCAACAGCTGCCTGCTTGTCGTGTGTGCAGTGTCTCTATGCTGGGTGTGGGTTGCGTACTGACCCCATTGCTGTGTGTCGGCCTGTAGGGTCCTGCTGCCAAGGTACTGGGCAGCAGCAGAGCAGCTGCTGCCTGAGTGCAGCCTGCGCTACCTCTCAGTGCTATATGCGGCACGAGCCAAGCTTGGGGTGCTGCCATCACGGCAGTGGAGTCGCAGCTTCTGGAAGGCACTGCGAGCCAGGTTGCTGAGCTCACCCACTTCAGCACAACAGCCTGTCACAGGTTCTGATGGCGCTGCAGCATCAGCTCCATCCATCACCAGCACAAGCAGCAGCAGCAGCAGCAGCACCAGCAGCCGAAAGAGCCATGGGAGAAGGCAGCAGGCAGCAGCTGCAGTGTTGCCAGCGCTGCCGGCAGCGGCGGTGGTTGATCCCCGCGTTGTTTCGCAGCTGGTGTGGGCAGCTGGCAAGCTGTGGGTGCAGGCCCCAGTGCCTGGGACCACACTGCGGCTGCTGCTGGCTGCGGTTTTGGCAGCCATACCGCGGTGCAACTTTGGTGCGTTGACAGCAGTAGCCATTGGTCTGCGGCACATGTTGCAGCGGGGGGCCAGCCGACGGTCTGCTGTGCGGGTGCGCAGCAAGGCTCTGGGTGCTACCAGCAGGGGTGGGGGCCCTGCTAGCAGGTTTGCAGCGCAGTTAGTGGTGCTGAAGCCACAACAGGGCCACAGCAGCAGCAGCAGCAGCACCAGTCGCAGGTTGGTGCGTATCAAGGGAGGCGCATCGCTTGAGCTACAGCAGCTTGCTCGCCCGCTGTGGAAGGCATGGTTTGCCCGCAGCACACAGCTGCTGCAACAGCAGGCATCCACAGCCAGTGGGGAGCGTGTGCAGCCGCCGCAGCAGCAGCAGCAGCAGCAGCAGGTGGTGCTCAGGTGCCGGCACGTGTCGCACCAGCTGCGGGTGGTGGCTGCCCTGCGGTTGCGGCCTCCACCTGCCTGGATACAGTCTGTGCTGGCAGTCCTGCAGGCGTCACTTGCCAGCAGTACTGCTGAGGTGCTCTCCTGGGTGCTGCTGGATTTATCAACACTCCTGCAGGGCAGCAGCAGCACCAGCAGCAGCAGGGTGCAGCTGCCTGAGGGTTTTGTGGCAGGGGTGCTGCACCGTGCTGCGGTACTGCATGCAGAGCAGGAGGGAGCAGGCTGGACCCAGGCACAGATGTTGCGGCTGCAGAGTGCAGTGCGCAGGTTGAAGGCTTGTGGGTGTGTGGGCGGTGGGGAGTGGCAGCAGTGGCAGCGGCTGCTGGGGGTGTGGAGGGCCAGTCAGGGGCTGAGGCTGGCAATGATCAGCTAGCCTGCAGGCACCGGGCAGTTCGTGCATGTACAGTGACAAGGCTGATTGGGTGTGTACAGTTGTTGGGTGCCATTGTATTTTTGCAGGCGAGGGGTGCATGGGCTTTCATCTCAGGCAGCTGGGTTCGTTGTATCAGGCAGTGTCTGACAGTGCTGCAAGAACAATTTGTTGTATTTGTTTGGAGTCCCTTGTGGTGATCTGTTGAAGGCAGCATCACAGACGGCATGTGCGATGAGGACAGCATCACAGGCGGCATGTGCGATGGGAATGGTGCTGCGCAAGTACCCCCCCCCCCTCTCTCCAGCTTGTGACCGCCGTTGGCGGTCGCTAGCAATCTGACAGGATACAGGCAGGCTGAAGTTTGTGGCCTGGCTGGTATGACACACTGAGGTGGTGAAGAAGTGAGGAATTGTGTTGCTGCTGCAGGTGCAGTGGCGAACTGTACGCCCACATCATCGTGGCCCACATGTAGCATCGTGCTGGGCATGGTGTTCATGCCATTGGCACTGTGTGGCCCTCTGTGTGTGACCATATCTATGTATGAATCATCATCATTGTCACTTATTGTGCTTGATAAGCGGCAAATTGTGCAGTGCACTGATCCCAACAATTGAACTAGATCAGTGCAAACCTGAACAGAACAGAACCCTTTTCAGTCGCACGCGCTGTGCCGTATCCCACGCACCCATGGATGTCGTGTCAGAAGTTTGGTGTCCAGCAACAGGATTGCAGTGAGGACGAGCGGGCCTTTTCGTTCGGCAGCACAACCTGGCAAGTGACTCAACCATTCGAAGCGGTGACGTTCGCGGCAATGAGAGCGTTCCACAGCTTGTAGGGATCTAAAGGCGACCGCTTTCACCGTCTTGTGGACCCGTTTGGCGTTTGGTGTTCAAGCCAGGTGTGTTGCAATGCACCTGCACCCTGTTGCACAGCTCGCTGCCAACCTTTTGCAGTGGGTCCTCATTGCCTTTGCCAATCGAAATCAGTTCTCCCCTTGTTGTCGCCCAGCAGCAACTGCCAGTGCTTCTTTCTAGTTACACACGAGGCCATGGCCACTGCAAGTGGTTTGTAGAAGGCTTTCTTGTTTCTTCGGTGTTGTTCAATCTGTTTGAGGCTGGAGAGTCTCTAGAGTGCCGAGGCGTGTGAACAGTCTGTCGCAGTGCGCTGAGGGGGCTGTCCTGGGCTCCACACAGGTTCTCGCGCCATGAGCTCGCGAGAGATATTCAAGGAGTTTGAGTTTCTGCTGGAGAAGAGCCAACGGTGCTTCAATCGCCTGAGGGACTTGCCCCCCTATGGCAACTCTCGCTGGGAACACCACTTTCACAAGGCATTCCACATCTACAGCAAGCTATGGAAGTTCCAGCAGGACAACAGGTAAACAGCAGTGCCCCCATCACAGCCAACAGACAGGGAGAGGCTGCTATGGGGCAGGGGCCAGAGTGTGCCAGGCTGGACGGTGGTGCTGCATTCAGCCCATCAGTGCACGGGCAAGCATGACATCAAGTCTGATGCTGGCATGTACGGGTACCAGCAAGGGTTCACACAACAGCTGTGCAACACAGCGATCGGGCCACTTTCGAGTGCGGCAACCTGAAGAGCTCTGCTGCTGTGAAAATGCTGTTGCCTTGGACCCCCGCACCCAGCTGTTTGTGTGACTCTCGTGGCATGATCCAGGCTTCTGATTGTCAGAACCACTGTCAAAACCCTTCCCAAAACCATCATCATCACCCCTGCGCACTGTCTGTTGTTGTTTGCAGGGAGGTGTTGACCAGCAGGGGCATGGAGCGCTGGGAGATTGGAGACATTGCCTCCAAGATCGGTCAGCTCTACTACAACTACTACCTGCGTGCAGCAGAGATCAGGTTCCTGCACGAGTCATACGTGTTCTATGAGGCGATCAGGTCCCGGGCCTACTTTGCCCAGTCAGCCACTGACCCCAACCTGGCGATCAAGCAGCTGCGCTACTTTGCACGCTTCATCATCATTTGCCTGCTGCTCAACAGACGCGAGGTGCGGCAAAAAAACATGCACACCAGGCAATAGTAGATGCAGTGGAACAGCCAGCCCAGCATGGCAGCTGGCCAACCAGCCGGTCACGCAGTAACGCTGACATGCTGATGGTGGTGGGCTGCGGCGGGGGAGTGGGTGGCTGTGCTTGAGCTGCTGCACCTCTCTGGCAGCGTTGAAGTTGGCCCTGGCAGCAGCCTGTGCTGATCACTTGCAAATGGAACCACCACATAACAGCAGCTGATAAAATGTCCTTGCCCTGGGGGAGGATGCATCCGCAGGCTTGGGAAACTTGGCCGGCATGAGCACACAGGAGGTCGGCACCAGCACCTGACTCTACAGCAGCCTAAGCAGCAGAGCGAGCTAATTATTTGAATCAGCACAGCCAGGGGTGCAAAAAGGTGTACTCACAGCATGCTGCTGCCCTGCTGTGCGTTGCTCGTGTGCTGTGCTGTGTTATGTCGTGCAGGAGGTGTGGCAGCTGCTGCAGGAGTTCCAGGCGCTGATCAGCAGCTACATCATGAAGTACCAGCCGCCTGATGCAGCAGAGTGGCGCAGCGTCATCCAGGAGGTACGCAGCAGCTGTACAGGACAGTACAGTACTGTGCGGTACAGTACAGTACAGTGCGGTACAGTACAGTACAGATTCTGGGGAGTTTACAGAGGTTGTAACCACAGCTGTCGGTGCCAGCCAGCAGACACGGCACACTGGCAGAGCTATGCAGAGAGGCAGGCAAAGTTGCCAGCACAGGGGCTGATGAGAGGTGCATGCACAGCCAGCAGCAGCAGCCAGGCAGTGAGCTGCAGAGGGAGACAGGAGTTTGCAGCTGCAGAGGACAGCAGACAGCAGGAGAATGAGCCTGCTTGGTGGCAAGACAGTCCGTAGGGTCCCTATTCAGCTGTTAATCATGCTGCACATGGTCACACCCAGCTGCTGCCAACCCAAAGTGAATCACCAGGTCATGTTGCCCTCTCGTAAAGTCACACACCAAAGATACATCAACAGCCCCAAACCAGATGCCTCAATGCCCTTCGATTGCTCCAACTTCATGCGTGTGTGTTGTCTTCACCCTTCCTGCAGGTGACCAACTTCCTGCATGCGGACGTGGCCATGCCGGTGCCCCGCAGCCCCGGCAGCAACGTTCCCTTCAGGCTGTCCCTGCGCTGCGCCCTCAACCAGGCGGAGGTGAAGGCCGCCCCCCACAAGATGCTGCTGCATGACGCAGTGCTGGTCAGCTACTACCCGCGCCAGGTCAAGATCGCTGAGCTGCCCCTGGACAGCTTCAGGATGCTGCAGGTGGGGGTGCTGTGTGCGCGTGGGTGTGGGTTTTGAGCAAACATGATACATGTGTAGCTAGCATATAGCATACTGTGTGTGGGTGTGGGTGTTGACACAGAGTGTGCATCCAGCCAATCCATCCACCTGTGTGCTGAACACATAAGATGCAGTCAGCTGATCCAGCCTGACAAGCACAGTGTGTGGATTTGAAGGCCTGTCACAGCTTTAGGATCCTGCAAGTGGGGCGGCGGCTGCTGGCTGTAGCGGCTGATGTTTTTTTTATGCAGACATTGCAATCAGAGGGCCGTGGTGTTGAAGTAACCTTGCAAGTGCTGGCTGTGTTTTTGGCTGTCACATGTGCAGGCACTTGAGTGGGAGGACCAGTACAGCAGTGCCACACCCCCATCCAACGAGCACCCCATGCCCATGCCACGCAGCGGCAGCAAGGGCAACCTGGCAGAGGGCATGGGCGGACGCAGGAACAGCACAGGGAACCTGGCAGAGAATGGCGTGCCTGAGATGGGTGAGTAATGCAGCCGGCTTTTCTCACCGTGCCACAGCACAGCATAGCACAAGACAAGCACTTGCTCCTCACAGAGCAGTCGTCACAAAACAAACAAGGACGCAAGGCATGAGACGGTTCACTCACCGTCTCACCACAGCCGACTCTAGAGCACCCTAGCTCTAGTTGCCCTTGGCACGCTGTGGTCAAGGACGGAGGCACTAGGGACTTTGGTGGTGCTGGGGCTGTGTGGTCAACAGTTTGGTCAGCAGCAACAGCTCGCCCCGCCATCCTGAGAGAGTAGAAGCAGGGATAATAGGGTGCTGGTGCCTTGACCATTAGTGACTGGCAGCGTGCAACACTATACAAGATACATGTGTGCTTTCGATCTGATGTGGGTGGGGTGGGGTGGCTGGATGGGGGACAAGCCAACGACAGCAGCACGCTGTGGTCAAGGCCCTGTCCAGTCAAGAACATAGTAGTGATGCTGCTGGTGCTTGATTAAGGATCAGTAACATGAGTGCATGCATGTCAGGCACCGGCAGAACACAGTATGTTACGTGTGTCCTGCAGGCGCCACCAAGGGTCCCATGGAGAACCCTGCCAAGCACCTGGTGTACCGCCCCACCACCATGCAGCTGCTGTCCATCCTCACCACCACAGTGGAGATCATGCCCAAGGTCAGTGCTGGTGCACTTGGTTCAAAGCATGGGGTGCAGTAGGTCCAGGCATGGTGGCTTGCAGAGTTTGCTGGGACAGCATGTATTGATTTGCCAATGCTGATGACTGCATGTATGCTGGGCACAGTTCATGAAAGGGCAAATGCTGTTGCAAGCTGGGCAGGGGTCCTGCATGTGCCTCAATGTGCTGACTCTCAATGTTTGTCGTCACAACCCTCAAGAACAAAGCTCACGCCCCTGTCAAAAAGGTGTTTTGCAACTACATGTAGTCCTGGTTGCTGTGGTGTCTGACGCTGTGGTGTCGTGATGCTGTGCTGTGCTGTGGTGTGCAGGAGTCCATCCTGCTGCTGTATGTGTCAGCAGCCAGTGGGCGGGGTGAGCTGGGCAAGTCTGCCCCCTTCCCCTCCACCAGCTGCCTCACCAGTGAGATCGCTCCTGCAGACCTAGACAGCGTGCCCCTGACAACATGAGCGACGTCAGCGTGCCCAGCATGAGTGCTCTCACAGTGCAGGTGGGTGGGTGGGTGGGGACGCTGAGAGGGCTGGAGGGTGGATGGGTCAGGGGGTGGGAGAGGAAAGGGCTGATGGCTGGTGCTAAAAGGGGTGGTCATTGTGAGTGGGTCTGCTCGGGTGGGGGTGGGGGGGGGGGGGCTGTGGCAAGGGGTTGAAGGGCTGGTGGGTGTGCAGGTTGAGCGAACTGGTAGGTGTGGAGGACCGATGAGTGCGTGCTCAGGGCCGCTGTGGATATTCAAAGTCACAGTTGTGATGTGTCAAGTGTGAGGCTGAACCAGTGTCTTGTTTCCCGTGTTGTCTCTGTGTGCAGTCTGGTGGTGCTTCGTCTGAGGGCATCCACCTTGGTCCCATCAAGGAGGGCAGCAGTGCAGACAGCTTCCTGCTGCCTGAGGACCTGGTGCACCTCACACGACGCAGCCTCTTCCTCATCATCGACAGCGACAACAGCACCTCATTCAGCAAGCTGCAGGTGAGGGAGGACAGCAGGGGTAGTACGGGAGGGGGTGGGTCGCTTGTCAGCTGCAGGTGAGGGACAGCAGGGGCGGTGAGGGGGCGGGGTGGGGCCAAGTCAGCTACAGCTGCGTCCAGTGTTCAGCTACGGCTGCAGCAGCTGTGGTTGGGAGGGAAACCTGGGGCACACATGCAGTGCGGGCTGCGGGTCGCGACATGTGTCAGCACAGCTTTGAAAAGGCTTGATGCTTGGTTGAGGCGCACTAGTGTCATTGCCGTATCGCATGCACAGGTTGACCCTCCACTATCACACCTCGCCGGTTTGCTGCTGGTGTCACTGCTGTTGCTGGTGTTGTACCGCAGGGCTGTGAGATCGCACTCTTACACCCACATGCATGTGTTCTTGGATTTCCTTTGATCTGGCGGTTGGTCTGCTGATGTCACTGCTGTTGCTGTTGTCTCGCAGGGCTGTGAGATTGGTCAGCAGTCGTTCTGCCTGATGTCTCCCACACAGCGCCCCTACGAGCTAGGCGAGGGCGGCAAGACAGGCAACCTTCTGACCATGTTCCTCACGGGTCCCCTCATGGCCTTCTGCCTGGCCTCTGGCAACACAGACCCAAGCATCCAGCAGCTGGTGGACCTGCAGGTGGGGGGGCCGGCTGGGAGGATGAGGCTGCCGCTGCATATGGCCAGATGCGGCCAGCATGCAATGCACAGTGCTGCAGTGGTGGGAAACAAAGCCCCACCCATCCATCTAAGACACTAGCAAGCAACATTTGCTTCGTTGAGACCCAACCCAGTTATGAAAGCAGGTCTCTCACCAGGCATGCATGAGCTTGAGAGCAACCTGCCAGCCAGCTAGCCAGCAGCACTGCTGCATCCCGGTGTGGGACATGGAGCATGCCGCAGTGTGTCCTCACCTCAACTGCCATGCTGTCGTTCCTGCCTGCTGCTGCAGTCCACGATGAACAGTGTGATGGGTGAGTGGTCTGCGCTGGCGCTGCGCGCCTTCCAGGCCCCAGGCAGCACCAAGTCACCATGGTCGGTGGTGTTCAGGTACGCCCCAGGCTAGGGTCGGGCGTCAGCACTTGCCACAGGGCGTACTGGCCGACAGCTCGGATAGGCTAAGCGCGGGGACAAGCAGCAAGGCAGGGCCGCGGGTTTTTTTGGGTGCACCATTGTACAAGCGGCCCTGCGCGTTTGGCGCACTGACAGCTGTGACGGACTAGAAGTGCTGCAAGAGCATTTGGTGGTGGGTGTTGCGGTGTCGCGCATGCTTAGGCCAAAACTACTTCGTCTGTGTGCTGAATTTTGTGGGCTGCTGTGTCGTTTGTGTCTTGCAGGGATGCGCTGCTGCGTCGCCTGACGTTGCGCTTCGTGCTGTGCCGCGCTGCGCTGACGCTGCACACTGTGGCTGGCCGCAACCCTGCCAACCTGCCCACTGTGTTCCCTGAGCTGCCCAAGGAGGTGAGCAGTACCAGGGTGATGACAACGGCAACGATTAGTCATCAACTTCATGAGGTCATAGTAATGTCAGGCATCCACCTGTCCTGCTGATGGTGTATGGTGTGTCTTTGTTCGCCTTGGCGAAGACCCATGTGTGTATACATCCAGCAGTTCAGGTCATCCTGTGCTGAAGGTGTGGCCTTCCCTGTGCTGGTGTGCTGTGTAGGTTGCTCCTGATGCTCCTGAGATAGCAGCAGGCATCGCCCGCCTGGCAGAGTGCCTGGACAAGGCCAGCACCTTCAGTGACAGGGCAGCAAGCTTCAGCAGCGGCAGCCCCATGAGCACAAACACAACCACAAGCAGGCCATGAAGCAGCAGCAGGGGCAGCCAGCCCTGAAGCAGCAGCAGCAGCAGGGGCAGGAGCAAGCAGCAATGGAGCAGCCGCTGAGTGGCCATGAAGCAGCAGCAGCACCACAGCAGCAGCTTCAGCAGCAGGGTCAAGGGCAGGAGCAAGCAGCAGTGGAGCAGCTACTGGGCTGTCCTTGCTGAGGTGCCGTGGGTGGGTGTGGGGCAGGGGTGTGAAGCTCCGTGTGGGCTCCTCAGCAGGCAGCAGCACCAATCCCAAGCAGCCAAGGGTGTGGCAGGGAGTCTGTGGCTTGTCAGCCTTGCATGCCATCATTGCCATGGGTCTTGACCCCATTGGGCTGCACCTGCATTTGTGAATGCACTTGCACAGTGGGCGGTGCTGTTGATCGTGCCTGTGCATGGCAAACTTATGCTGTCACCCAAGCAGCAGTCCTGGAAGGTGGACAAGCACCAGCAGCAGCAGGTACCAAGGCATGTGCTGCATTGTGAAGCCTTGGCGTGTGAGCAGCAGCACCACTGCTTGGGGTTGGGTTGGACCCAGTGGGTGGCGGGCATCAAGCCCTGTTTGATAGCTAGTTTGGTACACCACATTGCACAGTCAACACATGGGGTGGAGGGCAGGTGGCTAATGTATGTATGTGAATGGGGTGCAGCTCCTTTCCATGCAGCACACACCGCAGATCGCAGAACTTCGTAGGCACTGTGCAATAGTGTCGGGCGTGCATCCTGCATAGGTGCATAGGTGCAGCACAAGCCGCACACATCGGGGGGTGTACAGCGGCGGGCATGCAGTCATGTCGTGCCTTGCAGCAGTGGGTGTGTTGGGGTTGGGGGAGTGGATGGCCGGGTATGGGTAACGCTGTGGTGTGTACAGCTGTTGTGTGATTGTGCACACGCATGGGCTGTTCACTGCTGCCCAGCACAAAGGGCACACATCCTGATATGCTACGCTATGCTATGTGCTGTGGATCGGCCGCAGCATCAGGCTATCTGCAACACGTGCACGGTTGGTCACAGCAGTGTCGCTGGGGGTTGCGTGCGGCACACTGTGTGTGTTTGTCCGGGCTTGGGAAGTTCATGGCAGCAGTGTGGTTGCTGCTGTGGCTGTCAGCCCCTCCTGCCAGGCACACTCTTGTAGCCCAGCAGGGCCTGCAGCGGCAGTGCTGCAGCTAAGCGGCGGCGCTGCAGTTGAGAGGACAGGAAGAAAATGATGTTGAAATACTACATGGTGCGATGTGGGCATCACAGGGGAGCCAATGGCGCTGCTGTTTCCAAGCAGTGGCCTGCAGCCATCACACCGCCCTCTTTTGATGCCCCTGCACAAACGGCAGCACAGGTCCACAAGGTGTAATGATAGGTACATCGCATGACACTGCTGTGAGCTTTTGGCTGGTCACACAAGCTGTGCGGCCAGTAGATATCAGCATCCGCATCAGGTGTGTGCTGCTCGTGTCTTGGTGACATATGTGTGCGGCATGCAGCACACCCTACAATGCATGTGATTGGTTGGTTGGTCGGGGGTTGGTGAGTGGAAGATGGATTGAATTGCTGTGGGAAGGAGTGTTTGTTTGTTTGTTTGCTGGCTTTCTTGGCCATCTAGCACGTCCGGTTGCGAGTGATTGGTGACATCCCTGTGTGGCTCTTGCAACTGCAAATACATAGCAGGCCTGCACTGCGTGCACTAGAGTGCCACAAGCAATGCCCTCGGGTTGTGCGATCTTGACATGATACTGCTCTGTCAGCAGCCTTACCTGCTCTGTGGCAGGAGAGGCAACCTTGTTCACCAAGCTCCCTCACTAGCTGTTGTCCTGTGGCAGCATGCTAGGTGCTGGAGTGTCCTGGTGTGTTGTGTGCCGGACGTGGTCGCCAGCAGGGTGCAGGACAGACAGATATTGAGCTGACCAGCACCACATGGTGCTGATACGGCATGCAGGCTTTCTTCCAAAGAATGAGGTGTTTGTAACACAATCAATATCTTGGCGCCTTCCTGACGCAGCTGCTAGCTGGCACCTCAGTGCTGGTGGTGTGAGCCCATTGGACAGGGTCTGCTTTGCTTGGCTGCTGTCATGGGAATGTTTGTACAGCTGCGCACTTGGAACTACATCAAAGCCACACACATGGTGAAAGCTACCCAAGGCCAAGGGCAGTATATCATGCATTCTTGCTTCAACATTGGAGTGGCTCCTTGCATTGCTTGCTCATGTACATGAACATACAGCAAACATCAGCAGGGACACGTCAACTGATCAAACGTTTGTGGCATGTCATAAGCAAATTCCGTATGGCCCATTGGCTGCAACTTGGTTAGGTTCAAAGAAGTTTATCGATGAGTGGATGAGGGTGGCCCATCATACGGTATGATGATCAATCATCATGTGTTAGACCTGTAGCACAAAGCTCACAACCTTGCCCGCCATTCACTGATATTGTGCAGATGGGAGAGCAAAACAAAGGGCCAACCACAGCAAAGTCAAGAGGAAACCAGAGACTTGCTGACGCTCTTGAGGATGGAATCCAACGCCATCACATGTGTGTGCATAAGACTGTAGGTACTGTAGGCCTCCGAGGTGACTGCTGAGCTGCTGAGGTGGCAAAACATGAGCAACGAACCGCACAGCACCACAACGTTTGTCTGTCTGCAACAGGCATAGCCCCTACCCCTGTTGCACAGCCATCATTGCCACCACATCGACAACCGGTGGGGCTTGACATGATTCGTGAATGCATTGCTTCCTGCTGGGTGCAGCTAGCTGGCCTTGACATGATCAAGACTCCCCAAGCCGAGGGAAGGGTCTGAGCTTTAAGGGACCTCGACAAACCTAAAGACACATTTGAGGGCGTTGATGCATGCAAACGTTTGAGCCAGGGCCCCTCACGGCCGTGCAGGTGGGAACTCGATACACCTGTACCTGCCGTGTTGCTGCAGGATGACAGTGATAGCGATAAGACAGCGGACTGAATTAACAGTATTTGCACGTTTTCAACGCTGGCATAGTGCTGGAGCAAGCCATACAAAAGATTGGCGCCAAGTTGAAAGCTGTCGACCTGCCTGTGTCGTGCATTCCTAAAGCCAACTCCACCTACAACAAGACATTACTGTCAAGCTAGTAACGAGGTCCAGTTCCGTCATCGTGAAAGGATCCGCCCTTGCTTGGCAGTACAGTGGCAGCCAGAAAAAAGCAACACGGGAAATGGTTACGCAGGTGAATTGTAACTGTTTTTGCATCATTAATTTGCACGGCCCCATGCATCGTGTGCAGCGTTCTTACAGCTGCTGTGCAGTGTGGCGCGTGCAACCCCCACACTGGCTTGCTGCTGCTTGGCCAGCCACAAGAGCGGCTGCTGTCAACAGCAGGTGCTTATCACCACCACAGTCCAAATGAAAGGATGCCATGTGACACTTAAATTTGTCTCAGTGCCGGCATGTGTTGTGTCCTACTGTCATGTGCTGCCTCAGGACACCACCATGTCTCAGCTGCCAGTACAGCTGCTGGCGCGCATCCTGGCAGTGCTGGAACCTGAAGAGCGCTTGGGCACTGCAGCACTGGTTGCAACAGCATGGCGCACAGCAGCAGTACTGGGCACAAACACGGTCTGCCTGGAGAATCCCAGGCAGTCTGAGGCAGTGCCAAAGCGGTTTAACAGCGTCTCAGCTTGGCTAGCAACACACAGCAATGCAGGCATCACCAAACTCGAGTTCCTTCTGCCTATATCCATCATTCCTGGGCAGCAGCTGCCCGTGCTGCAGCTCCCCAGCCTGCAGAGGCTGCCAGGCCTAGAAAGTTTGAATTGCTATGGCCTGACCATCACAGCAGCACAGGCCAGCAGCGACAGCAGCGAGGTGGGAGCAGAGGCAGCACCGGGAGCAGAACAGGCAGCAAAAGCAAAAGTGGCAGCCTCTGCTGCCACCCTTCTGCCCCTGGAGCTCTCCCCAGCCACAGCCCTGATAGCGCTGCAGTTCTACAACTGCAATGTGACAGTGCAGGGGATGGCCGCCCTGACACGACTGCAGACCCTCACGCTGGGCAACAAAGCTGAATGCAGCATGACTGGTGCAGTAACCTCTGACCTCATAGGTGCAGTTACCTCCAAGCTCCGCACCCAGCTGCAGCAGGCGCTGCCACAGCTGCAAGCACTGACATTCCTGCGGCTGTTTGGCGAGGTGGCACATGATGACGTGCTGCAGCATTTGGGCAGCCTCCCTCGGCTGCAAGTGCTGACACTGGTGGACGGTGTGTTCACCCCCGCCGGCTTCCAGCAGCTGCCGCAGTCCCTCACCCAGCTGTCTATGGACTGGGAGGCCGGCAACACCGCGCCCAGCAACACTACCAGCAAGAAGTTCAGTGCCAGCACAGCCCCGGGCCTGTGTGCGCTGACAGGCCTGAAGGAGTTAACTTGGCACGCAGGGGCATTCGGTGTGGACCTGCTCGCCTCACTGACATCACTTGAAAAGTTGGACATCGGGCATCAGGTTCGACTCGAGGGGCCTGGCACTCTGTCTGTGCTGACAGCACTAACCCAGCTCACCTACATGTGGCTGCCCGTGCTTGTTGAGACAGTAGTGCCATCAGATGAGGACGTGGCAGCAGTGACAGCATCCCCACAGTTGAAGGTGCTGAACATCAGTGACACTCACCTAGACGCGGCAGAGTGCAGGCACATGTTCCCAACCGGTCGGCACCTGACACAGTTGAGAAGGCTGTTTGCCAGCCTGGACATGATCCATGATGGCCGGGAGGCTGCCCTTGTGGCTGCCTGCTGCCCCAACCTGGAAAGTGTCGTTCTGAGTGAGAGCTTGGTTGATGACTGGATGGCAGCAGAGGACTACATTGTGGCAGGTGACTTGGCCAGCATGCTGTGTGCTGGCAGTCACTGCAGCACCTGAACCACCTGTCAATGGATATGCAGCACCTGGCGATGACGCCCGAGGTGTGGCAGGCATTGGCAGGCCTCACACAGCTGAGGAATATCGACGTGAGCATCAACAACTTGAGGTTCTTAGCTGGTGTGCTGCAGCTGACTAGCTGCACGCGGCTGAAGAATCTGCATGTTGAAGCCCGGTCCCTGGAGGGTCTGATGGACGATGTGCAACTTCACGTGAGAGGCGTGGAGGTGAGGGCTGGTGGCTTCTGATCAAGTGTCACACGCTGCCCATATGAGACTAGCATGAGGTTGTGTGGGTGAACCTTCCACACACAGACAGGCTGAGACTGTATGCATCATGTGACATCTGCACTCACACGATGCTGCTGAGAAGCAGTTGGGGACTGTTGCCACTACTGCCTGCCTCTGTGTGCGCACAACACTCACGTGTTGTCCTCACTCCAACATCATGTGTTGCTGCCCCTGTCCCCACTGCTGTATTGCTGTACCAGGCCGCCGACGGCACCACCAGTCTGGCCCAGCAGTTGCCCAAGGCCCTCCAGCAGTCCATCCTGCAGCAGGTCTCTGAGGACAACGGGACCCCTGAGCTGCTGGCAGTGTTGGCGAGGTGTGCAGCAGACGTGCAGCAGGCCCAGGAGCAGCAGCTGGCACAGCAGCAGGGAGAGGTTGATCAGCTGCGGCGGGAGCTCAAGGGGGTGCAGGCCAGCCTGGCAGCAGTGCTGCAGCAGCTGCAGGGCCAAGCAGGGGCCGGGACCTCTTAGTCATCTTAGTCACCATCCAGCAGTAACCTTGCACATGCACGCTGCGCATGGCATATGGTGCACGGGTGATGGCATAGTGTGCATTGCCTGTCGGTGTCAGGCCTGTGATGAATGGTGTGCTTCTCTGCTGTTTGTTTGACCCAGCGTCAAGGCTTTTCAGGTTTAGTGAGTTGGCAGTACAGTGCTGCAGCCAGTATGGTGTGCTGCTGGCGTCTGCTTCCTGGTGTCACGGCTGCTTGAACTCTCTCGTATTATGTGTATGACAGTTGCAGTAGTTTCACTGCCGCATGGATGCTGCACTTTGTTTGAGGCTGTCATAGGCTGAACTGTGCAAGGATACTGACAACCATGATGCCTGGCATCACCACGTAGAACATCAGACTGCTCTACATGATGGGCTACAGGTGGAACATTGCTGTTTGTTGTTTGCTATATGACGGGCCCTTTGATCTAAAGTTGTTGATGTGTGGCAGGCGTCATCCCTTCAACTGGTCCCATGCTTATGAACCCTTGCCTTGAGCAGCACCGCAGTACTACACCTGCAGACAAACTGTGTGTAACATGTACTGTATGGGAGAAGAATTGCAGCCTGGGGCACTTGTGTCAGCATGGCCGCTGCATGGCCTGGACGCACAAGCTGTCAGGGCTGCAACAAGGTGCCTGCATACACTCAGCACTTTACCAGCCTCAAGATTCAACGGCCTGATGTGAATTTGGATCAGCCACCAGTACAGCACATGAAAGCCCCGTCCACTCAAATGTTCCTAACGTAGGAAAAGCGACTGCCAAGTACAAAGGAATGCTGTCTGCAAATGTGCTTCAGGCCAACCCTCAAAAGCTATACTATTCATGTAATCGTCACAACTGTAGCTCACAACCTACTAACAACCCAAAGGCAAATGTGAAGCTCACAAACTCAACAGCGGCAACAGACAGGGACTACTGACACTCGGCTCTCATTGCAGGCTCACACTCATGCGTGACCCACATCATGATGCACTGCGCAGGCAACCCTCTACCACATGTGCTTGGCAGGGACTACAGTGCATGTGGGAGTTGCACGCTAAGATACTAAGATGTCCTGGGCCCTGCTTGGCCCTGCAGCTGCTGCAGCACTGCTGCCAGGCTGGCTTGCACCCCCCTGAGCTCCTGCCTCAGCTGATCCATCTCCCCCTGCTGCTGTGCCATCTCCCTCTGCTGCTGATCAATCTTCCCCTGCTGCTGTGCCAGCTGCTGCTCCTGGGCCTGCTGCACGTCTGCTGCACACCTCGCCAACACTGCCAGCAGCTCAGGGGTCCCGTTGTCCTCAGAGACCTGCTGCAGGATGGACTGCTGCAGGGCCTGGGGAAGCTGCTGGGCCAGATTGTTGGTGCCATCAGCAGCCTGCCAGGGGGCAGCAGCAGCAATGGGGGGTGGCAATGTCAGATGTGGTTTTGTGCACACACAGAGGCAGCATCTCCCACGCGGTTTTCCGCAGCATCTCAGCAGCAATGTATGATTGCAGAGGTCACGTAATGCATGCAGCTGTCGCCCCAGCCTGCTGACTGTGTGTGGAAGGTGCACCCACACCTGCATCATTGGGACAGCGTTGAATCAACTCAATTCAACTCCTGTAGCTATGAACGCTCAAGACCTCATGCCAGCCATTCACTGATATCACAGAGATGGCAGAACAAACCAGAATGATAACACAGCACCAGCCCTCACCTCCTCGCTTGTCAAGAAGAGCTCCACAGTGTCCATCTCACCCTCCAAGGACCGGGCATTGACACCCAGACCCTTCAGCCGCGTGCAGCTAGTCAGGTGCAGCACACCGGCCAAGAACTTCAAGTCCCTGATGCTGACGTTTACATGCCCCAGCTGTGTGAGGCCTGCCAATGCCTGCCACACCTCGGGCATCATTGGCAGGTGCTGCACATCTATTGCCAGATGGTTCAGGTGCTGCAGCGGCTGCCAACCCCTCAGCATGCTGACCAAATCAGCTGCCACAATGTAGTCCTCTGCTGCCACCCAGTCATCAACCTTGCTTTCAGTCAGGAAGATTGTGTCCAGGTTGGGGCAACAGGCAGCCACAAAAGCAGCCTCCCGGCTATCATGGATCATGTCCAGGCTGGCAATCAGCATGGTCAACTGGGTCAACTGCCGGCCAGCTGGGAATATGTGCCTGCATGCGGCCGCATCTAGGCCCAGGCCACATAAGTTCAGCATCTGCAGCTGTGGTGATGCTGTCAGTGCCGCCAGGTCCTCATGCGTTGGCACCAATGCTGCCGCAAATGGGGGCAGCTGCATGCGGGTGAGCTTTGTCAGTGCTGTCAGCACAGACAGAGTACCAGGCCCTGCGAGGGACTCAGCACCCTTTATGTCCATGGTGTTGAGTGCTGACAAAGAGGCAAGCAGATCCAAACCGATCGTTGCGCCTGAGCGCACATTGAGATGCTGCAGGCCCGTCAGCTGGCACAGGCCGGGGGCTGTGCTGGCATTGAATATCTTGCTGTCGGTGTTGCTGGCTGCCCTTTCCATGGACAGGTGGGTGAGGGACTGCGGCAGCTTCTGGAAGCCGGCGGGGGTGAACATGCCATCCACCAGCGCCAGCTTCTGCAGCGGCGGGAGGCTGCCCAAGTGCTGCAGCACATCGTCATGTGCCACCTCGCCAGTAAGAGACAGTGACGTCAGTGCCTGCAGCTGCGGCAGCGCCTGCCGCAGCTGAGTGCGCAGGTCAGAGGTGACTGCAGCTGGAAGATTCCTTTCAGGGTTGGTGCCCAGCGTGAGGTTCTGCAGTCGTGTGAGGGCGTCCAGCCCCTGCACTGCGACATTGCAGAAGTAGAGCTTCAGTTCTGTCAGTGCTGTGGCTGGAGAGAGCTCCAGGGGCAGAAGGGTGGCAGTAGAGGCTGCCTCTTCAGCTTCTGCTGCCTGTCCTCCTCTCGGTACTATCTCTGGCGCCTCGCTGTTGCTGGCCTGTGCTGCTATGATGGCGAGGCCGCAGCAGTGCAAGCACTCCAGGCCTGGCAGCCTTTGAAGGCTGGGAAGTTGCAGCACGGGCATCTCATCATCTTGCTCAGGAGGAGTGTGCATATGGAACTCGAGCCTGGTGATGCCTGCATTGCTGTTTGTTGCCAGCCAAGCTGACAGGCTATCCAAATACTTTGGCACTGCCTCAGACATCCTGTAAATCTTCAAATAGACTGTGTCTGTGCCCAGGACTGCTGCTGTGCGCCATGCTGTTGCAACCAGTGCTGCACTACCGAAGCGCTCTTCGGTCTTCAGTATTGCCAGGATGCGTGCCAGCAGCTGCACCGGCAGCTGGGAGATTCTGGTGGCCTGTGGTCAGCACATGACAGTAGGACACAGCATTGTCGGGGCACTAAAACAGCTTCAAGCGTCACTTGAGATCCGTTTTACTCACACTGTGTTGGTGATAGGCACGTGCTCTTGTCAGCAGCCGCTCTTTTGGCTGGCAATGTCTTTCGCTCACTCAAGCAGTGAGCAGCAGCAAAAAGCTAGTGTGGGGGTTGCAAGCGGCACACTGCACAGCGGCTGTGTAGAAGCATACAATACCTACGAAACGTACTGGTTTGTGCACAACACACCGCAACCCACCTGCGCAGTCATTCCCGGGGTTGCTGCTTCGCAGGCTGCTACTTGACTGCCGAGCAATGCTCCTTTGCGACCGCAAACTGGCAGGTCAGCAAAACTTCAGCGTTAAGTTTGTGTGCGCATCATGAGCTTTCGACGTGCACGGCAAAAGACAACTTGGCAGATCCCAAATTGGCGCCAAACCCGTGTGTGTTGGCTTGTTCAAGCACTCTGACAGCATCATCAACGCTGAACGTATCTACACATTGTTTTTCAACTTATCAAAACACAGTGCTCGCCAACTGATCAAGGGGACTGCTGGGTAATATTGCCAGCCTGACGTAAAAACCCTTCGTCGCTTGGGACAACTGCAAGGCCACAAGAAGTTCTGGCTCCGACCTTGCATGAACCAACGCCCTGACAGACAGTTTCATACTCGTGCTGTACCTCAAAGCTGAGGCCCTTGCCCCAGCAGAAGGGTGTCGCATCAAGGGCTACTGGCTTGGTGCCAGAAGGTTGCAGCCAGCAACCAGCAATATCAACGCATTCAAGGCTTTAGTGAAGTATACCACACTTCATTGATGATCTGTTGGATCTGTTGAGCACATGCTAGCAGGGTGACACTTTGTGCAACCAAGTTCATGTGGTCAAGGAAGGGGTTGTCAGTCATCACAAAGGAGATGGGAGAGAGGATCTGGGGTGCACCCACGTCCATGTAGTCAAGCAAGGGGAGTCAGTACACAAACCTGGAAAGGAGATAAAGGTGATGTACACTGCAAACGCCTGTCAGCCGAATAGCACAAACCAGTACTGTAAAATCAAGCACATACGTTACCATTACACCTGCAGGCTGAGAGCCACTAACAACCCAAAAGCAGACTTTTTGATGCCACACCACTCAAAAAACGGCAGAAAACAGGTATCAGTAGCCTCTGACTCTCACCGCAGGCTCACCCCCACTGCCAGGCCTAGACCTCCACCTGGCAGCAACATCCACTGTAGTGGCAACCCTTCACCACATGTACATGAACATGTACATGGCAAGGACTACAGTGCATGTGGAGCTTTGATGCTGAGAGACTAAGATGTCCCGGCCCCTGCTTGCCCCTGCAGCTGCTGCAGCACTGCTGCTAGGCTGGCCTGCACCCCCCTGAGCTCCCGCCGCAGCTCATCAACTACTCCCTGCTGCTGTGACGTCTCCCCCTGCTGCTGTGCAATTTCCTCCCGCAGCTGACCAATCTCCCGCTGCTGCTGTGCAATCTTCCCCTGCTGCTGTGCCAGCTGCTGCTCCTGGGCCTGCTGCACGTCTGCTGCACACCTCGCCAGCACTGCCAGCAGCTCAGGGGTCCCGTTGTCCTCAGAGACCTGCTGCAGGATGGACTGCTGGAGGGCCTTGGGTAACTGCTGGGCCAGATCGGTGGTGCCGTCTGCACCCTGGAGCAGCAATACAGCAGTGGGGTTGGAGCGACAGGCAGGGTTGTGTGTACACACAAAGGCGGCAGCACCAGTTTTGCAGTTTGTATGCGTGAAGTTTACGATACTACATTGCATAGCAGCAGCAGTGGGTGTATGCAAAGGATGGCTTGACACTGTTTGGAAGCCTGAGGCAAGCAAATAGTACCAGGCAAGAGCACCACAGCAATGACAGCAGGCATGCATATACGCTGCTGCATGCAGCTGCAGCCTGGAATGGCACATGGCCTGCGTGTCTGGTGTCCCTTCTAGCACCACGCATGTGTAAGAGGCACACTGCCCCACGCTCAAACTGGGCAGCATATGACACTTTGACAGATCGCAAATCGCAGCACTCCAGCCCTCACCTCCTCGCCTGTCACATCAAGCCACACGCGGTCCATCATGCCCTCCGTGGACCTTGCATCCACGCACAGACTCTTCAGCCGCGTGCACCTGGTGAGGCTCAGCACACCCGCCAGATACTCCAGCTGATTGATGTTGACTTTCAACTCCTGCAGCTGAGTGAGCCGTGCCAACCCATGCCACACCTCGAGCAGCATTGGCAGGTCCTGCATGTCCAGCGTGAGGCTGGTCAGGTGCTGCAGCCGCTGCCAGCACATCGCCATGCTGTACACGCCGGCCGATACCAAAGCGGGATTTGCGCCTGCGACCCAGTCATCGTTCAAGCTCGGGCCGAACCAGAGGCTTTCCAGGTTGGGGCAGCAGGAAGCTACACGGGCGGCTTCGTTTGCGTGGTGGACTTGACTAAGGCTGACGGACACTTTTCGATAAACTGAGATCCTCAAGCTGACAGGCTGCTTTCGTCCACTCACTGCACAGAAAAGCTGTCGCAGTATTGTAATTTGTGATCTCTGGGTCTGGGTCTGATGGCGCAGGGAATCATAAGCGTTGAGCAGCAGGTGAGGGACGCCGGGACGCTGGTTTTGCAATAGCATGACTACCATGAGCCCGCCTTTGATCGTAATCCCGCCCTGATTATGAGGCTGGCGGTTCTGAACATCGACATCATTGTTTGTCTTGCCTTGCAGGCTGCAACAACGACCGGTACTTCCCTGCTGCTGCAGTGTCACCCTGACGTCTGGGCACAGGTGCTGCTCCCCAAGATTGTTGCGCAAGGCTCAGCTAGCAGCGTGGCGCTCACATGCAGCACACTCAGGGATTTATGCTATATCAGCGTGCAGCAGCTCACTATCAAGATAGTGCCCGAATCAGTGCACCCTTACACCTTCACAACAGTCAGCAACTGGGCGATCAGCCTGGAGGCCCACTTCCCCAGCTGTACTTTCATCAGTGTCGGGGTGGGCTGTGCTTTTGACTGTGAGTTTGTCATACAGCTTAAGCCCGCACTAGCCAGGTGAGTTTTGCGCTATTGCTGGCTGGCCGTGTTGGGAAAAGCCCACAGGCCCTCTCGCCTCACGGCAGTCAGGCAACAGCAACCGTGCCAATGTGCCGCCAACTGCATTCATGCCAGGATCGTGTGTTGTTGGCGTAAATTAGTTGCCTTTATCCTTGCATCCTCTGCCACCGTCAGCCGTCGCAGACAGTCCCTGCATGCTGCAGCATTGGGCCGCATGTTGCTGCTTGCTTGATTTTGATTGCTGGCCACGCCTGCTATGGCAGGTGACATTGCCGATGTCCTCCTTGCTTGATGAGTGTTTTGCCTCGCTATCGCTCCTCGTCTGCCTGCAGACTTCCCAACCTGAACAGCATCAACCTGACAGTAGACGCTGCCACGCCCCGCAAGCAGCGTGGCCGCGGCGGCGTGGCGTCGCTGCTGGGCACCATGCGCAAGCACCTGAGCTGCCTGCGCAGCCTGTCACTCACCAGCAAGCAGGAATGGAAGGGTGCAAGCAATCTGTGGTCGGAGCTGGCACAGTTGACTCGGCTGACGGAGCTGAATCTGCAGTTCACTGAAGAGGTCAGCACACCTGTGCATGACTGCGGCTTTCGGCGAGCACATGTTGCACCACTGTGAACTTCAGCTTGAAGCATCTCTGTGTCTTGTACAGCAAGGGACTGTGCTTGTGCTTGCAAGTGTGTCAGACAGACAAGGGCGCACATGATCGGCTATGAGGCATTTTGCACAACATTCATAATGGTGGACTACGACAGCCGTGCAGCGTCCTTGATTGCCATCCAGCCTGCATCAACACACGTTCGTTCTGCTGTCTGCTGGTGCATGCAGGTGTTGAACGCATGCACAGGATCTGACCTGGACACACTCAGCAAGCTTCGACAGCTGCGTTCCCTGGAAATTTCAGTCGAGCATGCAAACCCAGTTGCAGACAGCAACTCCCACCTTCTGACCTACCAGCTTATTGCAGAGCTCACCTCCTTGACTTCCTTGAGCTTCCAAGATTGCACACCTCATGAGCTGGGCTGCATCAGCGGCTGCACAAACCTGCAGTCACTGGTTTGTGGCTGCCCTGACGGCAGTGAGGTAGAAGTGGCACCGGAGGATTGGACAGCTCTGGCCCAGCTAACTGCCCTTACCTCAGGCGGCCTGCAGCTTTGGAACAGTATAGTTGCTACTGTTCCAACAGAATGTTTGACTGTGTTGGGGCAGATGAGGCACCTTGCCACCTTTGCGGCAGATGTACTGTCTGTTGACTTGGTCCCAGCCTTGGCTGCTTGCACCAAGTTGACTGAGATTTGGGGAGGCTGGTGCACTGGTGTGAGTTCTGAGGGGCAGGAGCATGCACGTACGGTTGTCACTATTCCCTCTGTGGTTGGCCTGTGGGATGTTTGGGGCCCAGTCCCCTTTGCTGCGTTTCCCAACCTGCAGACTGTTCTGCAAGGGCGTCCTTTATGCAGCACGGCACTCTGTAGCCTTAGTTTGCACTGCACCGGTCTGCAACAGCTTACTTTGGACCCTGATGATATCAAGCAGCAGCCGTTCTTCAGCGTGGGAGACCCTGCTGGCTTAGCAATGGTTGGGCCCTGGAAAGCCTTGGGTAATTTGCAGGGCTTGTCGTCCCTCTCAGTGTCTGTACAGAGCGACATAGAGTTGGTTGCTCTGCTGTCAGCTGCTGGTGCATTGCCAATGGCAGACTCGCTGACAAGTCTGGAGTTGTGCATTACTGGCAACTCTGATGTCACCCCGTGTGGCCTCATGCAGATTGCACGGTTGCTGGGCTTGGAGGAGCTGTCTGTGGTGTTTTTAGGCTACACACACAGCTTCACCGCGGATGAGGCCTTTTTCTTCCTTTGCGCACTGTGGGGCGTAACTAGAGTGTGCATTTTCCCAGATTCAGATGCACAGCTGCAGGCGTTTCAAGCAGCCAAGGTAAAGCTTGTCCAGAGTGGACTGCCTGTCCCAGCAAGTATCCTCATCTACCAGCCGTAGGGGTGGTGTTGATGAGCTGCCTGGCAGGAGGGCGTGTAACCGTCGCACCTCGTGGTCATAACGCGAACGCAGTGGCGACCGGCGGGACGATGTCGTGCGCGTACGGCTGCATGCCGATGATGAGCACTTAGGCGAGTGACGAGTGTGGCTGCTTGTTTAGCCCGCAGCTGTGCGGGTGTGTGGCAATGGGAAAATTGGTGTGTGTAGTGATGCTGCACCCCTGAGGTCAGGCTGGCCGTTGCCATTCATGGAATGTAACACCTCAGTGCCATAAAGCATGCTTCAGGTGCTGCTCTGAGTAGGGTGGTAATGCTGATGGGTGGATGAGGCTGGTGTCTTGTTGTCAATCAATGAATCGAAATTACACCTGTAGCCTACTCCATAGTATGGAGCTCAAGTGCTCATGCCAGCCATCAACTAACATCACGCAGATAGTAAAGCAAACCAGAGGGACAACCACAGCAGATCAGGGATCCAACCAGAGGGTTGCTGACGCTCATGGATGAAACCAGCCCCATGACGTGTGTGCGCTCTGTGTGTGCCTCACACTGTGAGCCTCTGAGGTGACTACTGAAAAGTTCGAGGTGCTGAGGCCAGGGTGAAGCATCATCAACACCAAAGCACCCAGCAATCAACACACAGAGATGCATGTGGCATCCTTGACAGCTGGCGCATCAAGGCCCTGAAGCCGCCATGCTGACACAAGAGCTGAAGGCCACAAGCACCTTGCGCACAGCTTGTTTGCAGGTGTAGTACTGCAGCGTTGCTCGAGGCAAGGGTTCATGAGCATGGGGCCAGTTTTAGGGATGACACCTCTCACACAGCAACAAGCTTTTGACCAAGCTTTGACCAAGCTTTTGACTATACACATGATGTCAGAGAGTATAAGCAGCCGTGACACCACGAAGCAGACACCAGCAGCACAACATACTCACTACGTCTGAAAATCCTTAAGGGTCAACAGAACAGCAAGGAAGCACACCATGGCATCCGTAACAGGCCTGACAACGACAGACAATGCACACTATGCCATCACTCGTGCAGTACATCTAAGGACAACAATGCATGCCATGCACAGTGTGCATGTGCAAGGTTACTGCTTGATGCTGACTAAGATGACTAAGACGCCCCGGGCACCACAAGCCCCTTCAGCTGCTGCAGCACCGCTGCCAGGCTGGCCTGCACCCCCCTGAGCTCCTGCCGCAGCTGTGCAATCTCCCCCTGCTGCTGTGCCAGCTGCTGCTCCTGGGCCTGCTGCACGTCTGCTGCACACCTCGCCAGCACTGCCAGCAGCTCAGGGGTCCCGTTGTCCTCAGACACCTGCTGCAGGATGGATTGCTGGAGGAACTTGGGCAGCTGTTGGGCCAGATCGGTGCTGCCGTCAGCTGCCTGCAGCAGGAATACAGCAGTGGGGGTGGGGCGTCAGGCAGGGTCGTGTGCGCACACAGCGGCAGGCAGCTGCGGCAACAGTCCTCAAACGTATCTCAGCAGCAGAGGTAAAGCGTGGCATGAAGCTGCAGCCTCAGCCTACTGACCGTGTGCTAAATGTGCACCACACCTGACTCATACTTCAAGTATGTATATCAGAGTCTGAGGGGGCCCTGAAGCATTATTATTATTTTATTATTATGGGCAGCATGATACACATGACACGTAGAAGACCACACCAGTCCTCACCTCGTCGTCTCTCATATCGAACCACACGCGCTCCATCAAGCCCTCCATGGACCTTGCATCCACACACAGACTCTTCAGCCGTATGCACCTGGTCAGGTTCAGCACACCCGCCAGATACTCCAGTTTGTTGATGCTGACTTTGATGTGCCGCAGCTGCGTAAGGCCTGCCAATGCTTGCCACACCTCGGGCATCATTGGCAGGTGCTGCACATCTATTGACAGGTGGTTCAGGTGCTGCAGCGACTGCCAGGACACCAGCATGCTAGCCAAGTCACCCGCCACAATGTACTCCTCTTCTGCCACCCAGTCATCAACCTTGCTTTCAGTCAGGAAGATGGTGTCCAGGTTGGGGCAACAGGCAGCCACAAAAGCAGCCTCCCGGCCATCATGGATCATGTCCAGGCTAGCACATAGCGAATTCAACTGTGTCAGCTGCCGGCCAGCTGGGAACATGTGCCTGCATGCGGCCGCATCTAGGTGGGTGCGATTGATGTTCAGAAACTGCAGCTGTGGGGATGCTGTCACTGCCGCCAGTTCCTGATCTGTTGGCACCAATGCCGCGTCAAGCTGGGACAGCAGCTGCATGCGTTTGAGCTTTGTCAGTGCTGTCAGCACAGACAGCGTGCCAGGCCCTTCAAGTCGAACATGCTGGATTAAGTCCATGCTGGTGAGTGATGTCAACGAGGCAAGCAGGTCCAAGCCGATTGCACCTGAGCGCATGTCCAGATCCTGCAGGGCCGTAAGCTGGCACAGGCCAGGGGCTGTGCTGGCATTGAGTGTCTTGCTGACGGTGCTGTTGGTCGCCCAGTCAATGACCAGGTTGGTAAGGGACTGGGGCAGCTGCTGGAAGCCGGCGGGGGTAAACGTGCCGTTCACAAGCGTAAGGTCCTGCAGCCGAGAGAGGCTGCCCACGTGCTGCAGCACGTCATCATGTGCCACCTCGCCAATGAGGCACAGGGACGTCAGTGCCTGCAGCTGGGGCGCCTGCTGCAGTTGCGTCCTGAAGTTGGAGGCGGTTGCAGCTGAATGGTTCATTTCAGGGCTGGTGGCCAGCGTAAGGCTCTGCAGTCGTGTCAGGGCGTTCAGCCCCTGCACTGTCACATTGCAGAAGTAGAACTTCAGTTCTGTCAGTGCTGTGGCTGGAGAGAGCTCCAGGGGCAGAAGGGTGGCAGCAAGGGTTGCCTCTTCTGTCTCTTCTGCTGCCTGTTTTCCTTCCGGAACTACCGCTGCTCTCGCCTCGCTGCTGGCCTGTGCTGCTGTGATGGCGAGGCAGCGGCAAAATAAGCACTCCAGGCCTGGCAGCCGCTGGAGGCTGGGGAGCTGCAGCACGGGCATCTCGTCATCTTGATTGGACGTAGGCTTGCCTGTGTACATATGGAACCAGAGGCCGGTGATGCCTGCGTTGCTGTTTGTTGCCAGCCAAGCTGAGAGGCTGTCAAACCACTTTGGCACTGCCTGAGACATCCTGCAAACCTCCAGACAGACCCTGTCTGTGCCCAGGACCGCTGCTGTGTGCCATGCTGTTGCAACCAGAGCCGCACTGCCCAGGCGATCTGGGAGTCGCAGTACTGCTAGGATGCGTGCCAGCAGCTGCACCGGCAGCTGGGAGATGGTGGTGTCCTGAAGCACCACACAACAGCAATTTCGGGGCATTGAGACAGCTTCAGGCCTCACATGACATTCAATCATTCAAAGTGCGGTGGTGATGAGCAACTGTTCCTGACGGCAGCCGCTCTTGTGGCTGGCCATGTTTGCCTTCATCCAGCAGCAGCAGCAAGCCAGTGCGGGGGTTGCAAGCACTGCACAGCGGCTGTAAGACGTACGCACGCTATAGATGATGCATGGGCTCTTGCACAACAGATATGCAACCCACCTGCGCAACCATTTCCCCGGTTGCTGTTTTCTGGCTGCCACTGTACTGCCGAGCAAGGGCAAGTCCTTCGCGATGAAAGAACTGGATTTTTGCTGAAATGAGAAGTTGAGTTTATTGTTGTATGCAGTCTGAGCTTTCGACATGCACGAAAGAGGCAGGGCAGAAGGTCACACTGTCATCCTGAGGGAACACGGCAGCGATCAAGTTCCCCCCAGGGCCGTGAGGGGCCCTGGCTCAAACTTTGCATGCATCGACGTCTTAAATTAGTTCTATCAGGTTTTCATGGTCCCTCGAAGCTGAGACCCTTCCCTCAGCAAATTGGGGAATCTTGATCATGCCAAGGCCAGCTAGCTGCAGCCAGCAGGAAGCAATGCAATCACGGATCATGTCAAGCCCCACCGTTTGTCGATTTCGTGGGGCATATGCTGGCTGTACAACAGGGCTAGGGGCGAAACTTTGAAGCCTGTTGCAAACTGACAAATATTTGTGCCTGCAGTAAAGTTCGGCAATTGACTAGCCTGAGGGCTCCAACTGCCTGAGGTGCATATGAATCAGCCACCAGTATCGCACACAAGGTTACCCTCCCCAATGGTCCTGAACCTGCCAACCACAAAAGCATGCTGCCTGCAAATGTGCTTCAGGCTAACCCTCAAACGTTGTCATATCTATGTAGGTGTTACAGCTGCAGCTCACAAACCTACCGACAACCAGAAGGCAGATGTGAACATCGCAAACTCAACAACGGCAACATACAAGGATCAACAACTCTAGGCTCTCATTGCAGGATCACACCCATGCGCGACACCCATCATGATGCACTGTCCTGGGCCTAAAGTGCCTAACATGTCCCAGGCCCTGCTTACAATTGGCGCTGCAGCTGCTGCAGCAGGATGGCCTGCACTTCCTTGAGCTCCTGCCGCAGCTGTGCCATCTGCTCCTGATGCTCTGCAATCTGCCCCTGCTGCATTGCCATCTCCTGCTGCTGCTGTGCAACTGCCATCTGCAGAAGAATAATCTCCCCTTGCTGCTGTGCCAGCTGCTGCTCCTGGGCCTTCTGCACTTCTGCTGCACACCTCACCAACACTGCTGTCAAATCTGGGGTCCTGGTATTCTCAGACGTCTGCTGCAGGATGGCCTGTTGGAGGGCCTGAGGCAACTGATGGGCCAGACTAGTGCTGCCGTCACCAGCCTGCGGCAGCAACACAAATGGAGTTCAAGTCATGGATGTGGTGCTGTGCGTGTACACGTGTGTTCCTCAGTGCCAGTGCGTTGCAAGCCGTTCTGTGCACGGTGTTTTGGGTGCATCTCTGCCGTGACGTGTGAGTGGAGATACCACAGATGACAAGCAGTAAGCAGCCCAACGTTACGAGGCAGGGGTGTCACCACAATGGAAGCATGTTTACTGCTGCATCCTGCTCATGCACGCTGTGCCAGAGGCGCACCAAGCACAAGTGGTGCTTGGCAGACATTGTGGCTCATGACAAACCCACATTTTACGCCACCAGCCCTCACCTCCTCGCCTGTTACGTCCAGCAATACGCGCTCCGCCATGGTCCCCATGGTGCTTGCATCCACACACAGACTCTGCAGCCGTGTGCAGCTAGTCAGTTGCAGCACACCCGCAAATTGCCAGAGATTGATGTTGACCCTCAGCACACGCAACTGTGTGAGGTGTGCCAGCGTTGGCCACACCTCAGGCACTGACATTGGTAGCTCCTGCACCTCCATTGTCAGGCTGGTCAGGTGCTGCAGCGACTGCCAGCACGACAGCATGCTAACCAAGTCTGCTTCCGCACTGTGATGCTCTACTACAACACGGTCTGCATCCAAGCTCCTGCTCAGAATGATGGTTTCCAGATTGGGGCAGCAGGTAGCCACACAGGCACCCGTCCGGCCATCACGGATCTGGTCCATGCTGGCAGACAGCCTTGTCAGCTGCAACAGCTGCCGGCCTGCTGGGAACAATAGCGTGCACCTGTAAGAAGTCAGCCAGGTGCAGGCAATGTTGAGCACTTGCAGCTGTGGGGATGCTGTCACTGCTGCCAGTTCATCGTTCCTGGGCATCACTGCCGCGTCAAGCGGGGGCAGGTGCATGTAGGTGAGCTTTGTCAGTGCTGTCAGCACAGACAGCGTGCCAGGCCCCTCGAGGGCAACACACCCAAAATCCAAGCTGTTGAGTGATGTCAGCGTAGCGACTAGGTCAAGGCTGATTGCGCCTGCACGCACGGTAAGACCCTGCAGGCCCGTAAGCTGGCACAGGCCCGGGGCTGTGCTGGCAGTCAGCTTCTTGCTGGTGGTGTTGCTGCGTGCCCATTCAATCGTCAGCTGAGTGAGGGACTGGGGCAGCTGCTGGAAGCTGGCGAGGGTGAACATGCCGACCCCCAGTGTCAGCTCCTGCAGCAGGGGCAGGCTGCTCACATGCTGCAGCACATTGTCATGTGCCACCTTACCAAACAGCCGCAGGAATGTTAGTGCCTGCAGCTTTGGCAGCGCCTGCTGCAGCTGGGTGCTGAAGTTGGAGGTGACTGCAGCTGGCAGGCTACAGGCAAGTGGGCCACCGATCGTGAGGCTCTGCAACCGTGTCAGCGCCGCCAGACCATTCACTGTCACTTTGCAGCTGTAAAGCTGCAGTGCTGTGAGTGATGTAGCTGGGGAGAGCTCCAGGGGCAGGAGTGGGGCAGCAGGGGCGGCCTCTTCTGCCTCTTCTGCTTCTGCTGACTGTTCCCCTGTTGTTTGGGCTGTCGCCTCCCTGCTGTTGCTTTGAACGCTGCTGGCCTGTGCTGTTGTGATGGCAACGCCATAGCAGTGCAAGCACTCCAGACCTGGCAGGCGCTGCAGGCTGGGAAGCTGCAGCACAGGCATCTGCACGAGTAGGTACGAGCCGTAAGGCATGGTAACATCGATGTTTGTGATGCTTGCATGGCTGTATGTTGCCAGCCAAGCTGAAAGGCTGTCAAACCGCGTTGGCACTGCCTCCGACAGCTCGATGTCGTGTGTGCCTAGTACTGCTGCTGTGCGCCATGCTGTTGCAACCAGTGCTGCACTGCTCAGGCGCTCTGCGGGTTTCAGCACTGCCAGGATGCACGCCAGCAGCTGCACTGGCAACTGGGAGATACTGGTGGCCTGGGGCAGCACGTGACAGTGGCACACAGCACTGTCGGGGCACTGAGACAGCTTCACGTCACATCAAATACCTTGAATCACACTACATTGGTGATCGGCAACTGTTTTTGACGGGAGCTGCAGCTGTGGCTGGCCATTTTCCGCACTCAAGCACAGAGCAGCAACAGAAGCAAAAAGTGGGGGTTACAAAGCGGCACACTACACTGCGGCTTGTTTGGAAGCACACGCTGAATACGACTCTTGAGTCTTGTACAACAATATTGCGACCCACCTGCGCAACCATTGTCCGGGTCGCTGTTTTGCTGGCTGCCACTGTACTGCCTCAGCTCGGGAGCAAGGGCAAGTGCAAGCCCTTTTGCGATTTCAGACTGGAATGTCGGTCAAGCGAGTTGAATATGTTTGTGTTGATGCACAGTGAGGGTATCGAAAGCGACGAGCACGACTGATGCACGTCGACACAAATTCAACTTGGCGCCACCCTCTTGTGAGTTGGCTGACTCAAGTAGTCTGCCAGTATCGAGGACGTCGGACGGCTGCATGATTTGATACATTCAAACTGTAGATCGTTTGATCTGTAACATCGTCAGTCTGTAGGAAGCTGAGCTTACGATCGGTCAGTGCTGCCAGTAAGTCGCTGTGGGCTCTGGCTCAGACCTTTGCATGCATCAACGCCCTGGCCTGTTTCACGCTTGCTGTCCCTCGAGGCTGAGACCCTTCTCTCGGCATTCATAGATACGGCGAAGCTCCACCAGTGTTCTTGTTGATCATGTGGTGCGGCACATGCTGACTGTGCAGCAGTGCTATTGGCGACAATGCTGAGGCTGTTGACACATCGCCAGATAGCTGTGCCTGCCGCAAGAGTGCACGGCATTGCACCAACTCAAGATTCCACAGTCTGGGGTGATCATCACAACATTTGGATGAGCCACCATGATAACGCACGTGGTTCAGCTCCCCTGTACTGTTCCAGATCTCACCATGTACAGGCATGCTGTCTTCAGATGTGAGTCCTTAGTACATGCTGGCTCAAGGCAAGCTTGGCAAGCTTGTCTACCCTTCAACACAAATAGCGCGGCTCACAGCTGTGAGCCTGCAGGGTGCCAATATGTGCACTCAAGTTCATCATGATGACCACATGATGTGGTCAACAAAGAAGAGAGGGCAATGTGCACTCAAAGCACCTGCAGTCAGCCTGAACAGCACACTATTGTCAAGTCAGGTCAAGCACTGTACTACATATCTGACATTACACCTGCAGCTCAAAGACCTACCAACAACCCAAGGGCAGCTTTTGAGTGTGTGACATCACACACTCAACCACTGCAAAGAAAAGTGATCAGTAGCCTCTGACCCTCATTGCAGGCTGACAACCAGGCGTGATCTCCTCTGTGATGCTCTCTGCGGGCAGCCACCACCACATGCATATGGAAAGAGCTACAGTGCACTTGGAAGGATACTGCTGGGTGCCTAAGATGTCCCGGGCCCTGCTTGGCCCTGCAGCTGCTGCAGCACTGCTGCCAGGCTGGCCTGCACCCCCCTGAGCTCCTGCCTCAGCTGATCAATCTCCCCCTGCTGCTGTGCCATCTCCTTCTGCTGCTGATCAATCTGCCCCTGCTGCTGCACCAGCTGCTGCTCCTGGGCCTGCTGCACGTCTGCTGCACACCTCGCCAACACTGCCAGCAGCTCAGGGGTCCCGTTGTCCTCAGACACATGTTGCAGGATGGCATGCTGCAGGGCCTGGGGAAGCTGCTGGGCCAGATTGTTGGTGCCATCAGCAGCCTGCCAGAGGGCAGCAGCAGCAATGGGGGGTGGCAATGTCAGATGTGATGTTGCACACACAGTGGCAGGCAGCATCTCCCATGCGGTTTTCCGCAGCATCTCAGCAGCAATGTACGAATGGGTCAAAGATAGGTCAAAACAGGTCACGTAATGCATGCAACTGTCGCCCCAGCCTGCTGACTGTGTGTGGGAGGTGCACCCACACCTGCATCATTTGGCCAGCGTTGACTCAGATCAAATCAAATCAAATCAAAGTTACACCTGTAGCTATGATCATAGCATTCGTGAACGCTCAAGAGCTCATGCCAGCCATTCACTGATATCACAGAGATGGCAGAACAAACCAGAAGGATAACACAGCACCAGCCCTCACCTCCTCGCTTGTCACGAAGAGCTCCACACTGTCCATCTCACCCTCCAGGGACCGGGCATTGACACCCAGACCCTTCAGCCGCGTGCAGCTAGTCAGGTGCAGCACACCGGCCAAGAACTTCAAGTCTCTGATGCTGACGTTTACATGCCCCAGCTGTGTAAGGCCTGCCAGCGCCTGCCAGACCTCGGGCATCATTGGCAGGTGCTGCATATCCAGTGACAGGTGGTTCAGGTGCTGCAGCGGCTGCCAACCCCTCAGCATGCTGGCCAAGTCAGCTGCCACAATGTAGTCCTCTGCTGCCACCCAGTCATCAACCTTACTTTCAGTCAGGAAGATGGTGTCCAGGTTGGGGCAACAGGCAGCCACAAAAGCAGCCTCCCGGCCATCGTGGATCATGTCCAGGCTGGCAATCAGCATGGTCAGCTGTGTCAACTGCCGGCCAGCTGGGAATATGTGCCTGCATGCGGCCGCATCTAGGCCGAGGCCACATAAGTTCAGCAGTTGCAGCTGTGGTGATGCTGTCAGTGCCGACAGGTCAACATGCGCCGGCACCAATGCTGCCGCAAAGGGGGGCAGCTGCATGCGGCTGAGCTTTGTCAGTGCTGTCAGCACAGACAGAGTGCCAGGCCCTGCGAGGGACTCAGCACCCTTTATGTCCATGGTGTTGAGTGATGTCAAAGAGGCAAGCAGATCCAAACCGATCCTTGCGCCTGAGCGCACATTGAGATGCTGCAGGCCCGTCAGCTGGCACAGGCCGGGGGCTGTGCTGGCATTGAATATCTTGCTGTCGGTGTTGCTGGCTGCCCTTTCCATGGACAGGTGGGTGAGGGACTGGGGCAGCTGCTGGAAGCCGGCGGGGGTGAACACGCCATCCACCAGCGCCAGCTTCTGCAGCGGCGGGAGGCTGCCCAAGTGCTGCAGCACATCGTCATGTGCCACCTCCCCAACAAGGGACAGGGACGTTAGTGCCTGCAGCTGGTGCAGCGCCTGCCGCAGCTGGATGCGGAGGTTAGAGGTGACTGCAGCTGGGAGATTTCTTTCAGCGGTGGTGGCCAACGTGAGACTCTGCAGTCGTGTCAGGGCGTTCAGCCCCTGCACTGTGATATTGCAGTTGTAGAGCTGCAGTTCTGTCAGTGCCGTTGCTGAAGAAAGCTCCAGGGGTAGTAGGATGGCAGCAGTGGCTGCCTCTACTGCTTCTGCTGCCTGTTGTCCTCCCGGGACTGCCTCTGCTCCCGCCTTGCCATTGTCGCTGCTGGCCTGTGCTGCTGTGATGGCGAGGCCGTAGCAGTGCAAGCACTCCAAGCCTGGCAGCCTTTGAAGGCTGGGAAGCTGCAGCACGGGCATCTCATCATCTTGCCCAGGAGGGGTGGACATATGGAATTCGAGCCTGGTGATGCCTGCATTGCTGTTTGTTGCCAACCAAGCTGAGAGGCTGTCAAAACACTTTGGCACTGCCTCAGACATCCTGTAAATCTTCAAGTAGACTGTGTCTGTGCCCAGGACTGCTGCTGTGCGCCATGCTGTTGCAACCAGTGCTGCACTACCGAAGCGCTCTTCGGTCTTCAGCATTGCCAGGATGCGTGCCAGCAGCTGCACCGGCAGCTGGGAGATGGTGGTGCCCTGTGGTCAGCGCATGGCAGTATGACACAGCAAGGTCAGGGCGCTGAGACAGCTTCCCACGTCACTTGAGTTTATTTTCCATACACTGCGCTGGTGATAGGCACGTGCTCTTGTCAGCAGCCGCTCTTTTGGCTGGCAACGTCTTTCCCTCACTCAAGCAGAGAGCAGCAGCAAAAAGCTAGTGTGGGGATTGCAAGCGGCACACTGCACAGCGGCTGTGTAGAAGCACACAAGCCTTGCGAAACGTACTGGTTGGTGCACAACACACCGCAACCCACCTGCGCAGTCATTCCCGGGTTGCTGCTTCGCAGGCTGCTACTTGACTGCCGAGCAATGCTCCTTTGCGACCGCAAACTGGCAGGTCAGCACGTTTTCAGCGTTAAATTTGTGTGCGCATCATGAGCTTTCCACGTGCATGGCAAAAGACAACTTGGCAGATCCCAAATTGGCGCCAACCCCGTGTGTATTGGGTTGTTCAAGCACTCTGACAGCATCAACAACGCTGAACTTATCTACACATTGTTTCTCAACTCATCAAAACACAGTGCTCGCCAACTGATCAAGGGGACTGCTGGGTAATATTGCCAGCCTGACGTAAAAACCCTTCGTCGCTTGGGACAACTGCAAGGCCACAAGAAGTTCTGGCTCCGACCTTGCATGCCTCAACGCCCTGACAAACAGTCTCACTCTCGCGCTGTCCCTCAAAGCTGAGGCCCTTGCCCCAGCAGAAGGGTGTCGTGTCAAGGACTACTGGCTTGGTGCCAGAAGGTTGCAGCCAGCAACCAGCAATATCAACGCATTCAAGGCTTTAGTGAAGTATACCACACCTCATTGATGATCTGTTGGATCTGTTGAGCACATGCTAGCAGGGTGACACTTTGTGCAACCAAGTTCATGTGGTCAAGGAAGGGGTTGTCAGTCATCACAAAGGAGATGGGAGAGAGGATCTGGGGTGCACCCACGTCCATGTAGTCAAGCAAGGGGAGTCAGTACACAAACCTGGAAAGGAGATAAAGGTGATGTACACTGCAAACGCCTGTCAGCCGAATAGCACAAACCAGTACTGTAAAATCAAGCGCATACGTTACCATTACACCTGCAGGCTGAGAGCCACTAACAACCCAAAAGCAGACTTTTTGATGCCACACCACTCAAAAAACGGCAGAAAACAGGTATCAGTAGCCTCTGACTCTCACCGCAGGCTCACCCCCACTGCCAGGCCTAGACCTCCACCTGGCAGCAACATCCACTGTAGTGGCAACCCTTCACCACATGTACATGAACATGTACATGGCAAGGACTACAGTGCATGTGGAGCTTTGATGCTGAGAGACTAAGATGTCCCGGCCCCTGCTTGCCCCTGCAGCTGCTGCAGCACTGCTGCTAGGCTGGCCTGCACCCCCCTGAGCTCCCGCCGCAGCTCATCAACTACTCCCTGCTGCTGTGACGTCTCCCCCTGCTGCTGTGCAATTTCCTCCCGCAGCTGACCAATCTCCCGCTGCTGCTGTGCAATCTTCCCCTGCTGCTGTGCCAGCTGCTGCTCCTGGGCCTGCTGTACGTCTGCTGCACACCTCGCCAGCACTGCCAGCAGCTCAGGGGTCCCGTTGTCCTCAGAGACCTGCTGCAGGATGGACTGCTGGAGGGCCTTGGGTAACTGCTGGGCCAGATCGGTGGTGCCGTCTGCACCCTGGAGCAGCAATACAGCAGTGGGGGTGGAGCGACAGGCAGGGTTGTGTGTACACACAAAGGCGGCAGCAGCAGTTTCTCAATTTGCATGCGTGAAGTCCACAACTACATTGCATATCAGCAGCACTGGGTGAATGCAAAGGATGGCTTGACAATGTTTGGAAGCCTGAGGCAAGCAAACAGTACCAGGCAAGGGCACCACATCAATGACAGCATGCATGCATATATGCTGCTGCAGCCTGGAATGGCCTGCGTGTCTGGTGTCCCTTCTAGCACAAGGCATGTGTAAGAGGCGCACTCTGCCCCAGGCTCAAACTGGGCAGCATATGACCACTTTGACAGACCGCAAATGGCAGCACTCCAACCCTCACCTCCTCGCCTGTCACATCAAGCCACACGCGGTCCATCATGCCCTCCAGGGACCTTGCATCCACACACAGACTCTTCAGCCGTGTGCACCTGGTGAGGCTCAGCACACCCGCCAGATACTCCAGCTTATTGATGTTGACCTTGAGTTCCTGCAGCTGGGTGAGCCGTGCCAACCCATGCCACACCTCGAGCAGCATTGGCAGGTCCTGCATGTCCAGCGTGAGGCTGGTCAAGTGCTGCAGCCGCTGCCAGCACATCACCATGCTGTACACGCCGGCCGATACCAAAGCGGGATTTGCTCCTGCGAGCCAGTCATCATTCAAGCTTGGGCCGAACCAGAGGCTTTCCAGGTTAGGGCAGCAGGAAGCTACACGGGCGGCTTCGTTTGCGTGGTGGACTTGACTAAGGCTGACGGACAGCTTAGTCAACTCCAGCAGCCGCCGTCCGGTTGGGAATATGTGCTTGCAGGTAGATGCATCCAGATAGGTGCTGACGAGGTCTAGCACCACCAGCTTTGTGGATGCTGTTATGGCTGCTGCATCCTCATCTGTAGGCAGCAGTGCTGCACCAAGTGGAGGCAGCACCAGGTATGTGAGCTGTGTCAGTGCTGTCAGCACAGACAGCGTGCCAGGCCCCTCGAGGTCCCCACGCCCGAGGACCAACATTTTGAGTGATGTCAGTGTGGCAAGCAGGTCCAGACTAATGGCTCCTAAGCACAGGTCCAAATCCTGCAAGGCAGTGAGTGTGCTCACGCCGGGCGCTGTGCTGGCAGTGAGTGTGTGGCTGGCTGTATTGCCGGCTGCCCAATCGATGGACAGGTGGGTGAGGGACTGGGGCAGCTGCTGGAAGCTGGCGGGGGTGAACATGCCATCCACCAGCACCAGCTCCTGCAGCCGCAAGAGGCTGCTGACATGCTGCAGCACATCATCATGTGCCACCTCACCAAACAGCCGCAGGAACTCAAGTGCCTGCAGCTGTGGCAGCGCCTGCTGCAGCTCGGTGCTGAGGTCGGAGGCGACTGTTTGTGGGAGGTGGCAGTAGGTGGGGGCGCCAAGCGTAAGGCTCTGCAGCCGTGTCAGGGCGGCCAGCCCCTGCACTGTTACATCACATGTGTACAGCTGCAGTGCAGTCAGCGCTGTGGCTGGGGACAACTCCAAAGGCAGGAGCGGAGGAGGGCCTCCTGCCTGTGCTGCATCTGCTGGATCTGCTGCGTTTGCTGCTTCTGGTGCGTCCGCTACCTGTTCTCCTGCTGCCTCTGCCCCTGCCCCGCTGTTGGCCTGTCTTGCTGTGATGGTCAGGCCGTAGCAGAGCAAGCACTCCAGGCCTGGCAGCCTTTGAAGGCTGGGAAACTGCAGCACGGGCATCTGCTGATTTGCCTGCAGTACTGGGTTTTTTGGCATAGGCATGAGGGCATTGAGCTCTGTGATGCCTGCATAACTGTTGGTCGCCAGCCAAGCTGACAGGCTGTCAAACCGCCGTGGCACTTCCTCCGACATTTCCATCACGTTCAGCTGGATATCGTCTGTGCCCAGTACTGCTGCTGTGCGCCATGCTGTTGCAACCAGTGCTGCACTGCCCAGGCGCTCTGCGGGTTCCAGCACTGCCAGGATGCGTGCCAGCAGCTGCACCGGCAGCTGGGAGATGGTGGTGGCCTGGGGCAGCATATGACAGTGAGACACAGCAGCAGTGGGGGCACTAAGACGCCACGTGACATTGACGCCAATGACATGCACAAGTGCAAGACGGCGCTACATGATGCCAACCACGCTCATGGCAGGCCATCTTCCCCTCATGCAGAGAGCAGCCACAGAGCAGCAGCAGACAGCAGTGTGGGGTGTTGGCGGCCCGTCCAACCGCACTGAGGCTTACAGAAGCCAAAACGAAATAAAATTGTGTTTAGTCGACAAGAAGCTCAAACTCACCTGTGCAACCATGTTCAGGAAACCGATTCTTGGACTTGCCGACCTGTTGCGCTGTGAATGTGGCCGAAAGGAGCCACAGACGGATGTTTTGAGTCAATCAGTTTGCATTTCAAGTCCCAAAGTAAGATCAATGCATGCCTAAACCTCACAATGACTCACAATTGATGGGTTTGGCGCCAAACACGGGATTCCTCCGTGGCTCGCTGCAAACGATAAATTTTTTTGGAAAAAGATTCTGGAAGCTCGAGATTGTATCTTTTGTTTGCAAGTGTGTTGGTGCATAGCCAGCCTGAAGCAAACTGCCGCTCCATGACAACACCTACAGGTGGGGGTCCAACATTGTACAGGCTTACTGCACGTGGCTTACTGTATGCAAATGCACTACTGCGGTGCGATATATGGCGCTCGAAGCAAAGCGTTGTTGCTGATACACGGTGCAAAAGAGACTAAAAGGGTAATGCTGTGGGCACCCATGTCCATACAGTGACCATGCACAGCACAACAATCACAGTGCCTAAGTAAGTAGAACCCAAGCAAAACAACTATGCCAACTTGTGCACTGCACTAGCAACATTAACCCTGAAGGCCAAAAACTCAACCACAGAAACATGGTCGATGCAATGGCATTCAACACACACTCACACCCAGGCCTGACCCAGACCATGATCCATTATGCAGACTGGCCACAACCACATGTGGCTGCCGACACATGCACATGCGAAGGACTACAGCGCACTTTGCTCTGCGATGGCAGGCTACTGCTTAAAGATGCAACTTGGTGACTAAGCTGTCCCAGCCCCTGCTTGGCCCTGCAGCTGCTGCAGCAGAGCTGCCAGGCTGGCCTGCACCCCCCTGAGCTCGAGCCGCAGCTGTGCAATCTCTCCCTGCTGCTGTACAATTTCCCCCTGTTGCTGTGTGATCTCCCCCTGCAGCTGTGCAATCTCCCCCTGCTGCTGCGCCAGCTGCTGTTCCTGGGCCTGCTGCACGTCTGCTGCACACCTCGCCAACACTGCCAGCAGCTCAGGCGTCCCGTTGTCCTCAGAGACCTGCTGCAGGATGGATTGCTGGAGGGCCTTGGGTAACTGCTGGGCCAGATCGGTGCTGCCATCAGCAGCCTGCGGCAGCAACGCAACATGCAGGAGGGCAAACATTGTGTCACGTGCACCCGCATGCAGCGGCAGCAATAGCAGTGGCAGCGACAGGTGTTGTTTGAGTGCCACTAAACTTGGTGCTTTTCAAAAGGCCGATCGCATACGTCCAACAGTCCAACAAAACAGATGAGAGCAAACATTCTACCAGGTCCGATGCTTCAGTGTTGCACGCAGCTCAGCCTGCTGAATTGTCAAGTAATACACCTATATCACAAGCAACCAGCCCTCACCTCACCGCCCGTCACATCAAGCCACACGCGCTCCATCATGCCCTCCGTGGACCTTGCCTCCACACACAGACTCTTCAGCCGTGTGCAGCTAGTCAGGTTCAGCACACCGGCCAAGAATCTTAGGTCGCCAATGCTGACCTTCAGCACGCAAAGCTGTGTAAAGCTTGCCAATCCCTGCCACACTTCCGGAAGCATTGGTAGGTCCTGCATGTCGATCGTCAAGCTGGTTAGGTGCGGCAGCTGCGGTGGCTGCCAGCGCCTCAGCATGCTGGCCAAGTCATCTGCCACCATGAGGTGGTTTGGCCCTGGCGCCAAGGTACGGCATGGCGCAAGGGTGATGCTTGCCAGGTTGGGGCAGCAGGCAGCCATGCAGGAGGCGCAGCGGCCGTCATGAATTAGGTCCAGGCTGACATGCAGCTGCGTCAGCTGCAGCAGCTGCCGGCTTGCAGCAAAGAGGTGCTGGCACATGTCTGCAGTGAGCTGTGTGTCACTGATGTCCAACTCAATGAGCTGTGCGGACGCTGTCACGGCCGCTGCATCTACCCTTGACAACAGTAGCGCACCAGGCAGGAGGGGCAGCATCAGCCGAGTGAGCTGGGTCAGTGCTGTCAGCACAGACAGGCTGCCAGGCCCCTCCAGCTCAGCGTGCATCAAGTCCAGAAACTTCAGTGACGTCATGTCGGCGAGCACCTCCATGCTGACTGGCCCTGCACCCACCTCAAACTGCCGCAGGCCTGTCAGGCCGCACACGCCCGGGGCTGTGCTGGCACTCAGCTGCCTGCTGGTGGTGTTGCTGGCCGCCCAGTCCACGACCAGGTAGGTGAGGGACTGGGGCAGCTGCTGGAAGCTGGCGAGGGTGAACATACCATCCACAAGCGCCAGGTCCTGCAGCCGGGGGAGGTTGCTCACGTGCCGCAGCACATCATCATGTGCAACCTCCCCAAACAACCCCAAAGACACCAACTCCTGCAGCTGTGGCAGGGCCTGCTGCAGCTGCCTGCGGAGGTTAGAGGTGACTGCGCCGGGGAGGTTGCAGTACAGGTGGCCGCCAACTGTGAGGCTCTGCAGCCGTGTCAGGGCAGCCAACCCCAGCACCTCAACATTGCAGCTGTCAAGCTGCAGTGCGGTCAGCGCTGTGGCTGCGGAAAGCTGCACGGCCATCAGTGGGGCAGCAAGGGCGGCCTGTGCTGCATCTGGTGTTTCTGCTGCTTCTGCCTCTGCCGGATTGCTCTCGTTGCTGGCCTGTGCTGCTGTGATGGTCAGGCCATAGCAGTGCAAGCACTCCAAGCCTGGCAGACCTTGAAGGTCGGGAAGCTGCAGCACAGGCATCTGCTCCGTGGTAGGAGCAGAATAGGGCATGGTGGCGTAAAGTTCTGTGATGCCTGCATGACTGTTGGTCGCCAGCCAAGCTGAGAGGCTGTCAAACCGCTTTGGTGCTGCCTCGGACACCTTAGTCACGTCCAGGTTGATGATATCTGTGCCCAGGACTGCTGCTGTGCGCCATGCTGTTGCCACGCGTGCTGCAGTGCCCAAACGCTCTGCGGGTTCCAGCAATTCCAGGATGCGTGCCAGTAGCTGCACCGGCAGTTGGGAGATGGTGGTGGCCTGAGCAGCACACAGCAGCATTACGGGCAGTTAAGAGTGCTGAAACGACACATAACGTTCCAAAACCTCATGCAGCATGCATGTCTGGCTGCAATCGATCTCTTGGCAGGCCATGTCTCTCATTTCAAGCAGAGATCCCTCCTGAGCAGCAACAAATGGCACTGTGGGGTTGGCAGACCGCCAAACAGCACAGAGGTCTGTGTGGCTCGATGACACTTTAATCATACTAGGTTGAGGGTTGTCGAACAAGCCGCAACGCACCTGTGCATTCGCCATCTGCACGAATGATCCTGATTCTTGGACTTGCCGACTGATATAAGCGAGGCACCTTTGCGCTACCAGACAAACTGTAAGAAAACGTATTCAAAATAAGAAACTTCCTGCAGCAGACCAGCATCGTCCTCGACATCGCGACACAAAACCCACAGAACCTGAACCTCGCCATGGCTTAAAATTTCATGGTTGGTTTTCTGATACTCTGTATCTGAGCAGAGATCCTTCAACGCTCTTATGCAGCAGTATTACACTCAGAATCGCCTATTACACGCTGTTTGAGAAAACGTAAGTACTGTCACAGTACTACTCAGTGAGTAGTACTGGCTTGACGGTCAGTGTCACTCAGCAGGCAAAGATGCCTTCACGAATAATGCAAGGGCCCCACGTGGTAATCGCTGATCTGATGCAGTGCAAGTGAGGCATACGCTGGTTGTGCATGGAGCTGGTGATCTTGTTGTAATAAGATCGCAGAGGCTGAAGCTGCCCTGGTGATCTTGTTGCCACATGACTGTGCCACATTCCACAACATTCAACTATTCACATGGCGCTGACAGCCATGGCAGTTGGGCTTTGCCTCCTCTGTTGTCAAATTCTGTTCCAAGGCATGCCTTGTACAGAGGCTTGTTGCCTGCAAATGTACTACTGCGGTGCAGTACACTGCGCTCAAGGCAAAGCATTGCTGCCATTACACGTCCAAAAGAGACTCAACTGGTTGACGATACTGTGTGCACCCATGTCCAGACAGCAGCCATGCAGAGGCACAACAATCACAACACATGTAAGTACAACCCAAGCAAATCAACAACGTCAACTTGTGCACTGCACCAGCAACATCAACCCTGAAGGTCAAACACTCAACCCCAGATCAATGTAACGACATTTGCCACACCCTCACACCCAGGTCTGACCCAGACCATGATGCACTGTGCAGACTAGCCGCCACCACATGTACATGCCAAGGACCAAAGCGCATTGCACTTTGCAACACCAGGGTACTGCTTCAAGGTCCAACTTGGTGACTAAGATGTCCCGGCCCCTGCTTGGCCCTGCAGTTGCTCCATCACTGCTGCCAGGCTGGCCTGCACCCCCTTGAGCTCCCGCCGCAGCTGTGCAATCTCCCCCTGCTGCTGTGCCAGCTGCTGCTCCTGGGCCTGCTGCACGTCTGCTGCACACCTCGCCAGCACTGCCAGCAGCTCAGGCGTCCCGTTGTCCTCAGAGACCTGCTGCAGGATGGACTGCTGGAGCGCCTTGGGTAACTGCTGGGCCAGATCGGTGCTGCCGTCACCAGCCTGCGGCAGCAACAGTGCAACATGCAGGAGAGCAGACATTGCCAATGATTGTGTCACACGCACACGCATGCGGCGGCAGCAATACCATGTAACAATTGCATACGAGCAATACTTCAACAAACCAGACAAGAGCACACACTTCACCATGTACATTAGTACACTGTTGCACACAGCTTCAGCCTGCTGATGTGTCAAAATTGAAACCCAGATCACAAACCACCAGCCTCACCTCCTCGCCCGTCACATCAAGCCACACGCGCTCCATGCCCTCGGTGGACCTTGCATCCACACACAGACTCTTTAGCCGTCTGCAGCTGGTCAGGTTTTGCACACCGGCCAAGAACCTCAGGTCGTCAATGCTGACCCTCAGCACGCGCAGCTGTGTAAGGCGTGCCAATGCCTGCCACACCTCAGGAAACATCGGCAGGTCCTGCATCTCCAGTGTGAGGCTGGTCAGGTGCTGCAGCTGCGGCGGCTGCCAGCCCCTCAGCATGCTGGCCAAGTCCTCTGCCACCATGAAGTCTGCTGGCGCTGGATCCCAGGTTTGGCGTGGCGTGAGGATTAGGCTTGCCAGGCTGGGGCAGCAGGCAGCCACACGGGAGGCATTGGGCCCATCATGGATTGAGTCCAAACTGACCCGCAGCTCCGTAAGCTGCAACAGCTGCCGATTTGCGGCGAATATGTGCTGGCACTTGTCTGCTGAGAGGCAAGTTTCACTGATGTCCAACTCAACCAGCTGTGAGGATGCTGTCACTGCCGCTGTGTCTGCATTTGACAGCAGTGCCGCTTCTGGTTCGAGGAAGGGCAGTGATAGCCGGGTGAGCTGGGTCAGTGCTGTCAGCACAGACAGAGTGCCAGGCCCCTGAAGGTCCACCAGCATCATGTCTAGATCCTTCAGTGCTGTCATGTTGGCAAGCACCTCCATGCTGACTAGCCCTGCACGCACCTCAAACTCCTGCAGGCCCTTCAGCGCACACAGGCCAGGGGCTGTGCTGGCACTCAGCTGCCTGCTGCTGGTGTTGCTTTCTGCCCATTCAACTGACAAGTGGTTGAGGGACTGGGGCAGCTGCTGGAAGCTGGCGGGGGTGAACACAGCGTCCACCAGCACCAGCTCCTGCAGCCGAGGGAGGCTGCTCACGTGCTGCAGCACATCATCATGTGCAACCTCGCCAAAGAGCCGCAGGAACACCAACTCCTGCAGCTGTGGCAGCGCCTGCTGCAGCTGGCTGCGGAGGTTAGAGGTGACTGCATCGGGGAGGTTGCAGCACAGGTGGCCGCCAACTGTGAGCCTCTGCAGCCGTGTCAGGGCAGCCAACCCCTGCACCTCCACATTGCAGCTGTAAAGCTGCAGTGCGGTGAGCGCTGTGGCTGCAGACAGCTGCAACGGCGTGTGTGGGGCAGCAGGGGCGGCCTCTGCTGCTCCTGCTCCCGCCTTACTGCTGTTGTTGCTGGCCTGTGCTGGTGTGATGGTCAGGCCGTAGCAGTGCAAGCACTCCAGGCCTGGCAGCCGCTGCAGGCTGGGGAGCTGCAGCACGGGCATCTGCTCTGTGGTAGAGGCGGGAATGGGCATGGTGGCGTCAAGTTCTGTGATGCCTGCATAACTGTTGGTCGCCAGCCAAGCTGAGAGGCTGTCAAAGCGCTTTGGCACTGCCTCGGACACCTTCATCAAGTTCACATTGACTGTGTTTGTGCCCAGGACTGCTGCTGTGCGCCATGCTGTTGCAACCAGTGCTGCACTGCCCAAGCGCTCTGCGGGATCCAGCATTGCCAGGATGCGTGCCAGCAGCTGCACCGGCAGTTGGGAGATGGTGGTGGCCTGAGCACAACATAGCAGCACAAGGCAGCATACGGGTAATAGAGAGCACTCAATAACGACAGCGAACATCAGAGAATCTATGCTACATGGCATGTCTGCCGGCACTCAAAGCCTTGAGCAGGCCGTGCCTCCCAACTCAAGCAGGTGTCCCTCCTGAGCAGCAGCACAGGCCTAACCGCACAGATGCTTGTGACGCTCTGTTCAAGATGGTCCACATCATTGTTAAGGTTTGCAAGCACGCCGCAACGCACCTGTGCATTCGCCATTTGCACGAAACGATCTTGAACGATTTTGATTCTTGCCAACTGGGTAGGCGAGGCACCTTTGTGATATAAAACTGACTTTTACGATGACAGGACACTGCCTGAAGGATGCTGAGCATTGCCCTCGACCTTGCAACCGATTTGGCCAGGTTTTGGCCAAAGCCTGAACGTCACATTTCACGCTTCCACTGGTTCCTTAACTGTGAGGGAATTAAATATATGAGAACTACATCAGCAGTAGTACACCCACCTAAGCCGCTCCAAAGCTATCCGAGCTATCCGTACTTTTCACTCAGTGGCTGGGCACAGGTGCCACCTGGTGCCACAGGGGCCCCCAAACTGGGGTGGTTTACTGGAAGTCAACGAGGATGGCCCTGCAGCCCCAAACAAACGTTTTGACAGGACACATGCAAAGTCTCAAGCCCTGTCTCGCAGTCTTGGCAATGTTCAAGTGCTACTGCTGTGTGCTGATGATGTGCCATCTTTTTCTTTTGTGGCCCCAAGTTTGGATGGTCATGTACATCACCGCTGCCTCTTGAGGTGCAGCCGAAGCGCAACCCAATCACATATAGCATCACAGGCATCAGGGGTACTGATACTCTAAGTTATCATAAAGTATCAGTACCCCTGCAGGCATCGTCTTCTACGTGACCGATGGCAGGAATTCTGGTGCCAACAGCCCCAAACTGCAATCGGCGCTGCACACAGTTGGCATGTACAGTACATGTGCTTGGGCAGCACCATTGCGGAGCCTCTGAAGCTCATGTCAGCTCAGAGCTGATGGCGGCAATACAGCAATCCATTAGGGACATCAGGTCCCTGGAGGGTAATCTGTTAGCCCCACCTGTCCCAGACCAGCAGTACTGGTCCAGCACCCTGCTTATTGCCCCTGCAAACACATCCAGGCTGGCCTGCTTGCTTCATGCCTTCCAAGAGGTTGCAGCTGCATTCAACAATGAACATGACAGTAGAGCCCTGCCAGCACAGGGTACAACCATGAACATGCACACTGCTGCAGCTCGCTTGCATGAGGAAGGCTCTGCCACCTGGTGGTGTGCACAGTGTGCTCTCAGGGCAGTGCCTGCATTCGTATGCGCCCGGCTCAGAGGGGTCCCTCAACAAACGCATGCCCAGCACATCACACATCATCACTTCCACGCACACCAGGCCTGACGCTCACGCTGCGTCGGACGCTCACGCTGCGTCGGACCCATGCTGGAATGCTGAAACGCAGGACAACTTGTACTTCCTGAGCTAGTTAGTGTGTTCCGTTATGGCCCGACAAACATATGTAACATAGCACGCCACCCCTTCCTGATATGTGCACAAATCTGTGCTGCATGGTGGCACCTCCAAAGAGACTTGAACTCCGCCTTGAACAATCAGCCTGCCAGAATCACCACGATGGCTGCTGGCTTTCGCAGCAGTTGCACATACCTCACAATCAAGCCAACATGGCCATACATCATCTCTTCACAACACACAGGCCTCAAGCACCATGCGATGCATCAGTAACAACACTCACTCCCAACGCTCAGATGCCACGCTCACATGCACTCTCGCCTCACAACACGCCTGACATCAACCAGGCTGCCAACCGCACCACTTGCTGTGGCTGCACTTCACTCACACCACTTGTTCACAACAATCACGCCCACCATACGCTCGTCACACCCGATACACTGCAATCAGCTGGTTGCTGAAGCAATGCCCCACAGCGTGCTCAGCAGCACCACCTGCATCACCCCGCGAGCCAAATGCCCCTGCCAGGGCAACGCCCCAGGGGCCACAGACTCTGGCACAGGCCCTGGGGCGTTGTGTGTGTACATGTAGATGTTGGCGGGGGTGACCACCGCTGTCAGCAGGAACAGGCCATAGGCCGAGGCAGGGCTGACCCATGAGGGAATGAAGTCAAGGGGTAGGGCGCCTAGACACATGCCCAGGCCGCCAAGGATCTCTGCAACGCCGGTCCACTGCACGTGGAACGACTCAGAGCCTGCACGGTGAGTATGACAGGGGAGTGTAGTGAGGACGGGCACAGAGGGGGGGGGGGAGTGAGGGTTAGCCAAGGAGCAGGGAGACTCGCTTTATTTTTGCACAATGGAGCCTTTCATGGTGGACTCGTATGCTGACCTGCATTTACACATGTTTGCTGACGAGGTCGGGTCAAGGGCATAAATAGCTGCGGCAATGCACTGCTGCCGTAACTGCTGCTTGGGAACAGGTGTAATATCTCAAACTGGCAACGCACGGCCACCTCAACCCTGCTACTGTCCCCACCTGGAAGGTTCCACAGCCCCCAAGCTCCTTGGTGTGGGTACCTGTCACCCACAAGCAACATACGGGTCAGCCAGATGGTAGGGGGACAAAAGTGACGAGTGGGCCAGTCTAGACGTGACCAGATGATGTGTTTGAGGTATGGAACGGTCAAGAGGCGTCATGTGGGCACAGGTTTCAGTCAAGTTGCTGACAAGAGCTGCTTGTTGTGCCTTCCAAATTGGTGCAGAACAATGTTGAGCTGTGGACAATCAACTAGCACAGGCCAGGGAGAGGTGCAGCAGTATGGTGGAGCCAACAGCAAGGGTCCTTACATGTTTTTGAAGCCCTGCTCCTCTGCAGCGGCAGCAGCAGCAAACAGACCCACACGTGCACCAGCAGCTCAGGTGTGGCAGCAGTATGGGATGGTGCAACATGACTGGGGCACAAGTGGAAGCAAAGCCTGTCTGCCAGCCAAACATAGCAATGAACAGAGAGGGGCTGCTGCTGCCTGACACTGCATATGTGCTCCTACAGCGTGTCGTGATGTGGGAAGGCTGGTGGGTATGCCTGCTGTGTTCAACACTACTGTATTGATCAAGATTTTTGTACCTGTGAAGTGTGCAACACCAGCTGCTAGGAAGATGGGACCGAGCGGGAACCAGCTTTTGCCCGTAACTTGCAGGAATGAAGGCAAGTGTGCTGAGATCGCTGGGCCCAGCACACTGCAGGACAGGGCGGTGCCTGCCCCTATTGCTGCCAGAATGCCGATAAACACAGCACGCTGCTGGTCCTCAGGCATACTGCTGACCACTGCTCCAAGGTAGCCAGGCTGTGCCCATGCGTTACTGCCATTTGCTGCAGCAACTGCTGTGCTCTGCTTTGTTTGTGCGTTGGCTTGAATACCAGCAGTCCTGTGGCCAGTGGGTGCTGTGCAGGGTAACCCAGGGAGTGGGTGGACAGTAGAGCTTCTGAGCGACACAGGAGCAGCACTGAACGTCTGCCGAAGGGCGCGAACGGACATTGATGATGCTTTTGTGATCATTGCGGCGTTTGCTGCTCAGCGGGATAAGCACTTTGCTCGTGGAAACTGCTTCGCGCTGCCAGATCACCAACCAAGTATGTTGAGTGAGTCAAGTGGCAGTATCGCGGCGTTGGACAGTAAATCATAAATTACATGAACGGAGCATCTAGTGACAAGCACACACCTGTGAAACCCTGTAACCGAACGTTGGAACCACCTGCCACGCAGCCCAACTGGGCCAGCTGTTGCCCTCACACTTCCATAGAGCCATAAAGCTGCACAAAGCAGCCTTGGCTGGCCCAACCATGGGGAACCAGCCAGAAGTAATCTAAGACTGCATCAATGCTACACCAAGACCCACCAAACATCAGGCCTGCGAGCTGGGCACAAAACCTCTCATTGCCCTCTCACGCACGGGTGCATCAAACTTGACCTGAGTATCAGCCTGCCTACAAGAACTCCCCACAACAACACCCACAACTGGCACAGCAGTCAGCCCGAACGCAACGCTGCAACAGCAGCTCAACCACAAGCGCTGACTGCACAACAGCAACCACATGATCTGATTCAGGATCTATTCCAATCACAGTGCCAGCTTCTTCTCCAGCTCACTGTAGTCCTTAGCAAACTCCTTAGCCTCCTCATCATCTGCACCTCCCTTGGGGGGCTTGGGCAGCACCAGCATGCAGCTGGTGGGCCGCTTGCTTAGGCCTGAGGCACCCAGCTCCTGCGGCAGCAATAATACAGGAGGCAAAAACAGGAACACAGCAGCAGCAGCAGCAGCAGCAGCAGCAGCAGCAGCAGCAGCCGCCACAGTTCAGTCATACAATGCACTCTTGAAATGTTGTCAAACACGTGGGAAGCACAGCATGGTGCATGATTGCAGATGCCTCAGGAGCTCTCTGCTGTCCTGGTGACGTCTTCAACACACCTGGTGATGTGTTTAATGCACGTGTGTGATGTGTTGCAGTAAATCTGGGGGGAGTGCCGGTCGTGTGCAAAACAAGCGACCAGCACCACAGCACACATGACCGCCAACTAAGCTCTCTGCATGTCTTCTCTGTGTTGTCCCACACCACACCAATGCACGCCACTGCTACTAGCGGGGGGCCCTCGCAACACCCACACCCAATGCATGCGCCTCTGCCTGTGTACAGCTGCAAATCCCACACAAGGGCCCACACCACACAGCCTTGAAGGGCGCCTACTTGACGTCCCCACCGATCAGTGCAGCTGTTGCCACTTCATCACCCCATGTGCTGCCACTCTACACCCCACACACCCCACACACGGACTGCGCACCTCTTTGCTAGGCACGAAGATGTAGGGGATCTTTGCCTCCTCACACACGATGGGTATGTGGGTGATCACATCAATGGGGGAGATGTCACCAGCCAGGATGCAGATGCTGCAGAGGCAAACACCATCAGAACGGCACCAGCAGCACAAGTGCGGTCAGTCAACACTTGCCATGACAGACAGCATGGCAACGTGCGCGCTTGCGAGGTGGGTGGTGTTCGTGCTGTCTGATGTGCAGAAGCTTGATGCACTGAGCAGCTTCTGTGCACAGGCAGTGCTCAGAGCAGGCATACAGCAGCAGTGCAAGTGCATTGGTCGAGGATGGGGGTGATGCTGCATCACGTGTGCAGTATGTTCACAGCACGCGGGCAGAGGCAGCAAAGTAGAAGCCGACCGGCCCAAAACAGGTGAGCACACAACATCAAGCTCAGTGTCTTACAGCACACAAGACTGATGCGTGCTGGCCGTAGTGCGCTAGCCAGTGCCACATGCCAGGCAGACAGCATGCCATGGTACGACACTCTCCCACAGCACCGCCATCGCGGCCTCATGAGTCTGCTCACCCCTTTGTGTTCTTCCTGATGGCTTTGACCACCTCCTTGACACCGCGCTTCAGCTGCTTGCGCTTGGCTGCCTTCTTTGAGAGCTTGAGCACTTTTTTGCACAGCTTCTCGTCTGCTAGGGGCTTGGCAATCACACTGCAGAACTTCTTCCTGTCCTCGTAGGACATCTCAGCCTTCTCCTTTGCCTCCCCCTTGTCTTTGCCCATGCTGCTGGTGGGTGGTGCCGCTGCCGGTGCCGGTGCCGCTGCTGCTGCTACTGCTGCTACTAGTGCGCTTACTGAGCAGCACCCTCAAACCGCTGCTGCAGCTGCGACAGGGAAGGGATCTGGATATCAGATGCGTCTGAGGTGGGCAAGCCACGCGCAGGTCAGTGAGCCAACAAGGAAAGACACTGCAGCAGTCAAACTACACAAGCTGCTGCTGCTGCTGCTGCTGTTGTCTGGTGCGGTCAGGTGAGAGCGTAACGCAAATGCTTTCCCTTTCGTGTTCAGCATCTGAGCAACGTCAGTGGGAGTCGCGCTTGAACGTCGGAACAAAACCATTTCAGAACCCTCTTACGTGATGATACGAGCCCAAGTGCTCACTGCATTGGTTTGGTGATTGCAAACGTTTGTCTGTGAGCTTTGAAGGGTTGTTTGAGCCTTCTGGTATCCCTCTCTCTGACCAGCCTGGTGCTTCCTCCAGGGACGCTGAGGCCTCGTTAAAGCTTTCATCTCCACCTTTACATCGTTCTCCACTGACTTCAATGGCTGCACCGCGGTCAGCACGCTTCAAAGATGAACACCCCCTAGGTGGGCCATCACCATGCCTAATATGATTCCTGTTGCTATCCAACATTACCCATTGAGCCATCAGGGGCGCTCTGTAGCCACAGACCCTGATCTCGGTCTGCACCGATGTCTCTGCAGAGAAGCGTCAGGCTGAAGCCGCGCGCATTCGCGACAAGTATCCAGACAGGATCCCGGTAAGCCTTGTGTCCTTTGTTTTCGCCTGTGCTTGCCTACGTGTGCTGACGTGGGTGGTGCTTTTCCATGCAGGTCATTGTGGAGAAGGCAGAGAAGAGCGACATCCCTGACATTGACAAAAAGAAGTGAGTTGCAGGGCACGTAGGAGGTGCCTTGACACTAGTATGTACCTATTGCAGTAGCTAGACTGGCCTGCAGCTCGCTGAACGCAGGGGTATACCCCGCTACTGCTTCCCAGCTGCTGTTGGCAGGGCACGTGTGTGCATGGATGTGAAGCACCTCACCCCAGCTGCCAACCACCCTTGTGCTGCTGCCAGGTACTTGGTCCCTTCAGATCTGACTGTGGGTCAGTTTGTGTATGTCATCCGCAAGCGCATCAAGCTGAGCCCAGAGAAGGCCATCTTCATCTTTGTCAAGAATGTGCTGCCGCCAACAGGTGCGAACGCCGGTGAACCCCTGTGGGCACACAGCTGGTTGACAAGCAAAGCACAGCAGCCCATGACCACCTTCGGTTCCTGACAGCTGGCACACGGCTCACCCTCACTCCCGGCTGAAACTGGGCCTGGGGCCCTTGAATTCATCGTCATGTGCTGGTTTTACACAGCCCTCACCCGCCAACTGGCATCGTTGTTCAGTGTTTCAACAGCACGGTCGAGCTTGCACATCTTGCTGCACAGCACTGCATCGTCAGCACCTTGCCAGTGTTGCCCTGCTGACCCAGGTATACCAACCCCTGTTGCTGTGTATGCTGCATGTGCTCTGTGTGTGTGCTGCCCTCAGCCGCCCTCATGTCCTCGGTGTATGAGGATCACAAGGATGAGGACGGCTTTTTGTACATCACATACAGCGGGGAGAACACGTTCGGCAGCAGCGGCAGCACTTGCGACAGCAGCAGCATGGAGCTGCTGCAGCAGCAGCACTTACAGCAGTGAAGCTGCACCTGGCGGCGGGAACGAGTGGCAGCAGCGTGCATCCTGGCGGCAGCAGTGTATGCTTGGCGGCCCATGCACGGGTGGGTGCAGCTGTGCAGCTGCAGGAGCCCTGTTCATCGGTAGGGTGCGGTGTGCTGCTGTTGATCAGGGGGCGTTCCAACGTCCTTGCTGGTGTGCTTGTGTAGACTGGGCCTGTTGAAGGCTTGTGCTTTTGTGCTTGACCTCTGCAATTGATGTGCTGCCAGCAGGCTGGCTCCGTGCTGTGCCGTGCGCATGCAGACATGCCTCAGCTTCCCTGCATTGCTGTTGTATCTTAAAGTGGTGCAGTTGTTGCTGCTGCTGCATTGCTCGGCTCCATGCACCCTTTCACATGAGCCCCATGCACCCTTATCCCCACACGATTGCGGAGTGCTGCCTGCTTTGCTGTCTTGTATACTATCCCTGGTTGTGTACATTATATGCCACCAGACTGTAGACATTGTTCACAGGTAGCTGCCCTTGATGCTGGGGTAGCGACCGTTCAGTCCTGCACACAGATGGTGCTGTAGTTTGCTACTGGGTGTGACTTGGGTGCCGTTGGGGTCTGCTCTTGTGTGGACCCGAGCTGGTTGTACAGTTTTGGGTTGGGGTGTATACTTACTGTAACACCACATGTTGTAGTTGAGGTATGCGTCTTTGACGTGCGGAACATGCAACAGCAGCAGCAAGCCAAGCGCAGCTGCCATATAGACACAGGAAGCACTTTTTGTGCTTGGTCCAACCAGGGCAGTGTGTCGCATGATGGGCGCTCACAGCCTTCAGTGCAATCCAGTGATGCACAAGCACAGCGTGAGGCCACTGGCTGAGCTGCAAGGTGGGTCTTGTTGTGCTCATGCTTGTCTGTGCTTGTCCTTGTCTGTCGTTGGATGCTGAGCACCTCAGCAAACATGCACCCGCTGTTGGGCCAATTTACATGTGAAGGTTGAGCACACATGGGAAGCCATCAAAAGCACACAAGGGTAGGGATTGAGTAACCCCTCAAGAGCATCGGGGGCAGCAAATGGGCTCAAGCCAGCAATCCTACCTCTCACGAATGGGCAGCACAGCACACCCACCATGGCTGTCAGAGGCAGCTTCAGCTAGGCAGCTCTTGCTGTGCACACAAAGACTCTGACTGTCAATTGCAATGCAACAGCTGCTTGCACTTCATCTTTCAACACATATATCCAGGCATCATAGGAGGTGTCTTGCTTCTCACCCAGGCTGTGGGTGTTGCCCACTGCTCAGTTGTATCAAAAAGGAACCCTGCTATTGGTAAGGGCACTACTGCCAAGCCTCGCTGTCCATACTGCACCCACAACCAGTGACACCGCAGTGACCACAGTGAGCCAAGGGTTTGGGGGGCCCCGAAGCTCGTCTAGCTTCAGCTGCACATGCATCACTGACCACTTCTTTTCGTTGACAGACACGGCAGCTTCAGCCTCTGCAATCTTACTACAACGCAGTGACCACATCAACCCCATCAAGCATCACAGCAGCTTTCAGGGTGCAAAGAGGCCCTTCTTGTCAAGTGAATACTGCTTGAGGAAGCGCTGGTTGATCCCAGCCTGCTTCTGCTTGCCTGAGCCCCACCCTGGCTGCAGCTTCTGCTTGGCGGCCTCCTCCCCACCTCGGCTCCTGCTGAAGCTGGCTGATGCAGAGAGGAGCCCAGGCTGCTGCTGCTTGCTGGACTGGCGAGACAGCTGCCCTGGCCGGTTGGAGAAACTTGCGCTGCCGGCAACGCTGTAGGAGCCCTGTAGGACGGCACGTGCGGCAGGGTGCATGGTCATGCACAAGGCCAGGAGTGATCTCGCCATGCTAACAAACAAATGCAACACTGGGCGCAAAACCATCACTGTAGCGTGCGGTATGTCACGGTGTGGCCAGCCAGGCGCCACGTCCAAGGCAGGATGATGACCATGATCATGAGCACTCCATGATCATCAGCACTCTATGATCACCCTGGGCTGCGCCTCTGCTGCTGTAGAATGCCTAAGGGTCAAGAACAGCCAATCCCTAGACTCCTGCTCACCTGGTACACTGCAGACAGTCCTCCAGACATCGTAGAGGCACCGTCGTCCTCTGCTGCACCCATGCCTATCTGCTCCAGCAGCAGCATGTCTGGCCCTGCCCCCTCATCCCCATCAGCGCCTCCTGAGGCCTCGCCCTGCAGCCCCCCGATGACGCCAGCTCCGCCTCTGCTGTGGGGAAACCATCCGCGTCAAGGCTGACACCACAGGACACGACACACAGCACAGCACGGCATGTCAGCAGGGTGCGTCCTGCGCATTGCATTGGTCTAAACATGCCGCAGGGGGGTACTGGTCAATCATCAGGTATCGCAGAGCGCCCATGGGTGCAGTGAATTTTATTGCCTGTCGTTGCAACTCACTTTGTGTTGGCTGCTGGCTTGAAGCGAGGCATGTGTGGCACTCGGGTGATCTCCTCTGTGGGTGCCTCCGCCTTGACGCTGCAGACGGCACAGACAATTTTGCGTTGTGTCTGAGCTCCACTGCCAGCATGTAGCGCTGTGTGGTTGACTGCAGCCTTCAGCATCGAGTCGCTATGGTGAAAGTAGTCTTTGCAAGGTATGCCAGGCCAGCTAGACGGCTGCGTCCATGTGTGAAGCAGATCTCGACCAGCGGGCACGATCTATCACCCCTAACGCCAGGCAATACAGTGCTCTAGGGCCTCGGGTGAGCAGCATTCAGAGCTGAGCAGCCAGTAACACATGTACCTTGTTGGTCTGCTGCGTGGCTATGTGCTGCTGCCGCGCCCAGCACTGAGGCCTGCCTCCTTCTCCTCCAGCAAGCCACGTGCTGCATCCCCTATGCACATGTCGTAAGCCGTGGCACCCTGCTGGTCCCTGCAAGCAGCGGGAGCAGAGCCAGCGGATGGCGAGAAAGCCCATGCGCAGGACAGCTGAACAGGTCAAGGATGCTGGGCAAGTTATAAACCAGGGGGCGTAAGCTGTTTGTCTGTCAACTCTTGCGCTGAGGCCACACTGCATGAGGGAACAGCTGCCATTAGGATGCTGATCCAGCAGCGCATGTTGACGGACTAGGTTGATAGTGCGCAAACATGAACGGTGGTTGGTTGCTGCGACTCACTTCATGCTCGTGCTGGCTCCCAGCTGCAGGAGCAGCTCCATGACACCCAGGTGGTTGTTGGAGGCTGAGAGGTGCAGCGCTGTGCAGCCGGCCTTGGTCACTGCGCGGATGCTGGCGCCACGCCGCAGCAGCAGCCTGCAGGCCTCCACCCTCCCGTTGAAGGCTGCCCTGTGCAACGCTGTCCAGCCGGCCTTGTTGTGTGCGTCTACTGGGCTGCCACGGTCCAACAGCATCTCAAGCGCCTGCAGTGCACAAGCCACAAGCTGAGCTGTGGTGAAACTACATTGTCAGTGGGGTCTTGAGCTAGCATCGGAGGGTTGGGTTGCAGGGCATAACCCCGTCAGCTTCCATTTCTGCACAATCATAAGCAGGAGGCTGCGATTGACCGCTTTCACAGTACTCAGCTGGGTTGCAGGTCCGATTCTTGTACACAGGAATAAACTGCCAAACTGATTGTAGGAAGTCCCATTCCCTGCTTGCATGATCACCTGCAGCTGGCCCTTGGTAGCTGCCCAGTGTGCTGGCAGGTCCCCATCAACGTCCGGCCTGGTGACATTGGCACCCTTGTCCACGAGGACCTTGACAATATGACAGTGGTTGTTGATTGCTGCCAGGTGCAGGGGGCGCACTTGGTGGCCATCTGCTGCATCCAAGTCCACACCGTGGCTGATGATGTGCTGCAGCATACATGCCATACAGCACAGGAGCGTCTTAGCCCTTCCCACTGTCACATGTGCAGGAGGGTTGGTGATGAGAACCAGATGAGGGTTCTGTAGCTAGGTCGATGGTACCATGCAACTGCTGCTGTGCTGTCTGAATCCAGCGCACCTGCACTGCATCAAGGTGTCCCCTCTCTGATGCCACATGCAGGGGCACACACTGCAAAGATGAAAACAGTGAGGAATGATGCTTCGTACGGGAACAACCCCAGTGCTGTCAGCGGCAGGGAGCCGGCACCTGCAACAGGTCGTCTCGCTGCTCCAGCACCACCAGCGCGGGGTACCCTCGAAGCTGCTTCTGCTGTTGCTCAACAGCTAGTAAACCCTTGACTGAGCCAATCTCTGCTGCATGATGCACTGTGCCTTCTGGGAATAAGTCGGGCCCATGGTACGAAGACACGATTCCTTCTCCCTCCATTGAGCTTGCTGCTGATGCTGTGCTTGCGGTGACTACAGTGATTGGATCTTACGTCCTTTGCTAGGAGCATGACTAAATCACTACATGCGCCAGTTTGAAATGCCTACACGGTCCTTTCCGGTTGGCAATTGTTGTGACAGCTGCTAGGTTTTTTGAACCGGGGTACCACCCACAACCAACGCTGTTGGATCAGTTTCCTTTTTGCCAGGAAGATAACGCAAAACTTAAGTGGATTTGTCCTTAGGCTTACAGGCCGATCTGCGGCAGCGGTGGGGTTCCTCTGGGTTTGATCTTGACTCCTTGACGGCAGGCATGAGTTGTCGCTTTTCCTGCGAATACCCTGAGGTCAATGATGGCTACACCTTTCCAGATGCAAAGGTGGAGGAGAAGGCCGCGGGACAGACAGCCTTACAGTACCTTTGTTCCAAGTTTTCAGGAGGCGTGCAAGAGTGAGCAACTGCTGGATTTCACTCTTGCCAGCTCCAAAACGACCATGGACCCACTAATGAAAGTTAATTACCTTACTACACCCAGGTGGCAGCAACGGCTATCCAAGGGCCTGGTTGTGCTCAAGGGTGGAGCAACGGTCCAGGCTGGCACCATCCTCAGGTGGGACCATGCGGCTCAAGCAAGTGCTGCACCGTGCCCCCAACCAGCACCCTTTGGCACTGCACAATTGCTGGTATCTGCACACCGCTTGTGCTTGTATTGCAGAGCCGGCTATTGCCTCGTGTACACCAGAGCAAGTTGGCGCGAGCCTGAGGCGCCCAACTACTTTGATGTGCTGTTTGAAGATGACCAAGTGGTGAGCTTTTCTTAGGTCAATGCAAGACACCTCACAGTAAATTCAAGACACCTACACCTCACATCGAATTTCGTCGGAATGTTCACAGCTGTCTCCTTCAAATGAGCAGCAGTAGCACTGACCCCAAAGGTCGTCCCTTCAGCACGCCCCAAGCAGGACACCTGTGCCCCCTGCCCCTGTTGAGTGGGTGCGCCTGGTTTGCTTGTGACCGTGCAGCTGGCCGTGTGCAAGCCAGCCGGCCTGCAGGTGTTGCCTGGCGGGGGAGACTTCTGCCAGCACACGGTGATGTGGCTGCTGCAGCAGTACCACCAGCAGCACCGCAGCAGCCAGTACCCATCCAGCTTGGTCCCCGTTCCGGTACATAGGCTGGGGCGTGGCACATCAGGTAATGAGCCCGGGTGCTGGCAGCATCACTGGAGCCTGTTTCAGACAGACACCCACAAAAGCAAGCAGCATGCAGTGCAGGCACAGTCTTTGCTCTCAGGCATGGGAATCCCTCCCCACAGCACAGCTTGCTGCCAAGGAATGCAGGGCAATGCCAATGTTTTGGTCTTGTGCTTTGGGCTGTATGCCACCTTCTTGGTAGGTAAGTGCAGTCTTCTCAACAGCATTGTATGTGCTGGTGTTGCCATGTGTGTGCCTGCAGGTGTGCTGCTGTGTGCCTGCACAGAGGCAGCCAGGAGACAGCTGTCAAGAGACTTTGCCTCAGCCACTGATGCAGGTGCAGCAGCAGTTGCCAGCCAGGCATCTGCAGCAGCAGGGGCTGGCGGTCCAGCAGGCGGCCAGGCAGAGCAGCAGCGCCCGCTGGGCAAGCAGTACAGGGCCCTTGTGTCAGGACTGATGGTGCAGGATGAGGTGAGATAAGCCAGGTCCATGGTATGCAGGTGGCGGTGATATACAAACGGAGTCGTTCAAGGGCTGACGAAGGCCACAGTCATCAATGAATGCAAGCTCTGGCAACAATGAACATGTTTCATGCTGGGTCAGTCGCACGTCGACACTATCTGGGGGCATGTGCTTGCACTAGAAGCTGGCAGGCTGGCAGTCTGTAGCCAAGCTTGCTACCGCATGCAGGAGCGCCCCTGCCTTCCACTGCGTTGCAAGCCGCGCTGATGGATAGCCTGTCATGCCTCTGCAGGGTGAGGTGTGTGTGCCAATTGGGCTTGTGAAGTACCCTGGGCTTCCTTCAGGCCTGTTTGCCGCCAGTCAATCCGGTAAACCAGCGTTCAGCAGGTACAAGGTGCTGACCCGGCATGCAGACAGACACAGCACACTAGTAGAGGTGAGAGGTGACAGCTGGCAGCTTTGCTGAATCACCAGCACGCTCAAACCTTGTGAAAGCAGCTGCTCAGCGCCTCAGGTCATGTTGACAATTCTTCCATCAGCAGCAGCAGCATCTGTGCCTCTCGACCACACAGTTCTACTGAGCAAACTGTCAGAGCTGTAACACTATCAAATAGCACACTCCTGGTAAGCACACATGCTTGTGGGGCACAACCACTAGTGATAGTGACCATCCACCTACCAACTTTGGGCTTGCTTCTGAGTGCCCCCCCCCACCCACACACACACATCACAGGTGACCATCATGACTGGCAGGCCTCACCAGATCCGCATCCACATGGCATCACTGGGGCACCCTCTTGTGGGTGACCCTTTGTATGGACCCGGGGGCGTGCCGAAGGTGATCAGGGCTTACTTGCTAGCTTGCTGGTGTACGTCTCAGCATAATTGCAGGAAGCAGCTTGACTCCGTACTGCATGTTCACAAAGCCTGTAGGAAGCTTCCACTCCACAGCAATTGCTGCTAGCATCGGTGGTTGTACAGACAAGGGTAGTAGTACTACCCTTGGGCCTTCAAGCTGTTGCAGCTGCCAACTCGTGCTTACTTTTCTGCTTGTGCTGTGTGTCAGCAGGTCGGCAGCAATACTGGTGACGCTGATGCTGACTGTGTCATGCCAGGTGAGGCTGCATGCAGCACCAGGCATCCACGCTAGAGATGGCGGCCTTTGTTTGCTGTCGCAGCCCGTTATGTGCACCACTGCAGTGTGTTCAGTAGCCTGCTGCCTGCAATTCAGGCTGTAGTGTCAAAAGTAGGGTAGTGTGTGTGTCTCCTGGCAGGGATAAGGCCAGCTGAAATTGCATGAATTGCTCAGCAAAAGGTAATGCACACAAAGAGCAGCAGGCTGTTGTGTGCCATGCATTCATCATTTCAACTCAAAACGGCTTTCTGTGGCGTATGCAGTGCGCTCACTGTAAGAGGCTGTGTTGGTGCCCTGTTTTGTCGTGTGTGCAGGCGACTGCGGCTACCACCTGCACAGCATGCAGCTCCAATTCAGACACCCAGCGACTGGGGACACGATGGCTGTGCAGGCTCCTGTGCCAGAACAGCTGCGGACCCCTCAGGAACTACAGGCTGGAGCGTCCTAGGGACGGGGGCCAGCCGCACATATAACTCAGTATGACAGGGACAGGCGCAGTTCAAGAAGGCGGTTAGCATGAAGGGCGTCTTGAGGTGAGGCTGCCAGTGGCTTAGCCACAACGTTACCTTAGCGTCAATCTATCGGTGGCTTGATGAGCGGTCATCTGAATGTATATTCCGGCATGTCCGTGTGACAGCTCATGACTTCCATCAACTGGTGGGTGCCTGTAACAATTGAGCCCCTGACGTTTGTGCTTGATGGTTGGTGATGAAGCAAAATTACAAGGCGATCATTTGGTGGCCAACATTTGACAGTTTCTGGCATGGGGGCACCTTCTTGTGCGCACCGTACAATTCCACACCAACGTGGCGCTGCGGGCCATGCAGCAAAACATTCATCTTCCCCAACACTGTTCGCACGCGCCGCCAGCATGACGCCCAACCACAACTCTCCTGCGAGACATGCACCACATCTCCAGCACTTTACTTCTTTGCTGCCTGTATCCGTCATGCATGCGTGCTGATCACGACCGCCCCGTCTGTCACGCAGGGCCTGTCCAGTGCATCCCAGGCAAACTGGCTGGTAGCCAGCGGCGGCGGCGGAGGTGTGGGTGGTGGCGAGGGCAGCGGTGGCCGTGGCGGCGGCACAAAGGCATCTTCAGGCAGAGCAAGCAGCGCCCGCATCACTGCTTGCCGCATGTGCTCTGGGGTTGGCTGTTGAGCCGCACACTTGGCCAGTGCCTGCACAGGCATGTGCCACAAGGTGGGTTTGCAGCCATCACCCTTGACAAGTCTGTAACCCCAGGCATGTGGGGAGGTGTTCTAACAGGTGCATTTTTTTGGTACGTCTCGCCAGCATTCAGCCTTCTGCGCTGCGTGTCAGGCATTGAGGCCGCTGCATGAAGGCCATGTACAGGTCCAGCCACAGCCACGCAAGTCAAGTTGCCATCTGCTGTGGGCTCTACCAGCAGGGATGCTGCACCAGGTGCCTCTCACCTGCAGCGTTGCCACCAGTGGCAGCTCCAGCAGCTGCTGCTCCTGCAGGTGTGCAACCAGCCCATCCACACATCCTGCCGCATCATCCAGCATGCTAACAAACTGCTGCGGCTGTCCACCATCAGCACTGCTGCTGCCCTCGTCTACTCCCTCTGCAGAATCGTCATGGGAAGCGTGGCTGCTGCCACCGGTGCTGCTGGCCATGGCCTGCAGGTCCAGCAGCACCTGCCTGAGCATGCTGGGGCCCTGCTTGCTGTCTGGCCGTGCTGACTGTGCCTGCTGTGCCGCATCCTGCTGTTCTGTTGGTTGCTGTGACATCGCAGGTGCCTCGGCAGCCCTGGGAGTGGGTGATGGCGCAGCAGCATTGGTAGCAGTCTGTGCGGCCAACAGGGCTGCGCCCTGCTCGTGCCGGCAGAGGTGCTTCAGACATGCCAGGGCTGCAGCTTTGGTGACTGCTGCATAGGGTGGGCCCAGGGGGTCGATGGCAGGCGCCTCAGGTGCCTGCAGGCAGCGGAGGGTGCAGGCAGCTGTGAACCTCTCATACCGTGATGGGGGGATGTCGTGTGCAAGGTTGTGGTTGTATTGCCGCTGGCGTGCAGTGCGGTGTTGTGGTTGCGGCGTCAGCCAGTAGCGCGTCATGCAATGGGTTGTCCTGGCAACTATCAAATATACCGTAGTGCTCTGTTCATTCCACTTGACTGAACAATGTCTCCAGCAAGGGCACTCTAATTGTTCATTTCCCAAAAGTGCGGTCAACAACTTCCATGGCCAGATAGCCTGCAAATGCAGCACACCCTCCATCATCACCTTGGCAGCTGCTCCAGAGTTGGCCACCAGTGTCTTGCGTGGTGTGACCGCTCCACTGCCTGACAGCTGCCCTGCCTGGCCAGGACCTGCTGCAGCCTTCACATTCACAGCCAGGCTGCCACGAGGCGTGTTTGAGCCTGTCTTAGCCCCAGGCGCTGCTGCTGCTGCTTGCAGAGCTTTCCCAGCTGCCACCTCACCCGCACCAGCATCTGTGCCTCCTGAGCTGCTGCTCAGTGCACCTGAAAGTGGGGTAAGGGTCGGTGCTGCCGCAAACAGGTGCAGTAGCAGCCTGGGCAGCTGGGGGCATGCTTCAAGCACTGTGGTGGTCATACCTGGCTGCGACAACACACTGGCCAAAATGCGTAGAAGCTGAGCCTGAAGGTTCGGGTTGAACAGCTTTGTGCCCGGAGATGTGTATCTGGTTGGTGCTGGTGGGATCATGGGCCTGCTGCTGCTATCTGCTGCTTGGGCGTGACCCCTGGTCCTGGGGGTGCCAGCCGCCTGCAAATCCATCGCAAGGCACGGTAATTGCGCAGACAACTGAGAGTGAGTGAGAAAACACTGGCAAGAGCGATCCAGTGACAAGGGTGAACGTGATTGATGCTTTGCCGCCACCATCGGTAGTTTGACAGAGTCAAAAAGGCTCACGAAGGCCTATGCTGCCGCGCCAGTAGCCACTTCTCAAGCAAAGCTCACTGCTAAGCTCGTTGCTCAGCTGCTCAAAGCAGGCAAGGTCGAAATGCCTGCAGTCATTGCGTCCAACTTACCTGGCGGCGTGGAGACTGCACTGCACTTGTCATCCCAATGCTACCACCTGCATCTCCACCCAACGCAAGGGGTGGGACAGCAGTGGCCTTGCCACCGCCATCACCAGCAGCAGGAGGGGCAGGGGCCGCACCTGAGCTGCTCACCCCGCTACCCTCTTGCAGCGGCTGCTCTGGGGCTGCTGTTGGCTCAGCACCAGGGACCAGGGGAGGGTCAGGCAGCATGGTCATCAGCGCTGACAGGCCATTGGCCTCCAGCAGCGCCCGGCACACCTGGGTGTCTGTGGAACACAGCACTGCCAGAAGCTCAGCTGCCGCCTGCTGGATGAGCACTGCGCTGTCCTTTGTGGCTGCACCCTTGTCCTGCACAGTAATTTCAGCATACAGTCACCACTGGAGTTTATGCCCGCCTTCAAGGTCTGAAGACACTGTGTTGATTGGCCCTTGCGGGGACCCTTCACACACAGCCAAATGCATGCCAGCCAAGCAAGGTGCTCAACTTGTTGAAGTATACAGGCAGTGTCTGACACTCAGCTGCCAGCACAAGCAGGCAGGATGCTTGAAAGCCTTTCAGCGGTGCAGCTTACCCAGCCGCAGGCAGTGCCTGCATTACCTGCTTGCTTGCATCAGACCCTGAAGACGCCTTGCCTTTGGCTCCACTGGCAGCAGCAGGTGTCACAGGCCTCACTGAGCCTGCTGACAGCAGCACAGCCATCAAGCTGTCAAGCACCTGCTTCCTGTGTGACCCCACTGCGGCAGCTGCCAACTGGTTCACCTGCACCAGCCGAGCCAACAAGAGCAGGGCTGACAGCTGCACGCCAGTGTTGCTGGTGCTGCTGCTGTCTGCGCTTGTGCTTGCAGGACCAAACAGTCCCGCCAGGTGAAGACAGGAGGTCACGCCCCCAGCAGCAGTGCAGCCTCCACACCAGGCCTCTGACCTGGTGAGCTGCAGCGCCAGACGCAGCGCTCGCATCTGCAGGTGGCAAGCGGCGATGGTGGGGCAGTGCTGAGGCGTGCCAAGGTGTTGCGGTGTGTGGCTTTGTGTTGTGCGGTGTCGCAGCAGCAAGCTGTACTGCCAGCTGCCAACCTGGCTGCTGTACGCTGCTCATGTGCCTGTGCCGCTGCTGCTGTGCACATGCATGCAGGCCAACATCGGTGATGATCACATGCCGTGCTGGAGCCCGTGTGTGGCATACCTGCACCCTGCCAGAGGCGTGCTGCAGCAGGCAAACTAGTGTGCTGGCCTCCTGACTGGCCATCCAGCTGTAGGGCGGCTGCTCTGTGCAGTCAGCAGAGCCTGGGCAGCTCTCGACAGCCTCAGCTGCTGGGCTGCAGGCTGCCAGGGAGGACAGCGCTCTCAGGGCTGCTTCCAACAGGTACTTGCTGGGGCCCTGCAGCAGAACAGTACTGGCCTTGTGAGATGGACTCTCACCATTGCCTGTGGTTGGTGGTTGTTGCTGGTTGTCCTGAGCGGCATGCGAACGTAAGTGCAGACACGGCACCCTAAACGCATGGCATGCAGCGCCAAGCCATCACATGCAGTGCGGCAACGGCTTCGCTGTGGGGGACCCACCGGCAGCCAATCATCAGGGTCTGCGGGGTCCTTTGCTCCAGGTGGCTTCTTGGCTGCTGCAGCCTTGAGAGCAGCAGGATCGACCAGTGCTGCTCTGATTGCAGCCTCTGATTCAACGTACCCCTCCAGGACAGACCACAGCACCTGGTACGAGCACCACAGGCGTACCAGTAAGGTGCCATTGCTGATATCCACAAGCAGACCACGAAACCGCCAATCCGGAGTGCTATCACCAGCAAAGCTCACTTGTGTGGTGTGTAGAGACGCCACTGCTTGCTGCAGTGGGTGTCTGTGCCCAGCTGCTGCATACACTGCGAGCTGCCTGCATGCCAGCAACTTCACAGACTTGTCTGCTGACAGCTGCAGCGCTTCTGTGACCTTGCCAGGGATCTGCTGCTGTAGGACGTCAGATATGCCTTGTGGTGTGCTGAAGGCAGGCCCTGCTGCTGCCAGCTGGAGGAGTGCTGCTTGTTTTTGAGATGCTTCTGCTGCAGCAAGGCCAGTGGCGACGGTTGCTGGGGTGACAGCCGGAACCTGATCTTTCTTTGCTGGTGGCATGGCTGCGTTTATCTAACCATCAGGAGTAGGGAAATACACTGTAGTACCGTCCTTGCACTTGCCAGGAAAGGACCAAGTCCTGAGTGATGTGCTCAGTCAAGATGAGTCAGCAGCCATACCGCAATCAGTCTCTGCAGCGAGCCATCATCGAAAGTCAATTGCATGGATCGGTAAATTGCTAGACGCAGTCGGTCTGTGACGGATTCAAAAATCCAGCTTTGACTGCCCGGCAGTGCCGGTGCCAGCCCCGGCCAAAAGCAGCCAATGCAAACGTCACTGCAGCAGGTAAATTATGAGTCCAGCTCATATGATCCTGCTGTGGTAAACTACGAAGCTGGTGGTGTGCAGTGCCTGCCCAGCCTGACTGCTGCTGTGCTGCTGATGCACACACGCCATGCAGGCCACCCTGACAGAGTATGAGGGGGGCAGGGATCCTGCAGGATTGTGCCATGGTCAGGGCCGTGCTGTCTTCACCAGTGGCCAGGTGTATGAAGGGCAGTGGCAGAACGGGCACATGCAGGGGGACGGCAGTGTCCAGTTCCCAGATGGCATCTGCTACACAGGGTCATTTGAATCAGACGCCATCAGCGGTTCAGGGGTAAGCACTGCAGCTGTATTGTCTGCAAACAAGGTTTTCGTCAGCCAGTGAAGCCAACGCTAGCAAGATGCTGGGCAAGGGCAGCAACAGGGGATTGACAAATACATGCTTGGCCTTGCATGCCTGCAGGTGTACTGTTGGCAGGGTGCTTCATACGAGGGTGAGGTGTCAGGTGGTTTGAGGCACGGCTATGGCCGCTTCACCATAACTGACAGCCCTGTTGTCTACGAGGGCCAGTGGCAGCATGGCAAGCGCTGTGGCAGGGGGGTGCTGTACTACAACTCAGACAAAACAGCCTACTATGAAGGTACTTGTTACAGAGCTATCATGCCTGCTGCACAAGAATATATGCTACTCCTGTCGGCAGCTATCTATGCATTTGCGTACAGGCAGTCGTCAACTTGCAGATGCAGCCTCCCTAAGCGGCTTGATGCCCGTGACCCATACGCATGCACCAACCACTACCTTCAATGCTGTGCAGGTGACTGGCTGGATGATATGAAACATGGCCAGGGCACCAGCGTATACCCCAGCGGCAACACCTACAGCGGCTCATGGATGCACGACCAGCGGCAGGGCCAGGGCAGCATGGTGTGGGCCACCAAAGCGCAGCGCTACACAGGTCACTGGGTGCAAGGCCTGCCTGATGGCTTTGGAGAGCATATCTGGGAGCAGCAGCGGCCAGCACTGGGCCTGCAGGGAGCAAACCATGCCGTGCATGTCATGCACAACAGGTGCGCAAGCAACACTGTGGTGGTGTCAGTCTCAGGGCTGGCTGGGCGCCTGTGCCTGTAGGTCGCCTACAGCAGTGCGGGGACCGAAGGGGAGCCATGCAGGGCTCAATCTGATGGCCAGCTTGCAAAAGTATATGGTGTGGCTCAAAGGTATGGACCCCTCACAACTTTGCTTTGCTTGCACTAGGTACGTGGGGATGTTCAAGGAGGGCCAGAGGCATGGCCAAGGTGCCCTCTTCTACAGCAGTGGCGCACGCTATGAGGGCCAGTGGCAGCAGGGCAAGAAGCATGGGCAAGGGGTGTACGTGTTTGAAGACGGCCACGTGTTCAGCGGGCAGTTTATGGACGACAGGCCTGTGCTGGCCACTGGGGCAGTCCTTGGGGCTGACAGCACCTTTACAGCGCATGAGGCTGCCTGGGGCTCATGCCTGGGTCTGGGTGCTAGCAGCAAAAGCAGCAACCCACAGCAGCAGCAACTTGGCGTGCAGCCGGCAGCAGCCTTGGAGGGGCTGCAGGCCAGGTCTAGCAGCGATGACAGTGGTGAGCCAGTGCCTGCTGCTGGTGTTGAAGCCCCACCCAGCTCAAAGCCGAAGCCGTCCCAAGCAGCAGCAGGAGCCAGCAAGGACGCCACAAAGTCAGGCCAGCAGACTGTGAAGGCGAAGGGCACCAGTAGTACAGCAAAGCCGGGAAATGCCACAGGCGAGGCTGCGCCGAGCAACAAGTCAGGGGCTGGGCAACAGTCCACGACAGTAGCTGCATCTGCTGGGGCAGCCACTACAGCGCCAGTGAAGCGTGCCAGCACAGCTGCAAGTGCTGCCTCTGCAGCGTCTGCAGCGACAGGCAAGCCCAGCACAGCCAACAGCCAAGCTGCAGGCGGCAGCGCTGTCAGCACCAGCAGTGGCCCCTGCTTTGGCCCAGCAACCTGCGTGATGCAGCTGTACATAGCAGACCTGCTGCAGTGCTACGAGGGCCGGCCGGAAGCTGTGTACAAGCCAGTGTCAAACCTGCTGGTGGGGTACAACACGGAGCTGCGGCTGCTGTATGACAAATACAGGTGGGGTGGCTGGCTCAGCTCTGGCAGCTGCTATACTGTGTGTGGTGTGCAGTACACGTTTACAAGCATGCTGTATCACATGTGTGCTGTATAGTGACCGCCCTCTTAGCATCAGTACCTAGTGCCATGCACCCTGCAGCACAGTCCCTGCCTTGCGTCACTGTCGCACACACCATTAAAGTCTGCATGTGTATGCATGCAGCCCGTGAGTGTGTTAGGCCTACAGGCCATGCAATGCCCTGCACGCGCCTGTCTGCTGTTGCAGTGCTTGCCCCAGCCCGTTGCTGGATGGTGGCAGCCAGGTGTTCAGTTGGGCCCTGCAGGCCTGCCAGCTGTGGGAGCTGCTGCAGGATGCACAGCTGCTCTGCAGGCACCTCGACCTGCAGCAGGTGTGCAGCATGGTCAGCACGGCTACCAGACCACCTCCTGCAGTGTTGCGGCATCATCAGCAGGTGAGGTTTGATCTGGACCGCCGTGAGTGCACTGCCCATTTGAAGGCTACCCTGGATTTACAATGCAGCGTGCAACCCTGACAGAGCGTGCGTATAGCACAATTCCAGTATGGAAAAGGTTTGCTTGGACCTCTGTGTGTGGCAGGCTCCCTGTATGGCGGCTGCGCCCAGCTTTCTTACCCCACCAGAGATCCGGCCCCAGGTACATCGTCGCAATGACATCGACTCCGGTCGCCGTGCTTGTTTGTGAACGCACACACAGGTTGATCCCTCCTCATCATCAGCAGTACCCGCCCTGCGGCACGCTTCCGTCAGTGCCAACACACAACTACTGTTCAGGGACTTTTGCGAGGTCCTGGTGCGGGTTGCAGCCGCGCGCTACCCCCTGCTGCCCTCACTGGACGCACAGCTGCAGCAGGTCATCACGCTCCACCTGCTGCCGCTGCTAGGGGCCTCAGCACGCCAGCTGGCGGGCTCCTCAAGGGTTTCCTTGCTGGCATCTGGTGGGAGCCTTGCTGTGCTGGGCAGTGAGGAGGGCCTGGGGCTAGAGCAGCAGCTGCGGAGCCCTGAAGTCGTGCGATACCTGCAGGAACACTCTGAGCTGCTGCAGCAGCTGTTTGCAGCCTTTGCAGGACGGTTAGAGGGTCCGGCCTGTGGGGATGCCGCTACTGCCGCATGCAGTGCAGCGTCCCCTTGGGAGCAGCTAGAGCAAGGTGGGAGGATAGCAGAGTTCAGCCCAAGCGCCTGCCAGCAGGGCACAGTTACTGTGCGGCAGGTGGTGGGATGCCTGCAGTCTGGTGGTGTGCTGGAGCACTGTCAGCTCAGCGTGGAGGCAGCTGCGGCGTGCATGTTGCACAACACCCTGTATGTCACCGACCCTCAGGGAGCAAGGTGCGCTGCGGCAAAGGCAGCACATTCAGCATGGCCCTGGACGTAGATCATCACCATGACGCCTATCATGAGACAAACGGTTTGTGCTGTGCACAGCACTAGCACGCCCTTGCATAAGCAGCCCTAGGACCTGGCAGACAAAGTGTGAACCCACATGATTGTGTCTTTGCAACAAAGGCAACAATCAGGAGGCAGAAGTGGCTGGTGTATCTGTGGTATCACCATGGGTGTCAATGTCCCAGACTCTGCTCAGCTTGGTGGGCTGTTGTTGTTTGCCCTGCAGGGCTTGCATTGAGGATACTGCGGGTGAGGCCCCTGATTGTGCAACAGGCGACACCTGCGCCAGCAGCGGCCCAGCAGCCACAGCAGCAGGCGCAGTCCTCATGTTCCACATGGACGTCCCCTTGCTGCTTCAGGAGGTGCTCTGGGGCCTGGTGCGCCTCGCAGCAGCAGCACACCTGCCATCAGCACCAACATCGGCAGCGGCCAGCACGGCGCGTAGCACTGGTGCTGTCTCAGCTGCTGGGCCCTCACAGCACAGCCTGGCAACCCCTGGGCAGTGCAGGGACGAATGGGAGTCCTGCTTGCTGCTGCCCCGCCTGCAGGCCCTGTTGGAGGGGCCGGGGGGTGTTTTCAGGGGCGTGCTGGGGTGGGCGCCTGAGCCGCAGGAGAATGCAGGAGGCCAGGCTGGTGCGCACATCGGCACACCCACCAGGCAAGGCTCTGGCGGTTCTGGGCTAGAGTTGGGTGCAGAGACAGCAGAGGCTGGGGAGGTGGGCGAGCTGGAGCAGGAGGAGGGGGATGCAGGAGAGCTGCAAGGGCAGGGTGCTGATGAGATCCCAAGTGGTGTGGACGGTGCTCATGATGCTTGTGGGGATGATGAGGCCAATGCAGAAATACCCCCTGCAATGTGACCGCCGCCTTTTGGGAAACAGACGCCCTTGTGCCATGCATTGCGGGCAGCTGGTAGCTGATTTTTCAAGGGAATGTGGAAGTACGGTTTGTACAGCAGTAAGTGCTGGAAATTGTCCTCACAGCAATCAACTGACAGGGTGGGTCGACTGAGCCTCTGAAGCTGTGCCAGACGAGGCTGCAACTGTAAGATATCATAATCAGAACTGTTTGTGCATGACTGCACTGCCCACATGAGTCTTCTGACAGAGTCTGATTGAGGTGGTATATTGCTGTAGATACATGTTTACCAAGCTGGATTGCTCACTCATGAATGCTGAGCTTCCTGTACCAAGCACTGTTGGTAAAGGCAAGAAAACTCCTTAGTACATCAGTGTTACCACACAGTACGCATGATGTGTGACACTGCACCACTGTAACACTGTACAGTCACAGACAGTTGGCCATGCCATGCACATCGTGTGCCCAAGACACGTAAGTATCTCGGTGGGCCACATCTGGATGGCAGCTCACTAGCATGGTGTACCCGTGCTTACTGCAAACAGCCAGCCGGCATACGTATACACACTGCCATCCACAGGCATACATACATACATTATCCACAACGCTGACGTGTGAAATGCAGCAAAACCACAAAGCAGGTCCAGATGACATTCACATAGACCACCAGTGGTGCTGGTGTTGCCGCTGAGTCAGCGCCAAGTCGACTGTCACTGCCAGTCTGAGGTGCATCTGGCCTTGGGAACCACCCGCCTTGATCACCATGCTCACATAACAGTGTTCACCCCGGGGTGCACCCACAGCCTCTATGTAGTACTAGCCGATAGGCTTGTTTGAATGAAAGCTGTTCGTTTAGATGGCCTCATGCCAAAAGTCAGAAACAACAGCGAGAGAAGTTGACCCTGCGGCCTTTGTTGTTTCCAACACGCGCAAAACACCACCAGAAACCTGTACAGCACAACTCCCGCCAGAGCCCTCCACAGTGACGATATAATGCAGCTGCTGAGCCAAGCCGGGGCTTGCAGGACAACACAACGTCCTGAGAAATGTCCATGCACGAAGCAACTTGGCTGTGCCAGCCACATCATGTGGCTGCGGCAGCCGCCATTGCAGCCTCCAGAGAACTGTGCAATGAAGATTCAAACTGGTCGGCAGATGTGACAGCCTTGAGGAGGCCACAGCAGAAACAGCACCTCTGATTCCACAAAATGTTGTAACCAAGGCTGTGCTGCACCTCTGAAACGCTGCCACACAGCACTCAAGCCGATGTGTGGCGTCGGCAACCCGTCACAGTGTGCCGGTGTTGTGCGGCACAACCACCCCCCTTACAAGCTTTGCGTGACCATGAAAAGTCTGCGACAGTACTGAGGGTGAACCCTACCATGCAACTGCAAGGTGCTTACTCATGCAACAAGATATTGTCCCACTGCACCCACATTCTGCCAAACGGTGCAAGTGGAAATAAAGTCATACAGTCCTGCACACCAAAACTAGCAGTCATACTATTGGCCCTGTTGGCTGCCCACGCAACAACTGCAAAGACAGCGTCGCAGTTGCTTGCCTGCCTTTCAAAGCAGCCTTCTGCTGCACAGGCACCGCTCATCATAGTGCAGCCTGAGCCTCAGTGCCGGGCAGAGTCTGCACCTACGCGCAATGGTGGTCACCCCATAGAAAGCCATCCGATACAACTTGTCATGCAGGACCACCCCGGACAGCAGGGCACACAAAAGTGGTCATACAAGCGGCAGCGTAGTCCAGTGTCGTCACTTTCGAGCAGCAGCACTGGACAGAGACCAAACAGCACTGCATAGATAGCTTCTGTAAATTCACTAGGCTGTAGGTGCCTGCTACTTGCCAGCGGTGCGGCATGTCAGGCAGCATCATGACAGTGTCAAGAATGACAGAGTACATTCAAAGCATATGCGGCACTGGACCGGCTGACAGTACGCCACACAGCACAAACCAACGGCACTGCGCGCAACACTGCTTGCCTGGCTGCGGCATGCTGCAAGCTACAGCAGTCTGGCATAGCATGCACCAAAGACACCGTTCAAATTGGCTACCATTGACGCAGTCAATGACCAACACCACCTAAAGCCAGACTCTCCAAGCAAGAGTGCAAAACATGAGATACCCAGCATGATGACTCTGAGATCATCACCTGCTAGCACAGTGAATAACCCCGACACATCATGCAGTCAACACTTTTGACCAGTGCTGGCACAAACACACGGCTGGGCGACACAGTGGAACGCCGCACACGGCTGGACGACAGTGGAACTCCGCAAAGGCACCCTGTAGTTGACCGTTACATGCACTCAGGTACATGCACTCAGCCTACACCTGGATTGACTGGCATGATGGCAGCGCCACACCTTATCGCTCATGCTGAAGTTGTGGACAAGCTCCCCATGCTTAGGCCCCCAACAGCTCTCAGCGGCCCACAGTAACAAGCACGGCCTGCACAAACCAACAATCACAACTTGAAAACGGCCTGAAGAGAGATCCTGTCCATGCAAAGCCAGACCTGCCGTTTTGAAGGACAGTGTAACAATGGCTACCCACCTACCGAATGCGTAAAGACTGCTGACACGTGAAATGATGGCACAATCACCCTGGTACCCCAACTCAGTCACGGAGTGACCCAACAGTGAGCCTGGAGACTCCCTGCCACAGTTGGCAGTTAACACACAAACACACACATACGGATCACTCAGTTGCTCAGCAACAGTGGTGGTACAGACATTGCGGGAAGTACCAGCGACCCAGGCAGCAGTTGCAATACGGCAAAGGCCACTGTCCAAGTGGTTCCTGGCTCCCCGGCTTGACCGTCCCACTCTGCCGCGCAGAGTAGCACAACACTGAACAAGCACACAACCAGCACGACAGTCTGTGCACGTCCCCTTGTGCACATACCCTGCAAGGAAGTCTTTCAGCCAACCCTGCACACCCCGTTCTGGCAATATCAAGGTGTGGTGCACAAGGGTGACCAGTCAATGGTCGCCCCGGCAATGCACCAGTGCACACAAATCTGCAAACACCTCTGACACAGAATGCAGGTGAACAGAACAGAAAAATGTCTATTTCTGTGCTGACAACTTCACTTCACCCCCCAGCCGCAAGGCTGTTGAAGCAGTAGTTGGTCTCAAAGGAAACTACTGGTGACCCCACGCCCCAGTAGAGTGCAATGCTTGACCAGGAACAAAGAGATGGGAGCAAGTAGCAAGCAGAAACCCAATCAGCCAATCACCGGCAGACCATTTCACTGGTCAAAACCAATGATTAGCAAGAGAGGAAATGGTGCTCTGTGGCACAGGATGCATCAGCTGCCTTCAAGGCTAAAAAAGGGAAAAAAAATAAAGTCCGCACACACTCCCTGTGTCTACACACATACACATATAGCCTCAACAAACCAGGATATCAACAGTGCTAGGTCGGCTAGGTGTCACTCAGCATTGCCAGGTTGGCAGTGCATTGCATTGCATTGCATACTCTGGCAACAGTGCGCGAGGTACACACCTAGTAGTACAGAGCCTGATACAACATCTGCACATGTAACTATAGCCAGCACAGCCCAATAATCAGTGCAGTTTCTCACCAGCGCACACTGCAATGGGGTAAACGTGAAGCAGACCTTCGTCAATCTGCCATGGCCTACTAGCCCTACTACTTAGTAACTGCCATGGATCAGGCTACCGGGTTGGACCGCCCAGTAGGCCTGCACATGCAGTGAGTGGAGTGCATACCTACTTCAACCAAACTTCGATGGCAAATTGAAGGGCAGCCACCAGATGTGCTGCCACCCTGCCGAAAGAGTCAGTCACGACTGATAAATCAGCTGATACGACCATGCACCATCACAAGCCAGCCCCTCATCGCTGCCTCCATCAGGCTGCACAAGCTATTCTGAGAGAAAGGCATGCAGAGACGGCAGCTTGTGAGGAGCTGAAAGACACACTTCAACACCAGCAGGGAACTGGACAAGCACACACATGCATGGCTGGTGTGTTCAAACACACACGCGCACACGTGGAACACAGTTCACCACACCCATGCACTGAGCAAACCCATAAAGCCATGTAGGGTCGCACAATGAAGCATGCACCCTACTGCATGTAGCCATACTATGAGCAGCCAAACAAACCAAAAACATCAACACGGCCACCTGTGCAGTAAGCACAAGGGCAAGATAGCGATCCCAACCAACACAAGCGGCTGTGCCGTTCCTGACTCATTCAGGTTGAGTCAGCCGTACTGCCCGCCTGCCCACATCCAAGTCCCTTTGCTGGCAAAAAGATGCCGGCAGGGCAAATGCCATGCCGTAACGATGACTGGCATGCCGTGCGATACACCAAAAGGTGTGCCAACACAAACCGCATGCGCTGGCAAAGCCACTTCCACAACCACCAGACAAAGCCATGGCTTGCTGCGGCCAACAGGGCAATGTGGACACAATTGCAGACAACAACGGCCACAGGGGCCACAACCCAACCGCGCATGCCCGATGATGTGCCTGGCAGCACTGCGCAAGGGCACAAAAAATGCCATATCTGTGGCAGGCTGATCGGGAACCCATGCACAATGCAGGAACGACAGCCACCCTATCCCAACCTTTAGCAGCGCTACAATTGCGCTGAGCATACAACAGATGTGTAAGGAGGCTTGGGCCTGCAGCATGACACAGATCCTTGCAAGGCTTCCAGGCTTCAGGCCGGTGCGTCCATTGATCGGACCCACAACTCGAGTGGCATCCACAGGGAGTGGCGTCTGGTTGCACTAAGGGTTTAGGGTGTTAAACCCTAAACCCTTTAACCCTACTGCCTGCAGCAGGGTGGGCAGGCCAACTGGACAGGACCCGCAGTGCATAACTGAATTCACTGAATGATATCCTTCACCACAACAAGCTGCCACCCACCAGCATGTATGTGATAACGTGCATGCCCTGCACAAACCCTCAACCATATGCTTGGGTGGTGTGGCATACAGGCAAAAAGATGCTCCCTCAGCTCTCTGTGCACACCCGCTGCCAGCGCCCCACACCAAAACAGGCGCCCGGTGGAGCGCCCACAGAATGTGGCAGCAGCAGCTGCAGAAATACCACCCTCTGGCCTTGTGTGGCCACAACAGTGGACGGTATCACAGCTGCGCGGGCAGCTGAATACGCACCCAAACTACTGGACCAATACTGCTGCACGTGCGCATCTGTGAAACAAGTGTGCCCGCAGTACGCATCGCCGCCACACCACTCAAACACAGCTGCTTCATTGAGATTGCCACGACACGCACTCGCTCTCCCGGGTCCATAGAGACATGCCGCCTGGGGCAGACGTGGATTCACAACACTGTGCATCACTGGTGCAGGGCACAAGCTGTACAACACTTTGGAATGCAGCACAAGGCCACGCAGTTGCTGCCCAGGTAATTCAACAGCCGCTGTCTTCCCACATTGCCTGAGTGCGCCTTGCGCAGGCAGGGGCTGGGGCTGCTCAACGGCAGCAGCATGTACAGGCTGCACAGGCAAGGTACCGAACGAACCTCCCTAGCAATTCATTCCGCGCGCAGCTACCGGCAAACATTGTGACTCGCACAAACACTGCATGCACCGGCGACGACGCTGCAGTATGTGCCATGGACAGGTGCGCGTCAAAAAGAAGGTCCGAGGTGATGCTGTCACAGGGCTGTACAACTGAGCAGTCCACAGCCTCAACACAACCGACTGCATCAGGGCACAAACACGGCCTGCTTGGAAACAGGCGCACACCCTTCGCACAAACACTCTCACAAGCCACGAGTGGTTGCACTCCCTGTGTCTTCACACACATACACAATGCAGCTACGCAATCACACGGCCCGGGGAGCCCAGGAGTCCGATACGCAGGTGTTCCTGCCTCACTGCCGCTGCTACTGACGTGCAGTAGCTCTGCAACTGGCAATACTGCCCATGGCAATGGCACCATAGCCTTCCTTCACGCGCACAAGGTGTGCACCACACGTGACAGCAACCACTGCGTGGCACGCGCACTGAAAGATAACAGACCGAGTAGTAGTATTGGCTGATGGTGTTGGTGAGTAATGCCCACAGCATGCCCCCTTGAGGGCGTGTCAAGCAGCCCAAAAAAAACTAGGCGAGCTGCACCCACGACTTGTTGGTTCAAAAGAGGCAGCAGCCAAGTTGCAGTGCAAAAGTGAATGCAGCTTGTACTCAGGGCCTGCCGCAAAGCATGCAGCATGTCAGCTGTCCCACGGAATAGCCTAGACAAGGCACCCAACCCCTCGCTGCAGACAGCACAATTGGCGATGTTGCCAAACCTTGGCTATCCCCCAACCTTTGACAGTTTATCTGACGGCCGTCAAATGAAACTGCACAACATAAGAAAGCCAAAAAAAAAGATGTCCTACAACCCACACAGCAACACGCACACCACATCACCTGGTGCAAGGCAAGATATCCCCACAGACTGGTAAGGCAACCCCATGGAAAAAACAACCCGTTATGATGTCCGTGTGACACAGTAGGCTGCAGTCCACAGACACTAGCTCCTGAGGTGTGCTGCAGCAACAACAGCCGCTGTTGCCTGAAGGAGCCAACGCAATACGCTGCAGACGGCACTTCACCACACATGCAAGCACATAGCAGCACCCGCACAGCAGACGGGTGCGCACAAAGTCAACATCCCACAACATAAGGCATACCAGACAAGCCAAGAATGTGACAGTCTGTGGGATTTGATTGTCTCCACGGAGCCCCACAACTTTGCCGCTGGAAGCAAGCCAAGCCAGCAGCACTGTCAACCACTCACACCCCCATACAAAACACAACCAAGACCCGACAGTGGCCACCACTGCACAGCCAAACAGCAGCAGCCGCAGGCATGCTGTATAGCTCTGACACAGTTGTTTTGCATTGGTAGGTGACCGGCGTCTGCACACACATAGACCCTTGTCAGGATGTACCGCCAAACTCAGCTCAATTGAGGCCCAGGCGGTTGCGCGCTGCTGTCACGGCTATGGCTCGTTTCAGACGGTCCAAGAGGACAGCCTTCCGGTCATCCTGCTCGTCTTGGTACTGCTGCTGCTGCTGCTGTTGTTGCTGCTGTTGCTGCAGCAGCAGCAAGAGCTGCTGCTGCTGCTGGTTTTTCTGCTGCTGCTGCTGTTGTACGGCTGCTGTCCACTGCTGCTGCATGGACTGCTGCTGCATGTACTGCTGCTGCGTGCGCTGCTGGCTTGCCATGCCAGACCCCTGCTCCTGCAGCTGGCCACACAGCAACTGCTGCAAAGGGAAGCTCCCCTGGGGGTTTGGCTGCACACCCTGCTGCTGCTGTTGCTGCTGCCTGAGCTGCATCTGCCTGCGCAGCTGCAGCACCTCGTGCAGCTGCATGCTGCTGTGTGCTGAGCGCAGGGGCTGAGCCGCCTGCAGGCCTGATGCACCCTCTGCTGGCAGCTGCAGTGCGCTGACACTGAGGCTCCTGGTCAGGTCTGGGGTTGCACCAAAGCTGTCCACACGGCCGAGGAGCTCACAGCACTCTGTCTCTAGCAGCTGTGGGGTATAGTAGCTGAGGTTGCTGTAGCTGCTGGTGGCTACAGTTTGGTGTGCAGCGCGCTGTGGGTTAGGTGCCACTGGGCTGGTGCGTTGAGCTGGTGTGTGGGTGCCTGTGGCTCCAGGGAGGGATGCCAGGCTGGCCCCAGATGCCTCCCCATGCCTCATCACAGGCTCTGACAGGGCTGCACACAGGGTCATGGCCAGCAGCTGGTCCTGCTGCTGCTGCTGAGCTGCTGGTATACTTAACGAAGAGGCCTCCTCGCCTCCCAGCAGGGGTGGGCTGGTGACCGCTGAGGTGCCTGCAGACGTGCCGGCGGTGGTTTGTGGGGAGGAGCTGTTGAAGGCGGCTCCAGCAGAGCACATGGCCTCAATAAGGTCAGCCGTGGCCTCAAAGATGTCTTGTGGGTCGTCTGCGGCCTCTACAGCTTGCCTGAGGCGAGCAAGCTTGCGGGCTCGGCTTTGTGCATCCAAATTGGCCAGCATGTGTGCTGTCCCAGCTGCAGCACTGCTTTGGGTGGTCTGCCCGCTGCAAGCTCACGTCAGCCTGTACAGCAGACAAGTTCGGGAGTACACATGGAAAGGTTCTTGTGTTGGCTGGACTTGACATCGTACCCGGCTGCAGGTTGCACAACGATCTTCCTTCGGGAAGCCGCAGGACAGAGGAGAACCCAACAGACGCTGGCGCGGCCGTGTAGATGTAAGTACTAACTACAAAACGCATTGGAACAGCCCCGATGAGCATGCGCCCCACCTGAAGACCCCCAGGCTCCAGTGGCAAGATACTCCTAGCTGGGGCCGCTATCATTCACCTCGTGTATGGAACATAGCAACGATCAGGTCGAGGACTAGGATGTGAAGCAGGTGCCTGTAGACAATGGCATGCCCTTTGCAGATAGATGGTGTAACGTTGGTCCGCCTTCTGCAGTGTACGTGAAAGTGGATGATTTGAGCAGCAGCCTACGCAGGTTGTAGTGTGCATTACAGCAGGCCTCCACCCCTGACCTGCATCGTGCCAGGTTGCTGACCCATGATCATCAAATCGATTTGTCACGGTATGGAAGTTCGTGTTCGTAAGCAAGGGCGAAGACCAGGGAAAGATGGGATGGAACGGCAAATAACTACATGATGGTTCATGGGGGCACCCCACGGAAAGATGCTGCGTCAAGCCACGGAATTCAGCTCACTGACCAATGAGAAGAACCTGACGACCGTCTCACAAACGAGCTGCCGTGCACATTATCAGGGCATAGAACAGTACGGGGCCACAAAGGGCTTGGTGCCACCAGCTTGTACCATCTTGTACTGCCCCCACGCCCTGCCAGCAGGGCAAGGAGGAGACAAACTCTGAGTCAGCTGGGCTCTGACAAAAGAAATCCCTTGTGCAGCATATCCACCTGCGCTTTGATCATATTGTTACTGGCAGCAGTGATAGGTCAACAAAGAGGGCGCCATGTTGACGAACCACAATCCATGTAATTTATGAGCATGGCACTGTAGCAGCTGCAATTGTTGAATTCTAGACAGGCACCTTCAAGGACTGGATACTGAGATTTGGGCGCTTGCACGTGCATGACATGGTCGTATTACTGAGACATCCTACTAAAGAACCATGCCTCAAACGTCCAGAGCGCACATGCTCATCAACCAACCACCACCACCACCACCAGTCAGTGCCATGCACCATGCTTCACACTACTGCTACGCTTATCCTGCCACCGGCCCCTCAGAACAGGAAGAAGAATGTAGGTCGCTTTGGTGGCTGCTTCACTGGGGGCAGCATGTGCACACGGCCGGTCTGCGAGTCACAGCAACAACATGGCAGCACCAACACAGCAGCATATCAGTTGTGTACACAATGTGTAGCTGTCTTCCAGCACGCAAAAGCAGACGTGGCTTTGAGCACCTGCCCAATCTGGCAAAACACTGCCATGATGCAACTGCAACCAGACATGCAGCGTCACATGGTCATCCCTCCACCCTGCCAGCATGTCTCACCCCCACACGTGCCCCGGCGTCGGGGACAGCAATCGCCCTGCAGCACCAGCACTTCCAACGCTGCTGCATGGCCTGCCCAGCTAACTAGCACCCTCCAAACCGGTCAGCCCCTCTGCCTGCCCACCCTTTGGCTGGGCCCTCCCGTTGCTGGCCGGCCTTTTTCCCTGGCCACCCCTGGGCTGGGCCCTCCCCTGGCTGCTGCCCCCTTGCAGCTAGCCCGTCTGGTCAAGCAGCGGCAGTGAGACCTCTGATGAGCTCAGCACAAGCCGTGCAGGAACTTTGTGTTCATCAGTCCGCCTCACCTTGCCCCTGGGCTGGGCCCTCCCTTGGCTGCTGGTCTGAGCCTACCCCCCTTGCAGCTAGCCCCTCTGAAAGAATTGTGTGCATGAGTCTGCACTCACCTTGCTGACATTGACGAGGTACAGCAGCTCCCCCAGCAGGCTGTTTTTCCAGTGCAGCCGTCGCAGTGTCATGGCTCTGCTGAAGGTGCTCACTGCTCCTGACGTGGCACGTGCAGCCAGACCAGCATCCACTTTCGCCTCTGCACACAGGAAGCAACGGCGAGGTGGTCGAATGCAGCAGTACATAGTGAGCTGGAAGGGCGTCAAGCCTCGGGCCACGACAAGCTGTTATGAGCCCTGACATAACAGCTGGCTGCGAACAATGTGCGCAGATCGGGAAGCTATGCACATGGAATGCTGTGCAGGGGAGGCACATAGAGGAAGCTGGTTGTACCACACGCACACTGGACCAAGCAGGGCTGTTGTGCCACACTGGCTTGTACCCCCCTTGCATTTGTGGCACAACGTTTTGAGAGTTGTTATGACCCTGTTCAGATCCATAACAACTCTCTGCCGATACGTTGTGCCACAAATGCAAGGGGGTAACAGTCAAAATGTGGACAGTCCAGCGATCCAGCCAACAGATCGCCGAATACCACTGTTTTTGTTCCCTCCCAGCCAAGCTGCTACTCACGCCACAGCACCAGCAGCTTGTGTGCCTCATACAGCTGCATCAGCACCCCCCGCCACATCAGGTGGCACAGGTAGCGCACTGCTGGGGGGATGCCGAAGAAGCGCAGCTCTTGCCAGAGATACCACATGCTGCTGAACACCGTCCAGCGCTTCTCAATGGCTGCATGCATGACATGCCACATGCATGATCCAGTCAATGGTTTTCAATGAGTGGCAGCAAGGCCAGAGACATGTGTAGTTGAGGGTTGTTACCCAGAGTGGCAACAAGGTGCAGCAACAGGGGAAGGGCCAGAGTTGTCAGCCTGCCCTGACAGCATGCAGCTGCTCGATGATGTTCTGAATGCAGATCACAGCTGCAGTTTGCTGTGTAAACGCTGGTCACCGCAGTCATGCTGACTCGGGCATCTGTCCTTGCTAGCAGCGGGCTGTGCAGTCATGTGCCTACCAACTGCAACTGTTGTACGCTGCAGACCAGCGGAAACACCACAAGACACCCGCACCTGGGATGTCCAAAGAGCATCTCGAGAACTTGTCTTGCCAGAACACGTAGTTGTCCTCTCGTTGTCTATACTGCATCCACGCTGGGTACCATTCTGCTGCAGGTCTCAGCGTGCCGCTGTCCCGAACACTGGGAGGTGTGTATGTGTCAGGCACTGGCCTGACCCAGGGATCTACGCCAGGCAGCTGAGGGTCTACGAAGACTGATGGTGGATCTGGTGTTGGGGTATAGTCCAGAAACCGGCCTGAGGTCGAGGGACCGTCAGCTGTGGCAGCAGCATTGGGAGCAGCAGCAGGTGCAGACCGCAGCACACGGCAATCTCGCCGAGTCCTGTGCGCCATGCTACATTTACGTTGCAATAGAGATTGCATGTTGTGGCTTGTCAGCCGATTCACAGCCCTGCAAGATTGTTGTTGGGCAGATCAGATTGTTGCCAAGGTCGATATAGGATGATAGTCGGACTAAGACATGGTCTCACATACACACAAACATACGTCAAGGACAATACAACACACACAGATCAGCCCAAAAGCACAGTTATACAGCACTGTCCGTTTGCACTAAACGACAGATTTGTCATCTATATACATAGATGCCTTGGGGCTTTGCATCAACAGTACTCCCTGATGGAGGCTGCAATGTGCAAGCTGTTGGCCCCAATCTGCCCTCTGCACCAGCGCCCCCCTGGGTGCATGTTCATGTCCATGGCATGCACTGACAAAGCGCAAGCCCAGGACAACAGACCCACATGCATGTATCTGCTGCACTATGTGGCACTTATGCTCGCCCTTGACACGCTGTGTCAGAATGCCTTCACTTTTTAAGCAACATTACAAGGTAGCAGATGATTTGCCCGCGGCAAGACAGTCAGCTGCATTGCCGGTGAACGCATCCCTCAGGGCCTGTCATATGAGCATGCCAATGGTCATGGCTGTTTTGACATCTTGTGTAACGACATGATATGCCCAGTACGGTATCATAATTCCATGTGATCCTTTGCACCACCGCCAACTGGCCGGCCAATTGGCCCACCACTGCTGGGCAACAGTTGAACGGCCCCACTGATAACCCAGCTGCAGGCTCCCTACTGCTGCTGCTCCAATCGATGGAGGCTGAGTCACTCTGCAGGCTCCCTTCTGCTGCTGCCTCAATCATAAAGGCTGAGTCAATGACTGAGTCAGACTGAGTCTGCAGCTCCTTACTGCTGCTGCTCCATCAGCCGCATCTGCACCTCCCTCTGCACAATGCTGAGGCCAGACACATCCAGCTCCCCCAGCAGCGCCATCACAGCATACAGCACATTGGTGCGGCTGGCAGCAGGAGGCGACACCCCACCTCCAGGATGATACTGCCCTGCCGATGCACCCTCTGGTGGGCGCCAGACCAGCACCTGTTGCTGCTGTCTGGGGGGCGGGCAAGGGCTGCTTGGGGTGTACTGCTGATACCCAGCCTGCTCTGACCCCACAGCACCCGCCCAAGGCTTGCACTGCTCCTGCTGTAGGTGGTGGTGCTGGTGCAATGAGTACTGCTGCTGGGGCAGGGGTTGCTGCCTGGCTGGGCTACTGCCGAAGCTGTGCTCTCCGTACAGCTGCCGTGACGTGTCAGGCTCCCCCTGGTGCCCGGGGGTGATGCCTACCCCTGTGCTGCTGGCCCTCCCCAAGTCCCGGGGAGTCACTGTCACGCTGTGCCCTCGCCCCTGCTGCTGCAAGCCCCAGTCAGAAGGAGGCTCAGGGCTGGCGCGATAGGAGCCTGTGACTGATGGTGCGGCCGCTGTTGCTGTTGGTGTTGTGTAGCCCGTCCTAGCAGACGAGGGCCGCCGGCCGCTCTGGTCCATGTTGGGGGAATAGCCCAGGCCTGGGGTGCTGTCTGCAGAGCTCGGCATGTCTGTGGGCTCAGGGGATGGCGCAGGACGTGCAGGCTGTGCTGATCCCCTGCGTGGCAAGCCTGCTGCTGCTGCAGGAGTCCCGGCTGCTGTGAGGGGCACAGAGGAGGCAGATGTAGAGGGCCTCGGGCTGGTTATGTGGGGCAGCGGCTGGTGGTGGTGCTGGACACGTGGCTCACGCACTGCGCTCTGTCCTTGTGAGCTGCCTGGCTGCTGCTGCGCATCTGCTGCAGGTTGGTCTGCCTCCTGCGCTGCTGCTGCTGCTGCTGCTGCGGCTGATTCCTGATCCTCTGCCAGGACGTCTGCTGCTGTGGCTGGCTGCAGTTGCCGGATGCCTTTGGCTGCCTGCCTGTCTGCATCACTGTGAGCACAAGGCCGACACAACAACAAGACAGTACACATGCAAAACGACAATCCACTTCATGTGTTGTCACACAGGCTGCACCCTCGATGGCCACATCCTCAGATATGCAAGCTCCGTGTCAGCACACATGCTGCTGCTTGGCCGTGCTGGCTATGTGCTCTTTCTAGACCTCTCAGGCTGCCCCCACAGCTACAATCACCAATGCTGCTGCTGCTTGCTCACTTGACTGCCACGTTGTCTAGGTTCTCCAGGTTTGGCAGGTTGGCCACCACCACAGCCCTGTAGTAGGGCAGCTTGGTGCAGGGGTTGTCAGCCAGCCACAGCACCCTCAGGTGCTGCAGGCCCATCAGGTACCTGACACACCCGACAGCAACACAGCCACATGTGCAGGCAGGCAGGCAGGCAGGCAGGCAGGCAGGCAGGCAGGCAGGCAGGCAGGCAGGCAGGCAGGCAGGCAGGCAGGCAGGCAGGCAGGCAGGCAGGCAGGCAGGCAGGCAGGCAGGCAGGCAGGCAGGCAGGCAGGCAGGCAGGCAGGCAGGCAGGCAGGCAGGCAGGCAGACAGCGCTGGGTGGGACAGGTGACACTTGTTTTCAGTCAGCCGGGGGCACTCTTAATTGCACGTTTAGCTGGCTGCAGCTGGCTGTGCCAGTGCAAAAGCCCCTGTACCCTGCAACCAAAGGGGAGTAGTCAACTTCTCCCGATGACTGCTGCTGTAAGTGCACTGCGATGCTCAAGGATCGATGCAGGCAGCCATATGCAGCATTCCCTACAGCTGCTGAGCCTCATCAGCCCTGCCAGCACCCAGACTGCCTCACCTGACCTCCGCCAGGTCTGAGACACCATTTGCCCTGAGGTACAGCTGCTTCAGCTGGCTGCAAAAGGCAAAGTGGCGCAAGCTGCTGATCTTGTTGACGGACAGGGACAGCACCTCAATGTTGGGTGCCTGCTGCAGGATGGAGACGTCATCGATCCCTGCACAGACAGCCATGTGTGCACAAGATGTATCAGGACCGGTCTGAATGCAGTAGACTTGGCTTGGGCCCCTGCCCAAACCCATTGGAGCTCCATGCCTGTACTGACAGTGTTCTACGTAGCTGCAGGAAGAGGGGCATGCCCTGCTGGCTCTGCCCGCCAGCAGGGAGGAGGGTGCATTCTGGCTTGTACAAACCTCACCTTGTCCACATACGTTCAGGTCTGCACATAAACAGCGTAAAACACACAACTGGGATTGTCAGGGCTGGCGTCTTGCGAGTGTACTGTAGCAGTGGTACCGTCAGCTGCAAGCGGCCTGGTTCATTGGTTCGGGATTGCACAGGCAGGCCAGCCCACACAACATACTTTTGACATCCTCAAGGTTGTCCAACTTGGTCTTGCTCTTGATTTGGGCGTCACTGAGCACCACCATCGTGCTGGCACTGTCTGGCTACCGATATGCGACAAGCCAGCTCATGGCGGCACAACTGAGTTCCAATGGGCTGATACTAATATAGATATTGGATAGTACTCAGGAATTAGGCAGAATGGGCTGCGCTTGCCGACGAGTACTTCCCGGTTCCAATGTTTCCGCTCAGGTATAAGTAGCAGTCAGGTGTTTCCCAGACATGACCTTCAGACATCAACATTCTAATCATCCCCCTGCACCATCCACCGCTATCGATACCAAAAATCGGAATCCTTCTCCGAGGACAAGAAAAATGCACGCGCCAGCAACAATGACTGGGGGACTGCTGCTGCTGCTAGGACTGCTGCTGTTGCTGTTGCTGCTGGCAGAACTGCTGCCAGGCATGCTGCTGCTCCCAGGACTGCCAGGTCTGCTGCCAGTTCTGCTGCCAGGTCTGCTGTAGCTGTTGCTGTCGCCGTTGCTGCCAGGATTGCGACTGCTGCTGCTGCTGCTGTTGCTGCCAGTACTCCTGCCAGTACTCCTGCTGCTGCAGCAGCAGCTGCTGCTGCTGTTGTTGCTGCTGCTGCAGCTGCTGCTGCTGCAGCTGCTGCCACAGCTGCTGCTGCTGCAGCTGCTGCTGCTGCAACAACAACTGCTGTAGCTGCCGCGACTGCGGTAGTAGCACCCGGGCCTGCCAGGCTTTTCTCAGTCCAGCCCAGCGAGCCTGAACATACTCCTGTTGTGCGGGGGTGGCAGTGCCGTTCCTTACTGCCGCAAATGCATCAACCATCTTCTGCACACCAGCCAAGTGCACGTCTACAGTCTTCTGTTGCTCGGGGGTGGCGACGCCCTCCTCTGCAGCCGTAAATGCAGCCCTCACGACCTCACCTGCACAGCATGGGAAGCCGCGAATGCCGTTGAGTCCTTTCACAGGCTCGATAAGTTGTGTGGCAGTGTCAAGGTGTATGCTCAATCGCATGGCATGAGGTGTGGGGTGTCAGCGCAATGGCAGAGCAGGTGGTGCCACACAACCTTGCTTGATTGAGAACACACGAGCGGACCGTATGCGACAGCGTCAAGAACTGATACATGCTGCACATTCTACTCACCCCTCGCTGCAGCTCCAGCATAGCAAGCATCCACTATCTTCTGTTGCACGGGGGTGGCAGTGCCCTTGTTTGCAGCCGTAAATGCAGCCCTCACGACCTCACCTGCACAGCATGGGAAGCCGCGAATGCCGTTGTGTCCTTTCACAGGCTCGATAAGTTGTGTGGCAGTGTCAAGGTGTATGCTCAATCGCATGGCATGAGGTGTGGGGTGTCAGAGCAATGGCACAGCAGGTGGTGCCACACAGCCTTGCTTGATTGAGAACACACGAGCGGACCGTATGCGACAGCGTCAAGAACTGATACATGCTGCACATTCTACTCACCCCTCGCTGCATTTCCCGCTGCAGCTCCAGCACGGCAAGCATCCACTATCTTCTGTTGCTCGGGGGTGGCGACGCCCTCCTCTGCAGCCGTAAATGCAGCCTTCACGACCTCACCTGCACAGCATGGGAAGCCGCGAATGCCGTTGTGTCCTTTCACAGGCTCGATAAGTTGTGTGGCAGTGTCAAGGTGTATGCTCAATCGCATGGCATGAGGTGTGGGGTGTCAGAGCAATGGCACAGCAGGTGGTGCCACACAGCCTTGCTTGATTGAGAACACACGTCAAGAACTGATACATGCTGCACATTCTAATCACCCCCCGCCGTACCTCCAGCACAGCAAGCATCCACTATCTTCTGTTGCACGGGGGTGGCGACGCCCTCCTCTGCAGCCGTAAATGCAGCCTTCACGAGTTCACCTGCACAGCATGGGAAGCCGCGAATGCCGTTGTGTCCTTTCACAGGCTCGATAAGTTGTGTGGCAGTGTCAAGGTGTATGCTCAATCGCATGGCATGAGGTGTGGGGTGTCAGAGCAATGGCACAGCAGGTGGTGCCACACAGCCTTGCTTGATTGAGAACACACGTCAAGAACTGATACATGCTGCACATTCTAATCACCCCCCGCCGTACCTCCAGCACAGCAAGCATCCACTATCTTCTGTTGCTCGGGGGTGGCGACGCCCTCCTCTGCAGCCGTAAATGCAGCCCGCACGACCTCACCTGCACAGCATGGGAAGCCGCGAATGCCGTTGAGTCCTTTCACAGGCTCGATAAGTTGTGTGGCAGTGTCAAGGTGTATGCCCAATCGCATGGCATGAGGTGTGGGGTGTCAGCGCAATGGCAGAGCAGGTGGTGCCACACAACCTTGCTTGATTGAGAACACACGAGCGGACCGTATGCGACAGCGTCAAGAACTGATACATGCTGCACATTCTACTCACCCCTCGCTGCAGCTCCAGCATAGCAAGCATCCACTATCTTCTGTTGCACGGGGGTGGCAGTGCCCTTGTTTGCAGCCGTAAATGCAGCCCTCACGACCTCACCTGCACAGCATGGGAAGCCGCGAATGCCGTTGTGTCCTTTCACAGGCTCGATAAGTTGTGTGGCAGTGTCAAGGTGTATGCTCAATCGCATGGCATGAGGTGTGGGGTGTCAGAGCAATGGCACAGCAGGTGGTGCCACACAGCCTTGCTTGATTGAGAACACACGAGCGGACCGTATGCGACAGCGTCAAGAACTGATACATGCTGCACATTCTAATCACCCCCCGCTGCACCTCCAGCACAGCAAGCATCCACTATCTTCTGTTGCACGGGGGTGGCAGTGCCCTCGTGATGAGATTCAGGCTCTGCTGAAGCTGACTGAAACAGCTGTAAGCTGAGTGAAACACTGCTGAATCACTAGCACAGTAAGCGGGGTCTATGAGCGTCAAAGCTCACAAATGAACAGACTCAATGGGGTATGTGACTTGTTACAGGACACCGACAACCCTCCTTATCCTAGCATCCTGCCTTACGGTCTGTCCATCGCAGAAGCAAACAGGACGCTTTAGTATGCCCAATGTTGCAAGGGCGCAAATAAACGTACGGCAGTCAAAGCATGTCATTACTTATGCTCTAGCGCATGACTATGCAACAGGTTGCAGTAAAGATGCGCACGACACAATAGTACAAATGTACTCTTGTATAATGACACTGCAAACAGCCCAAACAGTGCAGTCCGCACTGTGGCCAATACAACAGGCTGTGCGCGTAATGCAACTCAGGCCTGTGTACGCTGTAAATGCTCGAGTAATACTAACTCATGCACGCACAACATAATGTGTGCAAACCGTATGCAGCTGTGCCGAATAACCAGTCACCATGCACAAGGTGCAATTAGATGTGACCAGCACTCATGTTCATGTTCATGTCTCGTAGCAGGGTGTGACTGGAACTAGCTTAGACAGCTGTAAATCACAACACTCCCTCGCCAGGAGCAGCCTGCTACAGCACTCCAAGTGCTCTAAACCAAAGAAGAGGATCATAACCCACAACTGGAGGTCCAAGCAAAACCAACGGTGTGAAACACACCATGATTGCTGTAGTGGCGGTCTGTATCGAACAGGGCCAGCATCCAATGCTGTTCACCTCACAACTGGAAACATGCCATGCCTAAGATGGCATCAGTCAGAAACAAGTCTTCTTGCTTGCTGACAGTCAGAACACTGTTAGGTCATGTAGTAAACAACCTAGTAGGTCATGTGGTAAACAACCACGTACTCAGCTTGAAACGAAAAGGTCGCATTGGAATGAAGTCCTAAGTACCCAATAACTTCCATTCCATAAGCCTTCACCAGTGATGGGACCTGCAAAGCAAAACACTGGGCAGGTAGCCGGGTAGTAGATGTCCTCCTTCTGGTAATTGCTCCCTCGGTGTCTTATCCTCAGTAGGTGGTAGGTAGCAGGTAGAAGTGAGTGTGTAGCCATTCTCCACGTAGCTGTACTCCTCACTGTGTGTAGCTTTACTCCTCAGTGTGTGTAGCTGTACTCCTCAGTACGCTTGTATGTTACTCCTCTTCACGTGTTGCTCCTCTTGGTGCAGTCTTCAGTAGAACGTGGTAACACAAAGCACTTACGTGCTAACAGCTTCCAAAAGCTGTTCCTGTCGGCACTTGTATCCAGTGTGACTCCCTCCTGTCAGCACTTGTGCGACATACTGTGGCTGGTGTGTAGCTTGAAGCAGGGTTGCTTCACCGTGTGTTCTTCTCCTCTGAAGTCGCTCTTGTGTTGACTTGTACTTGCTCATCGAAGGTAGGCAGCTTGGTATCTTGAGCGGTAGTCAGGGTAGACAGGGCCACAACAGTAGTATCGCTGTTGCCATTGGAAGAGGACTTGTACTTGGCGTTGTCAGCCTTTAGTCTCTTGAAGTCGCGCTTGACTTGGCCCTTCTTGTGACAGTAATGGCAGGTGCACTGCTCCTCATTGTAGTTGCCCTTGTTGTAGATGACTGTGGTGTAGTCATTTGGTCTTGAACGGACGGTAGCCCTTGAAAAGTAGGTAGGTACCCTTGTCGTAGTGCCCTTGATCACACGACGGTCTGGCAGTCGGTAGTACCTTGGTGTAGGTCACTTGTGCTTGGTGCTTACTGCTTCGGGATGGTAGTCCTTATCTACTGGAACTAGCTTGTCAACTTGACAGCTTGAAGCTCTTGATGTAATTTCTTCACTTGCACTTGCAGGTGGCTTGCACTCGGTAGGCTTGTGTGGCCTAGTCTTCTTGTAGCTCGTAGAAGGTGTGCTTGTCAGTCTTGTCGGATGTCTTGAGCGGCTTGCTCCTTGTCAGTCTTGGGCTTGCACAGGGATGTGCTTGGGCTTTTTTTTCTTGAGGGTGTACTGTTGCACCACTTGTACCACTTGTCTTCCCTTTGGGCGTGTACTTGCGCTTGTACTTGTCCGTTGTAGTAGCTGCAGCTGGGCGTCCCCAGTACTGCTCCTTTACTGACGTGGTGAACCTGGCTCAAAGTAGTCGTTTCCTGCAGCCTGCCTTGCAGTAGCCTGCCAAGGCCATGCACTGCTGCTTGTGGTAGCTGTACCTCTTCGGGGTAGCTGGAAGCTTGCTTGCTTCGCCTGTACGACGTTTCTTGTCGTTACACTTGTCGATCCTTGCCTGGATGACTTGTCGTTTCTTGTGTAGCCGGTCTTCTCCTGACCTGGCTTCTGGGCAGCGTGAGCTGCGCCTGTAACGTAAATCCAGCGTTTCGTCAGTAGAAACGCGTATTGTAGCCGGTCCTGCTTGACCACTACTCTGTTGACGCTGCAGCAAGCGGAGTGCCGCAGTCAACGTGTACGTTGAGACCCGTAGAAGGGCTCATAACCTGATGAGATTCAGGCTCTGCTGAAGCTGACTGAAACAGCTGTAAGCTGAGTGAAACACTGCTGAATCACTAGCACAGTAAGCGGGGTCTATGAGCGTCAAAGCTCACAAATGAACAGACTCAATGGGGTATGTGACTTGTTACAGGACACCGACAACCCTCCTTATCCTAGCATCCTGCCTTACGGTCTGTCCATCGTCAGAAGCAAACAGGACGCTTTAGTATGCCCAATGTTGCAAGGGCGCAAATAAACGTACGGCAGTCAAAGCATGTCATTACTTATGCTCTAGCGCATGACTATGCAACAGGTTGCAGTAAAGATGCGCACGACACAATAGTACAAATGTACTCTTGTATAATGACACTGCAAACAGCCCAAACAGTGCAGTCCGCACTGTGGCCAATACAACAGGCTGTGCGCGTAACGCAACTCAGGCCTGTGTACGCTGTAAATGCTCGAGTAATACTAACTCATGCACGCACAACATAATGTGTGCAAACCGTATGCAGCTGTGCCGAATAACCAGTCACCATGCACAAGGTGCAATTAGATGTGACCAGCACTCATGTTCATGTTCATGTCTCGTAGCAGGGTGTGACTGGAACTAGCTTAGACAGCTGTAAATCACAACAGTTTGCAGCCGCAAATGCAGCCCTCACGACCTCACCTGCACAGCATGGGAAGCCGCGAATGCCGTTGTGTCCTTTCACAGGCTCGATAAGTTGTGTGGCAGTGTCAAGGTGTATGCTCAATCGCATGGCATGAGGTGTGGGGTGTCAGAGCAATGGCACAGCAGGTGGTGCCACACAGCCTTGCTTGATTGAGAACACACGTCAAGAACTGATACATGCTGCACATTCTACTCACCCCCGCTGCACCTCCAGCACAGCAAGCATCCACTCAGAATGTTGTTGTACCCATCACGGGTTTGGTGGGAGATGGCATGTGGCAATGTTTGACACAAGGGCAAATACCGAGCAAGTGGTGCCACGCAGCCTTGCTCAATCAAGAACACAATAGCAGATTGGATGCAACTTACCTCCCATGACCCCACAAGCGTAATTATACACTGCTTTGTCTGCTGCATGGTCTGTGTCGGGCTGCCAATCTGGGAACCGTGTTTCAACTGCGCTTTGGACAAATTGTGGTGTTGCCAGCAGCCTGTGCATAGGAGGGAGACAGACAAGGAATGCAGAGTGTGACAGACAGTGTGGATGGTACTAGTAGTTGATTTGAGTCCTGATGTACCACAAAAATGTATCTACATGCCACAGTGGTACACATGGTGTTGCTGCAGAAATGGTCCAAACAGAAATGTGATGCATTGATTATACTTACCACTCGTATGTGTTGACCAAATGCACATCCATCTTCGAACAGGCCTCTCGGCGCGCAGCAGCAACTGCGTTCTCCATGATCTGTATCAAGTCTGTCGCAAGGGACTGGGAGTTCTCCGCAAGACTCGTGGCATATGCCAGTCCTGCTGCAATCTCCCCGACGTTATGCGAGTAACGGAGCGTGCACAAATGGGGCATGTGCAAGATGATTGCGTGGTCGCATTCAGCGCCGTGCTTCAGCAGCCCCGACAGCAATGACACCTTCAGAGTATGGTTGCCAACAAATTCCTGCATTATAGCACATGGGTGCGGCCAAAACGTATCGCAGTCACGCGACACAGTCTTGAGATGCCCAAGGGGGCACAAACTACTGCTGACTCAGCCTTTGATACCACAACTGCAATGTCACTGGCAGATGTACAACTGGCAGATACAGTGGAAGCTCTGTCAGGAGACCTTTCTGCACAGGTTGAAGTTACTAATGCACCACCCTACAAGGCGGTCAAGGGTCTGTTGTCGGCGAGAACACACCCCCATCGAACTCACCTCCGAAGTGTAGACTGTCAGCCCATTGGCATTACACGCGTCCAAGAGAATGTATGAGGCGTTCTTAGAAAAGATAGCGTGAATGGTCCAGCCGTGGGTTGTAAAGGCCAAAAACTGGCGCCAAACCTCCTGCAAACATGATCACACTGTGCTGAGATGTTATGACCCACAACCCCTTGCCAGCCGATTACCAACCGTCCTTATCCGCTTATGTGAGCGACACATACCTTACTAATTCCCCTCTCCCAGAGGGGACCCACAGCATCAGCGGCATGGTTAATGCTGCGAGGACGGGGCTGTCTGGCACTGTGAGGCAGCAAGTGAGGACACCATTGCAATGCCACATCATCAATGGCAATATACAGTAGAACCTCTTTTCCCGCATTGGTGGAAGTTACTTATGCACCACCCTACACACACATTGATGTGATCTTCACCTGTTGGTGATTGGCATCACCCCTCACGGGCCCACCAGCGGTCTTGCGATCATCGGGTGACAGGTAGCTTGCCCTCGGATGCCCCACCTCCTTGAATAGGTCGTTGAATATGCACTGCTCCATCAAGTGTAGGGCTGGCTGCCTCGACATGGTCAAGTGCATGACGGCTGCAACATGCATACAACTTGTGTTGTGATCGGAGGTCACCTCCGGCAAGTGACTTGTCAGCCTAATCACCATTCTCATTCAAGAATGTGTGCATACTGAGGTCATTTGCAACTGCAATTGGCTTATTTGACTCTATGGCTCACGAAATGCTGCATGTGTACAATGCAAACCATATGCACCTACCTGTATAGCAAATCATGCGATTGTTTAGGCCCCATGGTGTCAGTCCAGGCCAGATGTCCTGTGATTCATGGAGTATATCATACCCGATACTGGCATTGACGAGACTAGGGGCGCCCATGAGATGATCTGAATTCACGGGATAGCTCCCCCACATCATGATGTTGGGGTTGGCTGCGTGGTACTTGGTATCGATGCCAGACTGGTCTGCCATGTATGCATCTGCAGTCCTTGTGACATTGTAGGGGGGGAGGTCGTGCCGTCCTTTGACAGCCCAGATGGTGGGAACCTACAAGAAGTTGATGAACACACAGACGACCACTCGCTTTCGTTGTTTGGTTCAAGTGCTTAATAGGCACAATCATCTAGCTAGCAGACCTACCTGAAACTGTGTGGCCAAGACTGCTGCTGCCATGGCAGCAAAGAGGTACCGCAGTCTTGTCGGCATGTCCAGGCCACGCCGTCCTTCGCAATGGCGCTTGATCTGGGACAACACCTCAGATGAATCCATTCAAAACAGCAGAGTATGAAAAGTATCAAGGCGCATCACACTGAGGTCGCAAACAGCGATCGGATGAGACTCTTCGTCGGCTCAGTTGTTCAGTATTTTGCATGAAAAACCTTCATCGAAGATTGGGCAAGGTCTTTCGACACCACATCGGCATCGGCGAATCCAAGAACCGTTGTACTTGCAACCGCTGGCGACGTGGAGAACTCACCCGAAGCTGCACTCGCTTCCCGTCATTTGCTGCAATAGCCTTTCGGATTCATATCACATTCATATTTCCAAACGTTGCTAATAGAGCCGATCAAAAACGTCATCCACTTGCTAAGCTCTCCAGGCATGCAGACCACCTCTAGTAAGCCAGAGTACTGGGGGCAGCATAGGAGTCAGATCGTTTTGAACATGCCTCTGGTTTTCTCTGGACAGCATGTACACGCGGACATGGTGAGTACAGTACTCGTTAGACAGCTGTGTTGACTGTAGGTAAAAGCAGTTGTAACAGCAGCTGCATCATGCCACTACTGCAGAGGGTGGCACAGGAAACATCTTAAACGCCGGGCTGTGTATCAACGTGTACTGGCGTCCGGTTGTGCTTGCAGATCAAACAAATATACTGGCGAGCCAGCAAGTACACTGAGAGGGGCGACATTCTGTCAATGCAGATAGGGCTCCGGTATTTCAAGGCTGCTGAGATTGTCATCGGCCACAACCAGCCCTTGACACGAGAGGATATCAAGGGCTGGGCAACAGCTTGGGCAGGCATTGGCGACAGCATTGTGGACAGAGTGAGGTCACGGACTACTTCTTATGCATTTGCCTGTGTGGTTGGACACATGCAAAGGCAATCCGGCAAGCATCTGATCCAGTAGCAGCATTGAGCAACTTGCCGATTGATCAGAAGTAAAATGCTGCTACAAATGTCCCCGACAAACCCACAACTCTGTGCTGAATCTCTCATGGTGCTGCTGTTACTGCTGAATTCTATTTGATATTCAGGTGATACGCTACAAGTTTCAGGGCGACAATGATGTGTTCAAGGAGGGCTTTGAGGCCACAGCCACAAGACAGCCTGCAAGAGGCAGTCCTTTCGCTGCGGGCTTTTGTTGAAGTTGGTGCGTGATAGCCCTGATCCAGCCAATGTGTAGCTCCTGACAGCATGGCACCAACTGGGCTGTTTTGTTCACCTGTATGTTTGAGCGGCACTGAAGCAGGGCTCGCCGCTGTCTGCGGAGGTGCCGTATGGCTACTTGGCCAGCATGAAGGCACAGCTGGTGTGAGCAGGTTCTTGGGTGTGTGGTTGGCCTGCCAGGCCAGTGTGTCAAGTGTAACTATATGAGCCTTTGGTAAATGTTGGCTTGCGGCTGGTGTTGAGGGGGGGAGAGGGCAGAGGGCAGAGGGCAGAGGGGAGAGGGCAGAGGGGAGAGGGCAGAGGGGAGAGGGGAGAGGGGAGAGGGGAGAGGGAGAGGGGAGAGGGGAGAGGGGAGAGGGGTGAGTCCGCCCTTCGAAAGGTGCTGCCAGGACGTGTCTCAACAGTACTGCTGATCCAAGGGGTCCACCACAAATAAGACCTCCGTTGTGCATTAAGAGGCCCTTGCATAATGGCAATGCTGTAGACTAGCTGAGCTTTGAGGTGTTCAGGTGTGTGGCCTGTGGATACTGAAAGAATATACTATTGGTCTGACACAACAAGACGAGTCAAGGTGTTGATGACCTTCAGACATCGTGAACCAGAACCACGGCCAGGCCTTACATAATCGGGGAAACCACCCAAACGGGTGGTCACTGCACCAACTCACAACATCGTTGATAACGTTGTGATAGACAGAGCCGCCCTTGTCGCTTTTGGGGTGTGAACAACCAACAAGCAGTTGCCCAACCAGATCACATCTTGCCCATCTGTTTGCACACCCCTGCTCTTGTCTCTTTTCGACATCCTCTCCAGCTAGCTGAGAAGTTCCTTCGTAAGGCACCATGCCAGCTGATCCAGACTATGTCGAGGAGAAGGAGGCCCCCATCAAGGCACTAGACGAGACAGACATAGCATTCCTCAAAAACTATGGCCTGGGCCCTTATGCAGCACCCATCAAAAAGGTAGAGGAGGACATCAAGTCCATCCAAAAGAAGGTCAACGAAGTTTGCGGCATCAAGGAGTCAGACACAGGCCTGGCGCCCCCAGCAGGTGGGACCTTGTGTCCGACAAGCAGATGATGCAGGAGGAGCAGCCCCTGCAGGTAGCTCGCTGCACCAAGATCATCAACCCCAACACAGACGACGCCAAGTACGTCATCAACGTCAAGCAGATCGCCAAGTTTGTGGTGGGGCTGGGTGACAAGGTGGCCCCAACTGACATTGAGGAGGGCATGCGGGTGGGTGTGGACCGCAACAAGTACCAGATACAGATACCCCTGCCACCCAAGATCGACCCCAGTGTCACCATGATGACAGTAGAGGAGAAGCCAGACATCACATACAGGTACAGCAGGGCCAGGATGGCGCAGTTGTTGCAAAAGAAGCAGAGCTTCCAGCTTGCACGGCAGTAGGAATGAGCCCGCCAAATTACAGATGTCCAGTGTGTTGTGTGTAGGCAGCGCACCAGCAGCGGGTGGTATAGCAGTGGCGTACAGGCTGTCGGTTGCTGCAGCCCCAGTTGGATGTAGGCAGTATGGGTGTGTGTGTTGGCAGTTGACTGCAGCTGTCGCCTTTGGCTGTCAAACTGTGCTGTCCTTGATGCCAGCGCACTTGCAGCGCACTCCACTGCCAGTCAAAACCACATACCGATTTTTCTGCCGTTTCTCTGTGCTGCAGTGACATCGGCGGGTGCAAGGAGCAGATAGAGAAGATGCGGGAGGTGGTGGAGCTGCCGATGCTGCACCCCGAGAAGTTTGTGCAGCTGGGCATTGACCCACCCAAGGGTGTGCTGTGCTATGGCCCACCAGGTAGGGGCTGGCAGGGGCAGCATGCGCAGTTCTATGTCGGGTGGGAGGCAGCTGGCAATTAGATCACATGGTTGGGGAGGACACTGCTCTTGACTGATGAGCCAATGGGCAGCAATAGCATCTACCAGAGTGGGCTGTGCAGCATGCATGCGGGCTCTGCACTGGCTTGCGTCAGCAGCTGTCGAAGCAGCAGCCAGGGATGAGGCCAGTATCACCCCCTGATCACGCTCTGAAGCAGTTAAACGTCCCATCCATGGAGCCGGCAGCTGCCTGTCGGCTGCACGCTGTGTATGCATGCATGCGGTGGATTTTGCTTCACCAACTCCTGCATTGGCATCAGTCACTGCAGGACCACCCCAGGTGATGCCACGTCCACGTCTTGCATGCTACTGGTGCTCCTGATGCTGCTGCTGCTTTGCTGCAGGCACGGGCAAGACGCTGCTGGCGCGAGCAGTTGCCAACCGCACAGATGCCTGCTTCATCAGGGTCATTGGCAGCGAGCTGGTGCAGAAGTATGTGGGCGAGGTGAGAGCAGCTGCAGGCCGCTCAGGTCGCCAATTACCTTCCACGTTTGCAATACACATGTGTGGGCCAAGCATGGCTGCCAGCGACCTTGCCGCTTTCACGAGAGAAAGGCTGCAGTGAAGGGCTGCATAGGATGCTGCGTCCATATTCAGGCGGCCAGGCGCTGCTAGTGTGTCCTGTTCACAACTTGCAGCAGGCTTTGGATGGCTGCAGCTGCCAGGTTGTGCTCTGCTACCCTGGAGCCACTACATGTGAGCTGCTTGCTGTTGTCTGCTGTCTGCTCAACTGTGGCTGCTGCGTAAGAAGGTCGGTGGTGCCGCAGGGGAAATTGAGACGTTCTTGCACGGATACACCAGCTGTGCTGTGTTGGATGTGTGCTGACTGCTGCAGGGTGCCCGCATGGTGCGTGAGCTGTTCCAGATGGCGCGCAGCAAGAAGGCCTGCCTCATCTTCTTTGACGAGGTGGATGCCATCGGTGAGGACCAGGACTGTGGGGGGGGGGGGGGGAGGGCGCAGGCGCTGGGGGCGTGTGTGAGACACTTGGAGGGGTAGAGGGGGGAGAGCAAAGCAGGCGCAAGGAAAGCTCTGGCAGCTGCCTGTATGCTTGTCAGGTCACTGGCTGTTTTTTGAGTCGACTGCTTGTGCAAGTCACCTGTCCGGGGTCGCAGCCGCTGCTTATGCATGAGACTTTTGCGGATTCTGGCTCATCATGTGGCTGCAAATTCTGGCTCACCGTGAGCCACATCCACATGGTGACCATGTGGATGGGACGAGCGGTAATGCAGTTGCTTACTCCCTGCTATCTGTCAGTGCAGCATCCTTATGTAGTGTGGATGACTGTGTGCCATCGTAAGCTGCGCATCTGCCTACCTGTCTGCCCTGCTGTCGCAGGTGGTGCCCGCTTCGATGATGGGGCTGGTGGTGACAATGAGGTGCAGCGCACAATGCTTGAGATCGTCAACCAGCTGGACGGCTTCGACTCCCGCGGCAATGTCAAGGTGCGACACGCCCTGCTGTACATGCTGGCATGCGGCTGCTCATGCCGCATAGGTACCCGTAGGCACCAAGCCCCTGGATGCAGAATGATAGTTGGTCTGTTGCGCTGACTAATGAGAAGGTCTGGCAGTGGGTTTCGCACAGGGGACAAGAGAGGAGCTGTCTTGTTGGTTTGGGGCCCTCTGAAGAGATTGGGGTCGCCTCAGGCCTCACCTGTGTGTGTGTGGGTGGGTGGGGGTGATTGACAAAGGCATGTGTGGCAACGTCATGCGCATTGGCCTTCCGTTGCACCCTGTGCTGCCTGTGTAAAGTATCACCACCCTGTGTCCCTGTGTGTGGGTCTTGAGAGCGCCTCTGGAGTTCCTGTCCTAGCAACCTGAGTATCATGTACCCCAACAGAGCTGCTGTGTGTGACCTGCAGGTGCTGATGGCCACCAACAGGCCAGACACGCTGGACCCAGCGCTGCTGCGGCCTGGTCGGCTGGACCGCAAGGTGGAGTTTGGCTTGCCAGACCTGGAGAGTCGGACACAAATCTTCCAGGTGAGACCTCTGGGCAGTTGTGGTCAAGGTGGTGTCTGAGTTGGTGACAGCAAAGGAGTGAGGTCGTGAGCAGAATGTGGCCTGGGGAACACCAGGGATACTGATCACTTGCAACATGGCCTGGTGTTGTGAGTTGCTCAGCCCCCAGATACCACAGCTGCTGCACCGGCTGGGGGTGAGTAGCAGCATGACACAGCAGGAGATGTGTTCAACGACTAACGCTGCCATCTTGTGTGCCGGGCGGGTTTACGCGGCTGAGTTGTGTGTGGCCAGCCGGTGGGGGGTGCAGCCCCCTTGGGAGCCTTCAAAACAACTTGTGTGCCAATGTTGCTGTGCAGATCCACACACGCACGATGTCCTGCGAGCGTGACATCCGCTTTGAGCTGCTGGCGCGGCTGTGCCCCAACAGCACAGGTGCAGACATCCGCAGCGTGTGCACAGAGGCGGGCATGTATGCCATCAGGGCACGCCGCAAGACGGTCACAGAGAAGGACTTCCTTGATGCTGTGAACAAGGTCATCAAGGGCTACCAGAAGTTCAGTGCCACACCCAAGTACATGGTGTACAACTGATCGGGGTGTCTGTGGGTGTGTTTGTGTGGTGTGTGATGTGGTTGTGGGGTGTGGTGGTGTTGTGTGCTTTGGTTTTAGGGTGTTGTGCTGCGGACGATGCTTGTCGTTACAGTTGGCTGGTTGCAGCGGACGCACTCGTGCTGTCAGCCGTGCTTCTGCGGCTGCTCATGTGGAGGGACAGTTGGACCCGTCATTTGCAGCTTCCTAATGGGTGCCGCCATGCCTCAGCTGCTGCAAGCTGCAACAGCCTCCTGGTCTCAGCCCCTGCCAAAGTTTGTGCAATGTGAGCATGCACCGATGCTTGCGAGTACATGGCAGTAACATCAACATTGATTGCAGTGGTGGTGACACCAGTGGTGGTGACATTAGTTTAAGCTGATGCAGTGCCACAGAGTCTGGGCACTTGCTAAAGTTACACAACCAGGATGATGTTGCACCATGTAGCAGATACGCAGTTACAACTCTGCTACATGCATAACGCAACAACACAATAGAACCAATGAATGACAGTGGGAGTTTGTAGGAGTTTCCCCCCTGGAACCATTTAACCATGCTTACTGTCCTAGCAATTCTAAAAGTAAGTGCAGCCCTGGCGGAAACAATAGCAATGACCTGTCTGTCTGCCTGGTACCACTGTGCTCGTGTGACCAGCATCTCTGCCTTGAAACCGACAGTGCACTTGTCAAACAAACACCATGCAACGCAACCTCGCCATGGGCGGCAACAACACAATGCAGTGAACCGCTGTCCGAGGCGAAATTGCTGACACCCACACAAGCCGCCCTTGCCCTAGCCACAAAAGCGCACTGCGCCTCCATCCTCACTGCTGCTAGATACTTCAAAGCTCGCACACAGTCAGCCGGATGCAGCTGCTGCTGGCACGGGGGCTACTGCTGGCTGAGCGGTCACAACTGGCGCAGTGGCCGCAATTGGCGCAGTGGTCACCGTTGGCACAGCATGACTAGCAGCACTTGCTGTCGCATCAGCCGCAACTGGAGCAGCAGCCACGGCGGTCGTATCAGCAACAGCTGATGCAGCAGCCTCTACTGGTTCATCAGTCACTGCAGGCCCAGTTGTCACTTCCTCTGGCATTGTGCACTCGCAGCTCAACACAACATCCCCGGGCTTGGTGCACAGCTTGGAGCCCTGTGGCTGCCCTCCCCTTGCACGGCAGTTGCTGGCAGGCTAGGCAGGCCCTGGTGCTGCTGAGGGATGTGGTGAGCTTCTTGAGGAAGGCTGAAGCCTTCTGGGTGGGTGTGCTGGGAGGGGTGGCGGGTGCAGGGGGTTGGGCTGCATCCAGGGCTGCAGTAGTCACCTGTAAAGGCAGTGCAGCAGACATCCCTGTAGCCATTGGGGCCGCAGTCAAGTTAGGTCTTCATCATGCAGCACACCCTTGTGCACGCTCTGCATTGCCCATTGGTTGCCCTTGATGGCACCACTGCTGAGCAACAGTACGCCAGAAAGCAGCCATCCGGTGCTGCGCAGCTTCAAGCAAGCCTCAGCTCTGGCACATGAATGTGCTGGAGCGCGGCCCACAGTTAGAGATCCCTGGTGCCCTAGGTTGGTCCTTTGACGCACCTGACCCGCGCCTGCCACTGTTCCGAGGATGATGTTGACAGCCTTGTCACCAGGAGGTGTTGAGGCACGAGCTGCAGTCGCCAAGGTAGCGCCGGCCTATGTCAAACAACATGGCGTGCTCAGCATCAGCACAAGCAATGCAATGATGATCATAGGCTTGAACTGCAGCCCACCGGGCAGGCACTCATCTGCAAAGTCTATGCTGCAGGCTCAACCCTGCTGCTGGGGTGGCAGCTCTGGGTTCAACGACACCGTTCTTGACACATGCACGCACTGCTGCCAGATGCTCTACCGTGCATGCTGTGCTGCTATGCTGACGCAGGGCCAATTTTCTCGCACATCCGGCGGCTGTCTAGCCCTACAGGGTAGCAGACCCCAAAACTTGCCCAACATTGCATTTTGCGTCAACGTGCGCACCGTGGTTGCCGCTGTGACAGCTGCGCCAACAATGCGATCAACTGGCTTGTCTGATGTTGATGCCGCCTGCAGTACACATGAAGCCAACATAAACGTAAGGCAGTACAGTCTACCTGCGGCCCGCTCTCATGAAGCTGCAACTTGGGAATATGCTAGAGGCTCTCATCAAGCTGCAACTTGAAAATATGCTGCGCCAGCTGCACAAGCAACACTGCAGAGTGCTGTACTGCAGCACTTCTGCATGCATGGCATGTTGTTGCGGGCAAGGCAAGGAAAGTGCGCATTGTAAGAAAAACACCACACTGCAAACATGTGGGGAAGGATACCTGGGCTGCATCAGTTATGGCTCCAGTCAGTGCTTCTGCAACCTGCTTGGGCTTGTCCTCAATTGGCCCAGGTGCCGTAATTGCTGTCACCACAGTGCCAAGCGCCTGGTATGGAGCAATGGGACACCGCACATGCATAAGGCACAGTGGACCTGTCAAGTGTAGCCATTCACTGAAGCTGAGCTGCTGAGTTGAAAAAGCTATATAGATATATCAGCAGCCGCTGAGTCAGCCGAGTTGCCTTGTTGTGCAGGTGCTGTGATGCTCGGCATGGCGTGCATGCTGTACGCATTGCAGGCTGTTTCAACAGCATCAGCACACCAGCTGCAGCAATGAGCACGTAGCAGCGCTGGTTCCTTACATCCAAGAAGGGATTGCCCTGAGCAGCAGTTGCAGCCTGTGACACACAGCACAGAACAAAGACAGCATTGAGTCACAGCTGGTTGCAAAAGGCCCCACTCCCCATCATACTGCATGTACGAGTGGCACACATGGCTGCACCTGCAGTTGCTCTACAGTACCTGGAGGTGACGCCTGCCCAAGGTGGTCATGGCTGGGGTGCTGCTGCCAGCATCAGGCACAACAGCACTGCAAGCTTGTGCCAGCAGCAGAGCGCAGCACACTGCACGGAACCACTGCTGTGGACCTGTTGGTGAACAAGTGAGTTGCAAGCAGTGTGGATTTGTGCTGAACAGCACCTGTGCGTGCGCGCAATCGCCCATGCATGGAACAGCAGTGGAAGCTGACTCATGTCAACTGGACTCGCCCAGGGCGTGGGGGGATGCTACAAGCAACTGCCACGCACCTAGATGCATTTGCTGGTCAGTGTTAGCTCTTACCTGGACGCTTCATGGCTGCTGCTGGTCGGATACAAGCTTACAACTGCAAGCAGCAGCAGTACTATAATTCTTCCACACCCGAACGAGCGAAGTCACTAACGCAAAAGAATGACGAAGCAGGACATGAAGAGCATGATTTGCTGCTCCCTGCTGCAGGTAGTCGGTTTGATTATGCAGGCGCACGTTGCGACGGGCTGAACGTCGGTTGCCGAACGGTTGATCAATTCTCGGCTATTCGCAACTTTCGCCCACATTGTTGTTCCTTGTCTTGCGCGGGATGTGATGTGATGTTACGGACCCGACCTGTGAAGCGTGCTCAGGAAAGCCGACTGCAAGCAAACGAGGCAGCAATCATGACGCTGCAAAAACTGCCCAGTATGGTACACCCACAACAGAACAAGCCCCAACACAACAATGGTGTGCAGCATATACCAACACAAAGGATGTATGGCACAAGCCTGGCAATGGCCCAAGGCCGTTGTACAACAGCAACCACAACTATCGAACGGGAATGCCTCAAGCAGACTGCAGCTGGCCAACGCAGTACACCTGCCACAGGCCTGCACCTTGCCTTGCAGCTGTTGCAGCGCCTGGGGCACACATCCCTTATGCAAGCCTACAATCAGCTCAAGACGCAGCTCACAAGAGCTGCTTCGCCATCATCAAGACCCCTGCAACGGTAACATTGCTGCTGACCTGCTAGTACCCTATCAAGTGAAGTGGTGCTCAGCGCCTGACATTGGCGCCCCGCCTGCGGGGCACCGCTCCTGCAGGCTTGGGTGGAGGAGGGGGTGCAATGCCATACTCGGACTGGACCTGCACAACACACCGAGCGCGGCAATGCAGCAGGTGTGTCAGCAAACAATCACAAAGGAAACAAAGGCTACGGCCCTGCGAAAGCTCACCCCAGATTCATTGTTGCTGTCATTGTTGCTGTCAGTGTTGCAGCCAATGTCAGCACACCCACCTGCAGGATCTTTCCGATCAGGTCACCACGGCTGCTGCCCACATGGCGTGCGACTTCCTTGCCGTTGCGCATGAAGATGAATGTAGGCACCTCCACCACGTTGAAGGCCCTGGCCACCTGCTCAGTCTGGGGACTCTCGTCAGCCATCAGCCTGCATGGCCAAGGCAACAGCAACAAGGGGAATGTGATCACAAAGGTGGAGTGTGACCACAGAAATAGAGTGTGACCACAAAGGTGGAGTGTGACCAGAAAGGTGGAGTGTGACCAAGAAAACTTGAGCCACGTGCTGTCGTGTGCATGCGGTGGGCTGCTGATGCCGCTAGCCTGGGGTGGATAAGGAAAGCGCCGGCCCTGCGCTGTCCCTGCGCTGTCATGTACCCAATGCGCTGTGCGCTGATCCCCGGCTAAGAATCATTGTGGCACAGACCTGTGTGCAAGGCAGTGCGGCTGGTGTACACACCAAGTGCACGGCAGAACACTACAACTGCAAACACAGGACAACAGGCGCGCCACATGTCCGGCAGCTTTTCCCCACCTGCCAAAGGCCGCAAAGCCCTTGAAGCTGCGGGCCAGCGCCAGCACAGCAGGGAAGATGTGTATGCAGGGCGCTGCGTTGCCGACTGACACGTCAATGACGGTCACTACTGAGTCATCCTGCTGGCCAACAAACTTGTCCAAGTCGGCCTGGCTGTGCAGCTCGGTGACATAGTCACTGGCGTGGACGCCACCAGCAGCACTGCAGCACATAAACAGCAGTGAGGCCGGCAGCAGCACAAGCACCTTGGGCCTCAGCATTTGGGTTTGTGATGGGGCTTTTGAGTTCAGCCCCTGTACATGTGTCCACCACCTGCACGCGTGTCCACAGCTCGTCTGCCACAGCTGCATTGCTGCACCAAGCCTCAAACTGCCAGCTGGACCGCACCCGCCTGCACCATGCTCAGGTTGAACAGTGTCAGTCGATCGTCACCACGTGACCTGGCTCATCTGGTACCCGCAACACTTCCACACCCTGATCCTGGCACCGTCTTGCCTTACCTGTCTCCAAAGTACAGCACACCCTCGCCCATGTTCTGCTCCAGCTGGTTGACGCCCCTGTGCTCCCACAGCAGCTTGCCTTCCCGCCAAAACTGGACTGTGGGGAGCACCTCAATGCCCAGGATGTCCAGCACAGGCACAACATCAGGGTCGTCGGCCTGCAGGCACACAAGGGGTGACCAGCCATGCAGCAAGCCACTACCATGTGCAATGTGCTGGAGGTCCGACTAGGCTAGCAGCTGGACAAGACGCATGGTGGAAAGTTTGCGCAGCACACCCAATGAGAAAAAAAGGGGTGAGTGTTCCAGGTAGCCTGCACACCCCTGAAAGGTCCCTGATAAGGTCCCTACATCCTTATCTTCACATCTTAAATGTCTTGTTCAGGAAAAAGGCACTTGGTTCAAAACAAGGGCAGCAGACAACACAACTTGAACCATCGTTAGAGGTTTGAACTCTCGTTGGAGGTTAGCACCAGCCTGCATGGCATGCGCGCAGGACGCAGCCCTCACCAAGGCCATGGCTGGGCTGTGGGACTCACGTTTATTGCAAAGAAGCGCACATCCTTGCACTCACGCGCAATGCGCGAAAATGTGTGCTTTATGTTGTGGCAAGGCGCCAGTGCTGCTGCCTGGTCCTGCTTCCACTGCAGCTCAGCTTCCTCTTCAAGGCCTGTCTGGCACACGCGCTCTGACTCAACCTGCATGATACAGAAAGCAAGTGCAGCATAGGGTGCATATGAGCTGCCAAACATGTAGGTTGTTGCAGAAGGCTCCTGTAACAGACGTCACCCAGCAGACTGAAGACTGCACCGCTGCTGCGCTCATCAGCAGTTGCAGGTCCCACAGGCAACCACCCTTTGTTGGTGTTTCAGCTACTCAAGCAAGCGCCACATTTCAGAATGTCAAACGCCCACTTACCTCCACCACAACGAGGTCACTGCCAGCTCCCTGTGTTGCCTGGTCCCAGTCGTCCAGGTCAGAGACGTGCACTACCCGCTCCTCCACCTGCTGCGACTCACGCAACCGACGCTCCTGAGCCTGCTCAGGTGTCTCTCCGGGCCTCAAAGACACTCGTGTGATTACGGCAGAACGTTTGAAGGTTGCCTGACGTGCTACCGGGATGACCTCACGAGACTGATAACCTGCACCTGCAGATCACCAATGCAACCGTATGAGGATCTCTGCAATCCAAGAAACCTTGGTCGGAGCCAAATACACTACCACCATAGCTACTATCTTACCGATGCGCTTGCTGCCTCCCGCGTTGGCTGGGCAGCTCTGGACAGTGTGTCGGGACCTGGCTTGCTGCTGACTTCTCGCTGTCAGGCCGCACAGGGCGCTGCTGCCTGAGCTTAACAACATTGTCTCGAGAACAGATAACAAACAACGGCACCACTAAAAGACCCCACTACGAGGTACGTCTCGTGCGCTGTAGGACTGTGATGCAGTATGATGAATGGGTGAATAGTGCCCAAGCACAAGCTACAGGACGTGTGAACGTAGAAACAGGAAGCTAGGCCATATTGGCAACGTGATCTAGTGTGCGTTCTCGGAAGTAACTCCTTTTGAACTGCGACAGCCTGTCAAATGGGTCATGTCAAGAGTCGAACCTCAACTGTACAGGCTGTGCTGCAGGGGACCGCAGCTCCAGCTGATTCTTTCATGATGGATGAAAATGCAGGCAGCAGCAAGCCGATCCAGGGATAGCAGCAGGCCGTCAGTGCATCACACCACATCTTGCGGGTGTCAGGGCATCTCGGTCCACAGCACAGTAGTTGTTGGGGCGCAACACTTGCTGCGGCGATCACTCAAGGTGCATTGCATCAGGCTGTTGCAAGTCATTCAGGGTCTAGGGGAGCCTAAACCCTGTCCATCTTACATCCAAGCTGCTTGCCCGGCACTCATGCAGCAGCAACACCACCACCACCACCAGTGCAGATGCTGATCTTATCTGATAATCAAGGCTGGTGCAGAATTCCTGAAAGTCCATTCACCTTGGCACCAATATTTGTTTGGACATCAAAGACTTGACGGCGCGCAAGGCCTGCGGCCTCATGCATCAGCAGCGCACGCATATCGCTATCACAAAACCTAACCATCACCACACCGTAGGACTGTGGCAGTCCCACCCAATACGTCCACCAGGCAACACAGTGCAGCACCTGGTGCACAGGCTGTGGCTGACACAAACCCCCACAGGCTATGATGTTGTTTGGCCTGCCTGAACAAGCTTCTAACCAGCCACTCCCCAAGGCACAGTAAGCGTGTGCGCTGCCATCCTGCCCCTGCAATCCTGTCTGTGACTAGGCCTGTAATCAGCAGTGACCAACTATTCATAAGCCCACCACTGAACACACCCACCATGAAGCTGCTACTGTGGCCCAGAGATAGGACCTGTGCCAACTGCCTCCCAGGCCCGTCCCACAAACCCTTCAGATAAAAACATGCTCCACAGCAGCAGGCGTGCATGACCCATCCTCTGCATCAAGAATCCTCAGGCAACCAGACTGTCTCACGGGCTAAGCAGCGCCATGTGCTGGTTGTCCCAAGGTCTGGCCCCAAGCCCGCACTGCCTGCACGAAGCCCTTGGGCAAGTTGTCAGCCAGGCTGCAGCAGCTGCTGAAGGGCACCAGCTCATAGCCAGCCTGCACCTCTGGCTTCCAGCTGCTGAGCTCTGCCACCTTGGTGAGTGTGTATGCTGCTGCCTGCATCAACGGCACCTGGGTCAGCAGATAGGCGGCAAGGCCCTGCTGCAACTCTGATAGGAGTAGGTGGGATTCAACGGCAGCAGCAGCAGCAGGGCAGAGCGACGGCAGATGAAGCACGCCGAATCTCTGCGATCAAAAGATCTTGCTAGCAACAACTCGACAGTACACACCAAGGGTGCAAGTACGATGGTGCAAAACTGTCGCCAAGCAGCTCACAACACACAAAAAGAAGTGGACAACACAGCAAGCAGCAGCTTGCGCCCTGTTTGCACCCCCGCACTGCACACACCCCTCACCTGCCATCCTGAGTAGCCTGCCAGGCTGACTCTGCAGCTCCCCCAGCAGTTGCCGGGCCCTGGTGGGCAGGTCTGACAGGTCTGCTGCATACTGCTCCACCACAGCACCGGGTGCCATCACATGCTCAAAGAAGGCTGTCAGGTTGGAGGCCTGCTTCAGCACCGGTGTGTTGAAGTGAGCCAGTAGGCGGTAGCGGTCACTCCAGGCGTTGCCGTCGATGTCTAGCAGGAGAGCGTAGCGGTTGAATGCTTCAAGGGGCAGCTCAGGTCCTGCACAGGGAGGGCAGGCAACACATATTATTGTCCTGCACAAAGAAGGCAGGCAATACATGTCACACAAAGTTAAGCATACAAGCATACCAGTGTGCTGGCTGCGCTGAGCTGGCTGCTCATGTGGAGGCATACTATGACGCCGGCTGTGTGACATGGCTGCAGATCACAGCTGCCTGCCAAGTCTGGCAAGACGCTTGTTGCAGGGTTCACACACGGCCATGCACCGCACAAGCAACAGCTGCTACTGTCTGTGCCTGGCAAACACACAGCATGGTGCATGGAGCCAACCGTTACCACCGTTGCCCAGGCGGCCTGCCTTCCACACCCACCTGGAGGCATGAGCTCCCCAATGCAATTCCCTGAAAAGGCCTGCTGGGGAAAGCCTGTATAGTGTGCATCAATCGCATCTGGGAACCAGCGCCCAAACATGTGCAGCCGCGTGCGCACCACATCCAGGACGTTGGTTTCATCCATCAAGGCAACACGGCTGTCAGTGTTGCTGCCACGCCACACAGCACGCTGCAGCCGCTGTTGTGGGGGCTGCAGGGGGTAGCGCGCCTGCAAGAAAGGGCACATGAAGGCAGCGCAAGAGCAGCCACTCACTGTGTCTAGTGCAACGGGCTTATTACCACATCTATGCAACCAAGGACGCCTTTATCTACGCCCTTGCTGAATTGCCATCTGCGCCGCTGTATGTTGCGACATGTTGAGCCACAACCACATCCAGGCTTCACCATCACACCTGCAGCATCCTTTCCCACCTGCAAACACTCAGCCAGCACCGCAAACTGCTCTAGCCCCAGGGCCTCCTTCCACATGTGCATGGGTATGGTGAAGCCTGCCTGCTCGTTGCTGCGGTTGATGTTAGACTGCACTAGGGGCAGACCAGCAGGGCAGCCGTCCCCCAGATGCAGCAGGAAGTCCACATCAGGTACCTAAAAAAGCAGGCAGTGACATGGGAGCAGCGGGCTCAGATTGTGGCAGATTGGACGCACCCTTTGGACCATTTCTGAGGGTCAAAAGGGATCGCATCGGTTGACTCAAGCATCATGTCTTGCACTGCAATTGATCGTGTCCTTCATGGTGTATGTGGCAGTCAAGTAAATCTGTTCTAGTGAAGGCAGTACAATCACAGCAGGCACACTACTAATCTGAAACTGGCACTGGGATGTACAGTGTGAGTGTACAGACGAGAGTGCAGACATGCAGACAAAACTCCCCTGCACTCCGCCTAACTTGTACATGTACAAAGCTCCGCTACACTCAGCTTACCTTGTACATGTACAGTGCTGCCAGCAGCAAGCCTTCCACCATGGCGGCCTCCTTCTCTGCACCCAGCAGGTCACGCCGCCTGCAGCATGCCGCATGGTGACCACAGCACATGTTGCAAAACCCAGCACACTTTAACCTGGTATGCCTCAAACAGTAATTTTATTCACAGCACCTTGCACACCTTCCCCAGCCCTGCGCTCCTGGCAGTACACTGCTAGTACTGTAGGCAGTAGCTGGGGTGGGTTGGCTGGCTCAGAGCGGTCCCCTAGCAGTAGCTGAGGGGTCACAGTTGACTAATTTCGACTTTTTGACTTTGTTAGGGGCAGCCTCCAGGGCCTGTGCGGCAAACATTGGAATGAGTCAGGGTCACCCATTTCCCCGCTGGCGTGCTTGATCGCCGTAAGGGCCCTTGCTCTTTATACTTTACTGTTGAAATATATTCGCCGTTCTGGCCCCTGTAAGCAAGCACAGGGTGCCGGCTGTCGTGGCAGAAGATCAAACACGCCCTTGTTCACGTTGCATCAATTAAGGAACTGCGGTTGCCTTTCAGCTCGTTTATTGGACCCCAGCTGAGCCGGCTGCTGTCAATAGCACAGCACGCAATCAGCAAGCAGGTGCAGCCTTGCGCGCACTTGTAAACAAGCTGTAAAATCAACAAATGCATCTTTAAGACAGAATCAATCACGTTTGGCAAACGGGGCGAATGCTGGATCTCATGTCTTTCCGAACCCAATACATGCCTCCGATGGCTCAAGAAAGGCGTTCTGTAGCATATTCAAACATAACGCATGTTCTTTGGCTTTGCTTAGGCGCTGCCTGGACCGCTAGGCTCTTTGAGGCTCTACTGCTGTTGATCAGTCATCCGAACTTCAGCTGCCTCAACTGCGCTGGGCAAGCGTTCGCAAGCAAAGCAGGTTGTGCGCACATGTAACTTATGTAGTTTTCGAGCGCATACTGCATGCTCACGTTGACCGGCACAATTCCACTCTGCCTCTGGGCTGATGAGGTGGGCCGCAGATGGTCTCATTTAAATCAACGTAGCTTATTGGTTGCCTTTCCGCAAGAGCTGCTCTGCAGGAGCGAGTCTCCTGGTTAGACTTGCACACTACTGCTTGCCATCACCTGCTGCTGTCATGCCCCCGTATGACGACGAGTGGGGAAGGATGGCAGGTACAGCTCAAACACCAACAACATAAACAACAATTTGTTGCGTGCTTAGCTTCAACGGTATCAACTTCAGTGAACGAAGTCAAAAATTACGTAATGTGGGACCCCCAGTGCCAGAACAGTTCCGATGAAAGCACGTAGCCGGGCACAGGGGATGTGCCTTGACCTAAACAAAACGCCCCTGTAGTGGCTTGGGCTGCATTGCCCCAGACGCCCACTTATCAGTCAAAAACATGCTTGAGGCATACCAGGTTAAACACTCAACGACGCCACCCTGCTGGTGTTTGACTTCCTGTTCAACACTACCACCCTGCTGCTGATGATGATTCATACGCAGCTGGCCAGCTTGCTGTGGAGAGGTGCGGAGCGTGTGGCATGCCACCAGCACCTGCAACTGCTGCCTGCAGTGCTGTCATCAACTGCAGTCAGCTCCCATTGTGCCTTACCTGCGTGCGCTGTCAGTGTACAGCTGGCCCCCCAGCACCTTGTATCTCAGCACAAAGGTGCAGTGCTGGCAAGCCACACCCTGCACAGGCTTGTCCCGCAGGATGAAGGGCACTGAGTCAAACAGCTGCCTGCTGATGCGGCCTGACCATTGCCATGCAGCACGTGGCACATTGCCAGGGAGTGCCTGCAGGGCAGAAGCAGCAGCCAGACAGTGCCAAGTCTCAGGATGTGTGCGCCCTGGGTCTTGTTGAGAAGTAACCTGCGAAGTGTGATGACATTGTCGGGCAACTAGAAGGGTAACACTGTAGTACAGGACATGTGCAAGTACTGTACACCTCCAGCGCAGCAGTGTCACCCTGCTAGTGTCTACCAAACTGCCCTTCGCCCTATTCTCAACAGGTATTGACAGGCCTGTGCGCTGCAGGGGCTAGCTTACCATGGGGGGCTGCCTGGTGGGATGGTACAGTGGAGAATAGGACTCGGGGTGAGCGCTGGCCAGCTGCCAGCATGTTTTGTTTGAAACGCGGAACCGTGTTCTCGCCAGCAGGGGGACTGTTGGCATGCTATAGTTGACAGCTAGCTCCCAGTAGCCGCCTGGAACGCCGTATGGTGACTGGACGCGACCCTTGAAAGTGCCCTGCAGGTGCTGCAACCTCTGTGGCAACGTGCTGCTGCTGTTGGCTGCGTGTGTGTGGACGCTGAACACCATCCACGAGCACGAGACGAACAACAGGAGCGTGAACAGCATCTGCAGCTGCTTTGTGACCTTAGCGTGCCTTGGTTGTGACACCACCCTGTGCTGAGGCCTCCTAGGTGCATGGAACAGCGCGACATGATGCTGGGTCATACAGTGAACAAGTACATCGCTGTCAAGCACCCGTGGAGTGTGCTGCCCTGCTTCTGGTCTTTGCAAGTTCTTCCACTGCTTGCTGCTGCCGCTGCAAGTGTTGGTGAAGTGCAGATCTGCAGATCAGTTCGGTTGGTTTTCAAACGTTTTTGTTTGAATGCCGAGACAATTTGTACATTGGATGCTATCAATTTTCTTTCATGCAGTTGGACTGTTTGTGGTTTTGACTGTGGCAGCAAATCCAGACCAACATCAGCAGCAGCTGCAGCAGCAGCAGCAACCGCACTGACTGAGTGATGTGTCATGTGTGATGACGGGTTTGACATCAAGTCTGAACATTTGTTCTCTTCGCTCAATTTCAGAGCTTCACCACACCCTCATCAGACCTCAGCCCTCACTGCTGCTGCCGCCGCTGCTGCTGCAACCAGCCATGGCGGCAGCAGCAGACACGTTAGCAGCTGGCCACAGGCTCAGCACGATAGCTAATGGCTTTGTTGGCCAGTCGAACACCCTGGCAGCTGAGTATCACTTCAGCGACTACAACTGGCTAGAACATGCTGCAGAGACAGGCCCTCTGGTGGAGGCGCAGTGGCAGGGTGCGCCAGCAGCTGTGCGGCAGGCAGCTGTTCTAGACACAGCGGGGCAGCCACTCTCAGCAGTTGCCGAGCTGCTGCAGCGCTTGAAAAGCAGCAGCCAGCTGACTGGTAGCCACAGCATCGGCACGCCCATTGCTGTGCATCCTGCAGAAGCTGCAGCTGCTGTGTGCAGCAGCGGTAGCACAGCATCGATACACACACCACAGCTACCACTACCCTCATCACCACCAGCAGCAGCAGCACAGCCACCAGCACGCAGCCATGCTCCCCCCACCAGCGAAGAAGAGAACGAGTGGGAGGTGTTTTACCGGGCCCACCCAGCTGCCAAGTTCTTCAAGGAGCGCCGCTACCTGCTGCTGGAGTTCCCCTGCCTGGCCCCTCCTCAGCAGCTGCAGCACGTGGTGGAGATAGGGGCAGGCTGCGGCTCCAGTGTCCTGCCAGTGCTGCGTGCTAACCCACAGGCACGTGCTACCCTCACGGACGTCAGCAGCACCTGCTTGCAGCAGCTGCTGCAGGCGATGCATCACCTGGGGCTGGACACGTCTCGTGTGGATGCCTTCACTGCAGACGGCACCAGCCAGCAGCTAGGGCAGCGGCTCAGCGGGTGTCGAGCTGATGCGGCGCTGATTATGTTCACGTTGTCAGCAGTGGTGCCGGAGGGCATGCTGGGCATGATGCGCAATGCAGCAGCAGCGCTGCGGCCTGGAGGTGTGCTGTGCATACGTGACCATGCGCTGTATGATATGGTGAGCAGCAGCAGAGGAGAGGCTGCGTCAGGGGTTTTGTGCTCAGCGAGCATTTGTGGGCCTGTAGCACTGGACATGTCTCCGCTACCAGCAGCGATGGGGCAGTTGCAATAGCTGTGTTGGGGCTCACAGCCCTACCCTAGACAAGTCCTTGTCTGCTGCAGCCTTGCCCATCCTGATATCTAAGGTGACTGTCACAAAACGCTTCCTGTGTGTTGCAGGTCCAGCTGCGTATACCGGCTGAGCAGTGCATCGGGCGCCACTTGTACAGACGAGGCGACAACACCCTCGCCTACTTCTACACCACTGAAGAGCTGGCAGGCCTTGCTGTTGCTGCTGGACTGGAGGTGGTGGAAACCTCTTATGTGTGTGTTGTCAACCGCAACAGGAAGACAGGCCAGGCATTGAGGCGAGCCTTTGTGCATGGTGTTTTCAAAAAGCCTGCTGCTGCGGCTTGTTGAGTTCTACTGAAGGCATGTACGCATATGATCTTTGATTGCTGCACTGTGTGACAGCAGTTCGACATGTTTTGTTGCAGTTGCAGTCAACGTGCAGGTACTGGTACTGCTACAACCTGACCATCAGCCAAGTGACAATACATGTGACGCATGTTTTTTGTTACGATAAAACTTTGATTTTGTGTTTTTGGTTGCATCACGTACATCTCCACACCATCATACTGTACAACTCAGTTCGTGAAACTCATCAGCCCTGCCAGGACTCGCTATGTAATCATAGTCCCAAGTACAATTACAAAATGTCTGGAGGCCGCTTGAGGCCGCAGACAGCTCGAACAGTCAGAGAGGACGACACAGACAGCATCGCCTCTTTTCAGAGCAGTCCCAGCCCAACAAAGTCCACCCTACGCCTGCAGACATGGACTGGCCATCAGCAGGTGCGTGTAATTCACCATGTGCCGTCATCTGGCCATGCTCAGCGGTCCTGCAGCAGCCGGCAGTGCTTTGCAGGCTAGCAGCATCTGCATGGGGCCCTGTGTAGCTGCTGCGGCACTCGCAGCATAGGTTATCACCCTGAATGCATTCCATTGCCTGGCAGGTTGATCATGATGTTTATCATAAGATGCTGGAGGAGTACCGTGCTGCCAAGCAGAAGCAGCACGGCGATGAGCTCAAGATCCGGCAGTGAGTGGTGCATGCTGTTTGCTGTGTTCTATATCATGCTGTCAAGCCTCCACCCATCACGGACACATGGAACAGCCAATGCACCCAGCTCAGCGTTGCAATCTCACTTGGCAGCCACGGGCTGTCTGGATTGGCAAACTTTGACTTGCAGTCAGGTCACACATCGCCATGTACCCCTCCAGCTCTGCTCAGCTTGACATTGTCATGTTGCTCTGCTCTGCTACAGGCTTGCAGCACAGCTTGCTCGAACAGAGGAGGCTGCTAAGCGTGCCCTTATCAGAGCTGATCAGGGGTGCAAAGGCAGCACAGCACAGCAGCTTCTGGACGCTCAGAGGCAGATCCAGCAATTGCAAGCTGAAAACAGCGAGCTCAGCACAAAACTGGCCAGGTGAGCAAAGCTCGTACCACCGACAGGGTGATGCGACAACATGACAGCAAGTAGGTGTAGTAGCTAGTAGCGACTTTGCATGTGCAGGTACTCATGTAGCAGAGCCAGGCAGACCCAAGACAAACACGTGCTGTAGCTGCTGTGCTGGCATGCTCAGCACCGATCCTGCAGCAGCTGCTGTGTACAGAAGGTGACCGATGTTTGCACAGACTGCAAGGCGACCAAGTGCAAACACCAGCACTAATAAGCACATGCTGAGGAGCCTTTTTTCTCTGCAATGGTGCGCAGGGAGCGGAAGCGTGCAGCAGAGTACCGCGCCTCATGCGAGGACTACCACCGCCGCATGGAGGCAGCCCAGAAGGAGCAGCGCCAGCTGGTGCGCAAGCTGGGCGAGGCAGAGCGCAGCATGGGAGGCAGCACGGCAGCACGCACAGCAGCACGCAAGGCAGCTGCTGAGCAGGAGTACTGGTCAGAAGAGGCAGGGCGGCGGTTCGCAGCGCAGCAGGACGAGCTTGTTGCACTGCGGGAGGAGAACGAGCAGTTACATCAGCAGCTTGCAGCAGCAGTACCTGCAGACACAGCCTCCAGGTATGAGGCTACCATCAAGGAGCTGCAGCAGATGGTGCACTTCTTTGAGAACCGCTTGGCAAACACTGTTGGAGGCAGCAGCTGTGGCTTGCAGGTGAGATACATGCCTGGGACAGCAGTGCGTTGCAGCAGCAGGATCATCTGTATGCAACAACTGCCTGCAGCTTCAAGATAAGGAACAGTGTGTCATGTAAGCAAGAGAACAGCAGCATCTCAATACATGCCAGCACAGCCACTGTGCAGCTGTACACTGAGCCATGCATGGGCTGCCCTTGCAGGACGCTGTGTCAGGGGATGCATGTGCTGGCAGCAGTGGCTGTGGCAGGTGGCTGCTGGAGGCTCTAGTGGAGGGAGGGGCCTGCTACTTGTGGGAGCCCAGCACAAGCCGTGTGTTCAGCGACCCGCCAGAGGGACAGTGGCCACGCCCAGTAGGTGAGTTACCAGGATGTCCTTTCAGCGCAGCTCCCTACAAGGAACAAGCAGTGCGCCTCCCCAGGCTGCTCTAGGCTCTTCCTCGAACCGAGGCCCAAATGTTTATCAAGTGCTGCACGAGCTTCATCAGTACATGTTGCTTGCCTTCGTCAGCTTGAACAGGTTGCAGCTGCAGGCCACAGTGCAGCCTTTGTTGGCTGTGACTTATAAGCCTGTGTGTATCTGCAGGCATGAAGCACCCAGATGCTGCAGGAGGGCTGCACCTGGGAGCCAGAGGCCGCTTGGATGCTGTGTTCAGGGCCCTAGATGACTTTGTGCAGAGCGGCAGCATCAACAGAGGTGGCCACACAGCAAGCACTGACGGGCAGGCAAGCAGCAACAGCAGCAGCACCAGAACGGGGCTTGGCAGGCTGCTGGCAGATGGCTTGCGGCAGCTGTTGACCAAGGCGCCATCAGGCCGCGTCTCAAACAGCTGCAGCAGCCTCGCGCATGCGGCCGCTGGTGGTGCTGGCGTGGTGGATGTGAGGGACCTTCCTGCGCTGCTGTCGTTGCTGTTGACTGGGCTGGCTCACAAGGAAGTGGTGGAGCTGGCTGCGTGGCTGAGGGCCGGCTCGCAGCAGCAGCAGGCGCAGGGCATGCAGGGCATGACGCTGCAGGAGCTTGAGGCCTCCATCAGGGGGCTGCTGGAAGCAAGTGAGCGACTTCGAGGGCGTTGCTGGTGTTGCAAGCAGCACAGTGCTGTGTGGTGTTGAGCAGCTTGCACTGTCGAATGCTGCAAGCTGCACTACAGCGGTAGGCGCATGCGGGGTGGTTCTTTAGGCTCTGACGGTACTAAACTACTAGGCGGTCGGGTGCAGTCAAGTTGGTGATCAGGCTTCAAGCCTGGATTGTGTTGCGCGTTACTGCAGGAGATGCTGTGCGCCAGGGCAGGGACCAGACAGTACACGAAGCGCTGCTGCGTGTGCAGCGCCTGCTGCGCTCAGAGCTGCAGGCTGTGGTGACACTGGCAGAGTCCCTTGAGAACCAGGATGGCAGCTTCAGCGGGTTGCAGGCAGTGCAGCTGCTGCAGCATGAGCAGCTGCTGCCAGGTGAGACTGGCATTGGCGGTTTGGCAGCAGTTCACTGCAGAAAGCACCTAGCTGACTAGTTTGCAGGAATGGACATCTGGTGCAGCTGACAGTGCGAATCTGTTGCACAGCAGTGTGTAGGGCTGTGCAGGATGTTTGGTGGGTGATCTGACCACATCGAGTACGCCTCACCTGTGTTTGTGTGCGTTCTCAATGCAGACTTGACGCCGGCAGAGGCCCATCACCTGCTGATGCTGCTGCATGAGTGGGACCTGGCCAGCACAGGACGCCACACCTTGACAGACGTGTACGTCTGCCTGCAACTCCTAGCCCTGGTCAGGCTGCCTGCTGGGGCCCTGTCAAGCCAGAATGCAGCCCCTGCCTCAGCCTTGACCCTGCCTGAGCGACCAGACTCCCGCCTGAGCAACGCGACAGCCTCCAGCCTCACCACCAACACCTCAGCAGCTGGCAAGGCAGCAGTGCAGCAGCTGCCTGGCAGTGACTACTATGGGGCAGGTGGCGGCAGCAATGGCAAGCAGCAGAGGAAGCCTGTCAAGCGCGGCACTGTCAGTGCTGCGTGGGAAGGTCTGCAGGCTTCTGGCCCTGCTGGTGGTACTGGCAAGGGTGGGTTGACACTCAAGGAGGCCTTCTTGAAGGAGCGGGTTGCAGCCCTGGAGGCAGAGCTGTCCAATACCCGGTCTGGGGCTGGCGCTGTGCACAGCAAGGAGGTGAGTGGTTGTGCCTGAACGCTGGCCGCCAGTGGTGACAGTGATGACAGCTGCCTATAGTGACAGGTTGTGTATGTGGGCTGATCCTCTCAGAGCTTACCACTGGCCAGGTGCTGCCTGTTGCTTGCATATTTGTGAATGTCAGGCTTGTATGTGATGTCACAAGGCTTGCTGCTGTCCCTCAGGTTGACCAGCTTCGTGGTGAGGTGGCGCGCTACCAGGCACGGCTGGCAGAGCTTGAGAACGATTTCCTCAGCCTGGATGTCGTTGCCAACACAGAGGTGAGCAGGGCTTCTGTAGCGCTGAAAGCACCTAAGAGCAGGGATCTGATGCCGTGCCGCATGTCCTGGGTGATATGCTGGGCAGCGGGGCCCAGTTGGCAAGGTGTGTGGGGGCACTAGTTAACAGTAGTTGGTGGTCCCCACATCAACATGCTGTCAATTTTACTACAACAAGTGGTGTTGTCAAAGACCCAAGTCGCTGCAGTGCATCTCTTGGCTCACTGCTACGTATGCCTGATACTGCAGGTGACAGAGTATGATGCTGAGCTGCGCAAGGCCTGGTTCACAGCAGCTGCTTTCAAGAAGAGGTGCGCGCAACCAGACATTGACATGTGCAGGAAGGGTTTGCTGGCACAAGAGGGCACAAGACCTGTGTCCACACAGCCAGAGCAGCCCTGCAGCCTTATGTAAAGAAGCCCCCATTGGGTTCGCTGTGAGTGACGTTGGACTGCGGGCCCAAGCCACTACATGCTTGCCCTACTTGCCCTCATTGCCTTCCTTGCCTGCGCTGCCCCACAGGTATGCTGAACACAAGCTGGAGCTTGATTCCATCAAGGAGACAGCTGACAAGATGCAGTCAGCGCTGGATGATACCCACAGGGCGCTGCATGCGGAAGCAGCGCGCAGGATGGCGTTGGAGGAGGCGATCACAGTGGCAAAGCTGGAGGCGGCACGCAGCAAGGAGCTTGCAGCTACTGTGGCTGCTGAAAGGTAGGAATGCTACATGGAACTACGCCCGGCCAGGTTTGCAGACACAGAGTTGTCAGACACAATGTTGTCAGACACAGTGTGTGGTGTGAAGATTGACGGCTTTCGACATGGCCAGCATGCATAAGGTGTGGATGCTCACCATGTGTTTTTGGCGTTCAGGGCGGAGAGGCTCAAGCTGGAGAAAGACTACCTGGAACTTCAGAGCAAGGCTTTCGCTGCACCTGGCAGTGCTTTGGTGGAGGTAGGTCACTTGTGCAGCACTACATGGACCTGTTGTTGCTGTGGTGCGGCTGTGGGACTTGGCAGGTTGGCGCTGGCCATCTGGATAGTGATGAGGCCTTAGGGTGCGCTTGGCGATCTTTCACGGGTAAAGCTGCGCAAGAAAGGGTGTTACTATCATACATTGCGAACTTCTTGTTTTTGCTGCAGGTGCGCCAGCTGCGCGAGGAACTGCTCACAGCGCGTCGTGAGCGCGCCGTGGGAGAGGCACGCGAGGCTGAGCTGCGAAGGGAGCTGTCGTCCCTCAAACGACAGGCAAGTCCCTAGGCGACATCACTGGTTGCCTGCATGCATCGTGACTTGATGTTGACACCACAGACAGCCCTCTTTGCAAGCAGGTCGGGACTAATCGCTGCCTGCTTCTCCCATCACGCAGTTGGAGGGAGTGTCGCCGGAAGAGCACCGCCGTTTGGCCCGTGAACTCGCTGAGCGTCAGCGTCAGTGCACCACCATGGAGTTGGAGCTGCGGGCGGCGCTTGACAAGCTGGAAGTGTACCGCTGGGCTGATGACGCAGCAGCTGCAGCACCACAGGCCGCAGCTCCAGCCAATGCAGTGTCAACGGGCTTGTCCATGCCCGACGAAGAAAAGTCGGTTGACGAGCTGCGTGCGGAGCTGGAGCAGCTGAGGCAGGCAATGGCGCTGCAAGGGGAGGAGCTGCAAAAGGTGAGCCACCCTGGTTGGGTGTTATGGGGGTACTCATGTAATGCTGGGCAAAGCTGTGCTGTACCACTGGTGGTGGCCCCACAAAGCAGGCAAAGACATAACAGGCAAACCCAGTGGGACTTGGTCAGTGACGCAATGACCCTTGGTGGTGGCAACTTCTACCCCTGCAGATGCGCAAGCTGCTTGACACTGAGGCCTCCATCAGCCTGGAGGCCAAGGCCGCTCTGGAGGAGGCACAGGGTGCACTGGCAACGGCCAAGGCAGAGGCAGCGCAGCAACTGGCCAAGCTGCGCAGAGACTTGGACCACAGGTGGGGCCGGCGGGTGACTGCCTGTGCATGCATGACAGTGCATGCTGGGACCTCTGCAGGTGGTGGCAAGCACTTTACTCTGCTGAACCGTCATAGTGGCCTCAGCATGCTCGGCATTTTCACACATGTCAGATGGCAATGAACTGCCAGGAATTGCAGGAAAGAAGGGAGTGGTCTCTTTGCTGATGCCGACTTTGCAGAGAGGAGAAGGTCCGGAAGTTGGAGCAGCAGCTGCGCACTGCATACGGCAGCCTGGGCCGTGCTGCTTTGCGGGCCAGTGGGCCAGCCCCAGACGGGCTTGCTGGCAGCGTACGTGTCAGCCGCATTGGCCTGGCAGCAACACAAGCACCTGTGGCGCAGAGCCTGGACGAAACCGTTGAGGTGAGACCAAAATCCCATCCACGTGCTGGGGCAGCAAAAATTGTGCAGCTACGCAGCCATTTGTTTCGGCAGGCTACCGCCCACAAGCCTGCACACACACACAGCTGTTACCATGCACCCAGCTGCAGGTGCTACAGCAGGCAGCCGATCCTGCTTGTTGCCTGCAATCCGCCTTCTCCCCCGCCCTGCAGGCGCTTGCTCCCCATGAGAACCTGATTGAGGTTCACGTCAGTGAGGTGACCCTGTCTGCAGCCGCTGAGCTGTCCCCTGATGCCTCCACTTTTGTGGCCTGGGACTTCTTCCTGCACGACAGCCAAGCCACACCAGTGCTGCCGGGACACAACCCCTGCTTCAACACCACAGGTGATATTAGGCTGGACAGGGCCCTTCGACAATGCGTTCTTGCACTGCATTCATCAAGCTGGCCCAGTAGTCACAGCCTGCTTGTTGCAGCCTGCACCATTATTGTCACTGAACGTGTTGGACCCCACCCTTGCTTGGATTTTGATGCATGCAAACATGCAGTACGCTACATCGTTGAGGCGGATGCGTTCCTGTTGGAGTACCTGGGCAAGCAGCAGCTGGCGCTGGAGGTGTTTGAGGCGCGCGGCTGGGATGTGCGGGCGCTGGGGGTGGCACACCTGCCCCTCCAGGCGCTGCTGAAGGACCTGGAGGTTGGAGCAGGTGGGGCTGCGGGCGCTGTTGCGAGTCTGTCGGACAGGCAGTGTGTGAGGTCCATGTGGACAGCACCATTCCCTGAAACAATGACACAGTCAGTGCAGAATATGCTGTGCTCGGACTCACCGTGAGCTGATGCCAGAGTGGTGGGCTGCTTGGAGCTCCTCTGCATGTTGTGCCTGTAGGTGCAACATACTCCTCAGACTGCACTTGACCACTTGCTGTCTTACAAACATGCCACCATGTGTGTGCAACTGCATGCTCTGTTTGTACCACAGCTCTTGGCAGCAAGCGTGCTTGGCACCATGTGGACATCATTGGCAGCGGCGGCCAGCAGCTCGGCCGGCTGCGGCTTGGCCTGAGGGTTGCCAAGCCCATCGACAGGCTGCTGCTGCAGCAGCAACAGCAGCGGTTGGAGGCTGGTGCTGCTGTGGAGTCGGAAGCTGCTGCTGGTCAGCAGCTGGAAGGTGGCTCTGAAGCCGCACTTGTCCTGCAGCAGGCGGCTGAGCAGGTTGGTTTTGAAATCTTGAAGCTTTGCATGCTTCTGGCAGTCCGAGGTCACCTCATGATGCTTTGCGAGGAACGTAACAGAATAGCCCATGCATCCATGCTGGTGCCAGTAGCAAGCTTTGCAGGCTCGCATAGTCGTTGGGTGTGGCAAAACGAATGTGGCGGTGGTGCTTCTCTGATGCTTGCACTATATGCATATGCTTGGTTGCATCTGTCCTGCAATGATGCCACTTGGAGTTGCTCAACACACAGCCTTACGTGTTGTCCCTGCCTGCAGGCTGATGCTGAGCCAGCCAAGGCCTCACACCTGCTGGTGACCATCCACCGCTGTGAGGGCCTCACGCAGCAGCAGCAGCAGCAGGCCGTACAGGTGCAGCGCCCCTACGTGCACTACACCCCACCAGGCAGGGCTGTTGCGCACGACAGCAGCATAGGGTCTGGGTGTGCGCCTGTGTTTGAGGATGCTGCCAGCTGGGGCCTGGTGAAGAGTGCAGCACTGATGGATGCACTGCAGCAGCAGAGCCTCCAGGTGGGACACAGCACCATCTGCACATGACCACCTCCACTGCCTAGTGATCAACATGACCTCCTTGCACCCAGATTGCACTGCTGCCTACAATGCTACAACCAAGCAATGCTTGAGGCTGAGAGCCCATGACGTTGTGGCTGCTACAAACACACAGCTTGTGCCGGCACTTCCCCTGGCATCCTACATGCTGAGGTCTGAGTGCTTGACGTGCATGTCACACCTGGTGGCACCCTGCTAATGACCCCTGGCTGGTACCTCTGCTGCAGGTTGCTGTGTTTGACGACGCGGAGCCTGAGCCGTCAGCAGCACTGCTGGGCCTTGCCTCAGTCCCACTTGCCCCCTTGAGTGAGGGTGTGCCAGTGCAGGGAGCCTTCACACTGGTCCACCCCGTCACTGGTGCAGCAGCAGGCACTGTGTGGGTCAGCATAGCATGGCATGACCCGCTGGCGGCAGCAGCAGCCGGCAATGCACTGCTGAGCGGGTCCAGAGTGCCAATGCTGGACAGCACGTCTACTGCTGCAGGTGCAGCCGCTGCCGCTGCCACAGTGAGGGCTGAGCCAGCTGTTGCTATTACTTCAGCAGCAGAGGGGACTGTGGGGGCGCCTCCTGGTGATGCGACCATCCAAGCTCTGCAGGCACAGCTGAACCAAGTGCAGCTGCAGCTTCAGCAGCACCAGCAGTACAGCACCCAGCAGCAGCAGCAGCAGATTGGCTGGCCTCAGGTTGTGCAGGGGCCACAGCTGCTGTCGTCTGTGCCGATGCTACTGAGCAGCGCCCAACAGGGGCAGCAGCTGCAGCCCCACATGCCTGGTTACAACCCTGCAGCTGCCGCAGCAGTCGCTGCAGCGTTGGGCAACTGCCAGCAGCAGCAAGTGCCGCTGATGTGGCATCATGCCCCACCTGGGGACCCCACCTCCCCCTTCAAGGGTCAGGAGATGTCTGGCAGGATGTTGATGCTGCAGCAGGGGTCGCCTTTGGCTGCAGCTGCAGCAGGCAGCAGTGCTGCAGGGTTCAACATGAGGTATGGTGCAGCCACCAACCTCATACAGCAGTGTGCAGGGCAGCTGCAGGCGTCACCAACCCCACCAGCAGCAGCATTTGGGTTCAGGATAGAACAGCAGCAGCCTCAGCCCTGGCAGCAGAGTCAGCAGCAGCAAATGGTCCAGCTACCACAGCAGCAGCAGCCGCCGCCGCAGCAGGACGTTGGTGGAGTGCTGCGCAGGGTCAGCACCAGCACAGACAGCTGGGTCAACTGTGACACCACCATATACTTTAGGGTTGAGGGCCTGACGCTGAGTGGTGATGGCCTGGCTGACCCTGCGGTGCGTGGCAGGCACGTGCTGCTGGCACACATGCTGCTGGAGGACTTCACCAGCCCTGTGCAGCAGTGCACTGAGACAGCTGTGGCGGACGGGTGAGTGGTCCTAGCATGCATGTGAGATATGTGTGATTTGGGCCATTATTGTCTGGCGGTGCTTGATCAACAAACTTGTCACATGCTTGAGGGTGCGGCAACACATGAATGTGTCCATCTTACTGCTCATGTGGCTACTCGGTGTCACGAATCAGTCAAGTTTGGTGCTGCGAGTGTGCAGATCAGTTGGTAATGGCTTGTGCTGCTGTGGTTGTGGTGCAGGCCGAGCGTGCTGGCCTACAACTACGCGGTTGCTTACACCATCGCCGACCCTGTGACCAAGGCCCCCACAGCTGCAGGGCTAGCCCTCCTGGCAGCACTGGCTGCTGCTGATGCTGGACAGGCGGCTCCTCTGGTGCTGCCTGTGCTGCTGGCATGCTGCAATGCGCCTGTTGTCACAGACTTCAGCCAAGGTGCGTGGATGAACGAAGGATAGACTGACGTGTCTGCTGATGAAGGCTCCTTGAGCATGAATGTTTCTTTGAGACTTTCAACAGCACAGCTGTCAACACGTGTGAGCATGCAGGTGCATGTGCGCCACCCCCACCTGCTCTTTTGCTGCGAGCGCGCTGACTGAATGTGTGGGTCCGTGTGCACCTTGCTCTGCAGTTGACTGTGTTGCCAGCTGTGAGCTGCAACTGTCAGGCATGTCAGCTGATGTCATCAGCAGGGAGTTTGAGCTGGTACCAGCCGCGGAGAGGGCGGCAGTGTACCCATCAGGCTCAGTGGGGCGGCTGAGAGTTACCCTGGTGGCAGCTCAAGCACTCAAAACACTGCTGCAGCACGGTGGTAGTTGAGGTGTCTTCGGGTATGCAAATACTGTGGTCAATATGTGACAGGGTATTGGTGACAGGCTGTAGCAAGGCAAGCTGTTGTTTGATCTACGCGAAGCAATCATAGTTAATTCCTTGCGTGAAACGATGGTAACGTGGGCCTGACTCCTCTCTGTTCATGTTGCGTCTGGTGTGTCGTGATCAGTTGTCCAAGCTTTTTTGTGCATTCTATCGGCTTCGCCTCGAGCCTCAAAGCTTCAGCACATCAACAGACACAACTGACATACTATCACAGCAACAGACAAAGCGGCCTAAACAGCGGCGGACAAGGCCAGCACCCCAGCGACAGCAGCAGCAGCAGCATCAACAGCCAGCGCACCCACAGTCCAGCCAGCAGGAGCAAGGAGATCAAGCGCAGCGCACTGTCATTGTAGCTGTGATCGGACTTCCTAACGCTGGCAAGTCCACTCTTACAAACAGATTGATCGGCCATAAGATCAGTGGGGTGTCATCTAAGCGCAACACGACTGTGGACCCCCAGCTGGGCAGCTTCAATGTTGGCACCACGCAGGTAAACAGCAGCTGGAAAGCATTCTCATGTCATGTATGCTGGTTTTGAAACGCAGAACCAACCGTCTGGCAAGTGGTGTACTGGTATCCAGCATGTCTTGAGTGTCAGCTTCACCATGCCAAACCAAACCAAACGTCTGGCTTGCGGAATGCAGCTTGAAGCACAGACAGGTTCTGCCTTGAGTACCTACTGATGTAAGCTCGGGTGGTGCCTGCGCAGGTGCTGCTGTATGACACACCAGGCTTGGTTGACGAGCCCGGCCAGGGCAACCCAGCAGAGCGGCTGCGCAATGCCTGGAGCACAGCAGCCATGGCAGACCAGCTGTTGCTTATTGTGGACGCAGACCGGCAGGTGAGCAGGTACTGGTATCTGTAGCAAGTACATCAAGTCAAGGTCATGTCACAGTGGATGTGAAGGGCTTGGCCGGTGGGACACACAATGGCAGCTGTGGGCTGCCAGCTGGCATTCCTGTAATAGGCTGTTGCTTGTGTGGCGTGATCCCCGCACAAATAGTATTTGGAAACCTCTGGGCACCAGCAGTGTGCCTCAGGCTGTCCAGCATCCGTGCATCCACACGTGCTGATGGTCCCCATGACTTGGTGCACCCCCTGACGTGCCCTACCCTGCTCTGCTGTCTGCGCGCATGGTGTGACAGTTCCGGCTGCAGGAGCAGTCCTTGCTGAGGCTGGTGTCCCAGGTGTCAGCAGGGCCCCCTCAGGCCATGGCAACAAACTGGCAGCAGCCCCCAGCCATCCTGTTCCTCAACAAGCAGGACAAGCTGGCACTCAACATACGCGCAACAGTGCTGCAGCACCTGCGGCAGCAGCTGTGTGGCATGATGGGGTTTCAATCTGTGTTTGAGGGTGCAGCAATGAGAGGGGAAGGCGTGGACGCGCTGAAGAGCTACTTGGTCAAACAGGTGTGTATTGGACAGGGAGCTCCAGTGTGATTGCCACACTAAATCCTCTTTTCTGGCCAGAAAGCCAAGCAGAGAGAGAAACCAGTCGCCCCAGCTGCTGCCTTTCACATACTGGCTGTGCAAGTGACCACCTGGATTGGCTCAAAAGAATGGCACACTGAGAACACTGCACCGCAAGTCTTCCCGTCGTGCGGTCAGCTGTAGCCAGTGCCTACATGTGTCTGTCCACATGCTTCCTGTGCACCCACACACACTTTGTTTGTGTCATCATGCTGCATTCAGGCCCAGCCTGGATCCTGGCTGATGCCTGCTGGTCAGTCCCATGCAGCCACCCCCGGCGAGCTTGCTGTTGAGTTGGTGCGTGAGAAGCTGTACCGGCGGCTCAACCAGGAGCTGCCCTACAGGCTCACAGTCACACAGGAGGCTGTGGCCCCACTCAAAATCAGACCACCAGTCCCCGCTGAATCAGGCACAGCAGCAACTTCAGCAGTGGATGCACCTCTTGAGGCAGTAGCAGTATTGCCAGCAGCACCAGCAAAGACAGCAACAGTACAAGCAGCAGCGGTGGCAGCAGCGCAAGGTAGTGCTGAAGGGTTGTATATCCGCATTCGTGTGGATGTGGCCAGCAAGATGATCAAGTCGATAGTAGTGGGTAAGGGTGGGGGAGTGATTCAGAAGTATGTTGCAGAGCCAACTCAGGCTGAGCTGGCCCGCATACTGAAGCGGCCTGTGAAACTTGTGGTGGGGGTCAAGATTGTGGGCTGAGTGCTGACGTGGCTAATATGTTGTGAACATGTCCCTGGCTCATCCTGACATGCATGAATTGCTGCACTGTCATGCTTGATTAGGCATGTCCGGCTGTGATTTGTTTGGCCCTGAACATATCATGCCTTATCTGTGGCCTACTGTGCAGGGCGCCCTCGCTCACATGTTGCAAGCCACTGCAGGAGCGGTCACTGTATTTGTCATGGTTGACAGGACACATGCGGCCTGAACGTTCTGAAGAAGCCCCATCCTAGTGATGCTTGACCAACCAACCTCAACTTGATTGTTTACAGCTATTACCCAACTCAACTTGACAATTCTACAACTCTCACCAACTCAACTTGCCCATTCCTTGCCAATAGTTCGAAAGCACCAAGCTGTTTGCACAACCTGTGGAGCAAAAGCGGGGGCCTTTGCTGACAGCAGCAACCAGGGAGCAAGTCCACCTGAATGGGTTCCAATTCATGTGTCTGTGCCTGGCACATACGCATGGGGCGGAAAAGCTCGTGACCACCTTCATATCCCCCATGCGGTTTCTCCATCTATGCCCCTGCTGGCTGCACACACCAGCATCACACAACCAAAAGGGCACTGCACACACACCCACAGCCAAAGCCAACTAGCAAACAACCCTGCTTTTGAAAAATGGCCCCCAGGGGCACAACAAACTGCGTGCCAATGCCCACACGTATACAACGTGAAAGCACCCGGGTACAGTGCAGCACAGCATGTGCAATGCAGGGGATAAAGCAGACCTAGCTACAGCATCGTCCCAACACAAGGCAACACTTGGGCGGAACGGCTGAATGTCAAGCAGACAGGGAACTGCAGCCTGCCCACGGACCAGGCTCATGCCCAGGCCCTACCCAAACAGCTGGTGCACAATGTTCAAGCAATCTGCTTTTGCAGATGCCAACAGCTCAAGAGCATAGAGATGGGTGCGGCGTAGTGACTAAAGGAGCCTGGGTCCTGCTGGGGAGCTCAGCTGCTGCAAAACTGCTGCAAGAGTGCCTTGCAGTGCCCCAACCTCCTGCCGCAGCTGCGCCATCTCGCCCTGCTGCTGCTGCAGTTGCTGCTGCTGGGCCATTCCCACAGCCTGCTGCTGCTCAAGCTGCTGCTGCTGGGCCGTCACCACATCCTGCTGATGCTGCAGCTGCCGCTGCTGGGCTGTCACCACAGCCTGCTGCTGCTCAAGCTGCTGCTGCTGTGCCTTCACAACAGCCACCAGCGCTTGCGGATAAGCTGTGAGTGACAGTTGGTCCATGACTGCCTGCTGGAAGGCCTTGGGCAGCTGCTGGAACAGAGTGGTGGTGCCGTCCTCAGCAGCCTGCAACAGCAAGCCAGTGTTTGGGGACGGACAAAGCGTGACATGCAGACAAGGCGGCAGCAATGGCAGCATTGGCAGAGCAGCACACACATGCATAGCCACACATCTTTTCAAACAAGAACTTCTTCCCAGCAGTCAAGCAAATACAGCCACGGTTGCCGGCTTGCTTTCCACACAACAGGTAGCACAGGCAACAGTGCCACTGCAACAGTGCACTGCAACAGTTCTGTAACAAGCGTGGCACCATAGCGTTGCTGCACATCTGCACTATGCTGACGCACCAGGTGAGCGAAGTGTGTGTTAACAAGAATTGCATCTGGCTCATATCAGGGCAACATGTGACACCCCCACCCCCAGCATGTGACACCCCAACCCCCAGCTCTTACCTGCTCACTGTTAGCCTTGAATGACAAGACTTCACGGTAGCCAGGACCCGACCCTTGGAATACACGCACATACAAACTCTCAAGCTGCTGCAGACTGCTGAGTTTGTTTACGCCTGTCAGGGTCGACCCCATGTCGCTGGAACCAACCTCCAGGCTGTGCAGCTGCGTGAGACGACCCAATTTGTACCACTCCGCACGCTTCAATTCCACGCGGCCCGCATAGAGTGTCAGGCTGGTCAGGTGCTGCAGCGGTTGCCAGCTTGCCAACATGCTGGCCAAGTCCACATCGCGCTCAAACGTATCTTCAGTATAGTGCGGAAAGGAGATGCATGCCAGGTTGGGGCAGCATGCAGCCACAAGGGAAGCTTCGCGGCTAGCTGGTATCAGCCCCAAGTTGGCACGCAGCTCTGTTAGCTGTGACAGCTGCCGGTCAGCGGCAAACATGTGCTGGCATGCTGCAGCAGGGAGGCTGGCCTGGCTGATGTCCAACACCCGCAGCTGCAGGGATGCTGTCACTGCCGCAGTCTGCTGTACATCTGCCTGCAACACTGCTGCACCTAGCGTAGGCAGCACCAGGTGGGTCAGCGAGTGAGAGCCGCCAGCACCCACAGCGTGCCAGGCCCCTCCAGCATACCATACCCGTAGGTGAAGCTGACGCTTTTGAGTGACGTCAGTGTGGCCAGCAGGTCCAGACTGACTGCCCCTGAGCGCATAACCAGCAGCTGCAGGCCTGTCAGCGCACACAGGCCTGGCGCTGTGCTGACAGCCAGCGCTTTGCTGTGCGTGTGGATGCGCCTCGAGTGGATGTACACGCGCCTGAGGGACTGGGGCAGCTGCTGGAAGCTGGCGAGGGTAAAGCTGCCGTGCCCCAGGGTCAGCTCCTGCAGCCGAGGGAGGCTGCTCACGTGCTGCAACACATCATCATGTGCAACCTCCCCAGTCAGCCGCAAAGACACCAACTCTTGCAGCTGTGGCAGCGCCTGCTGCAGCTGGGTGCGGAGGTGGGAGGTGACTGCAGCTGGGACGCTGCAGTTGGGTTCAAAGCCGACCGTGAGGGTCTGCAGCTGTGTCAGGGCTGACAGCCCCCGCACCTTCACCTCGCAGCTCCCCAACTGCAGTGCAGTCAGAGCTGTGGCTGCAGACAACTCCAAAGGCAGGCGTGGGGCAGCACTGCTGCCTTCGCCCCTGGCAGGGGCGGCCTCTGCCCCTTCTGCCCCAGCCCCTGCTACTCCCAGCTTGCTGCTGTCCCTGCTGGCCTGTGCTGCTGTGATGGCCAGGCCATAGCAGTTCAAGCACTCCAGGCCTGGCAGCCGTTCGAGGCTGGGGAGCTGCAGCACGGGCACCGGCTGCATGATAGGTGCAGAGGCATGAAGCTGGGTGATGCCAGGATTACTGTTGGCTGCCAGCCAGGCTGAGAGGCTGTCAAACTGCTCTGGCCATGTGGCATCTTCAGCCCCATCGTCTACTCATTGTCTGACTCATCCCCTGAGCCTTCCTCTGGTACTGTCAGGCTGATTGTATATGTGCCCTGCACTGCTGCTGTGCGCCATGCTGTTGCAACCAGTGCTGCACTGCCCAGGCGCTCTGCGCGATCCAGCACTGCCAGGATGCGTGCCAGCAGCTGCACCGGCAGCTGGGAGATGGTGGTGGCCTGTGTTCAACACAGCAGATTGGCACAGCAAGACAGGGTCACACAGTCCAGACAGCGTAATCGTCCAGGAACAGTCCACTCAGAGATGCACACCGTGAGGGAGAGGGGGCTGGTGCCAAAAAGTGACAATGGCAGGGTTGATACCCCGTCTAGCTGCGCCTGGCTTACTGAAGCATTGAACATCATGAATAGCATAGTTAGGAGCAGGCTCGTATCGCAGAGGCGACTATGGTCAGTTTATCAAGGGGGGGGGGGTCATGGCTGATCACATGAACAGCTGCTGCAGCAACAGATCACACGAGCTTTGTAGACCGTGTTGATCCAGCACAAGCCCCTATCGTACTTTGTGGCAATGGTAATTCACGCTCGTGCTGGAACGAAAAGCGGGATTTACCTGTCCTCTCATTGAGACGTCCAGATCGTTGGTGATGTCGTGGATGCTTAGCTGCAGTATCAACGGCTGAGAATGTACTTGATACCGTGTCCTTGGTGCGCTCCTTCAACCTGCTCAGCATTGGTACAACTGGCGAAGATCGGCTTGTCCAAGGTAACAGGGGGGGACCTGAACCCCAATAGGACCGGCAGTGGCTAGATCTAGCCACTAGGAAGGCAGAGTGGCTAGAACAGTGGCTAGAAACAACATTAGTGTACACAATTGAAAGACTTGCAGTGAGGAACTTCGGTTCAGCAGGAAAAAGTAGTGTCTCATAACGCACTGAAGCAGCCTGGCATGCTTGCAAACACGTGATATCATCTAGTGATGAGGGTCGTGGGCTGAGTGCTGGTGTGGACTGGCATGTGATGTGAACCGGCTGCTGAGTTTACATACGCATGCAGTGCAGATCTTCCACGCTTGGGTTGCTTGGTCCTGCACATATCATGCCCTCGACTGTGCATGAGCGCTGTCTTTTTGCAGCAGCTGTACCTGGGGAGCAAGCACAGGGGCCTTTGCTGACAGCAGCACCAGGCAGCATGTCCACCTGAGTTCCATATTGTTCTGTGCCTGGCACACACGCTTGGGGCGGCAAAGCTCGTGAACACCTCCAACACAGCGCCGGGGCGTACCCTGCATGCTATCATGTCCCCTGTGCCCTGCTTGCTGCACAAGCTGGCATCACACCACCACAAGGGCACTGCACACAGGCACACAGCCAATGCCAACTAGCAGTCCCCATGAACAGGCCCCAGGGGGCACAACACACTGCTCACACATGCTCACCTGGTTACAGGGGGGAGCACCCAGGTAATACAGTGCAGGACAGTATGTGCGATGCAGGCGACAAAACATGTTGCAAGCATGTTTGTCAACACCCAAGGGGTATGCCCACATCTACACAGCCACAGCCGACGGCAGCAGCCCCCCTGACACCGGGCCCACGGGCAAAATACACTGCCAGCCCATGCTGTACAAGGAGCAGGGACCCAGGACACCTTCCGCAGTGGCTCAACACATGCCTCTTCGTCCAACAGCAATTCTGAAGGGGAAACGCTCCCCTGACAGACAGATAGACAACTGCAGCTAGCATGATGCTATGGTATTACCATTCAGCTCACACGTCAAGGCCTGATCCAAACAGCTGGTGCAGGCTGCGCAAGTAAGCTGCCGCCGAATGCCAACAACAGCGCAGCATATAGAAGGATACTGCTGGCAACAAAGAAGGCTTGGGTCCTGGATGGCAATCGATGTTACTTGTTTGCGCGACGCACATATGCATGTGATGGGAAAGCTCGTAAAAAAACTTCTACACCAGCATCAGGGCATACCGTGCCCACACAATCATCCAGCGTCTGTGCCCCTGCTGGCTTCACAAGCTGCATCAAGCCACCCGAAGGGCACACAGCCAAAGCCAACTAGCAGCAGCCCGCTCAAAAACACAACTGGCATAGAGCTCAGGTTCACCCCCAGGCCTGACACAAACAGTGGCAGCTTGCCTACAGCTGCTTAGTGGCAGCTTGCCTACAAAGGTGCAGGCAAGCTGCCACTAAATGCCAACAAAATAATAGTACATGATGTTGCTGGTGACTAAGAGGGCCTGGGTCCTGCTTGGGAGCTCAGCTGCTGCAGCACAGCCGCAAGACTGGCCTGCAGCCCCCCAACCTCCTGCCGCAGCTGCGCAATCTCACCCTGCTGCTGCTCCAGCTGCTGCTGCTGTGCCTGCACCACAAGCTCCATAGCTACTGGGACGTTGCTGAGTGAAACTTGCTCCAGGACTGCCTGTAGGACAGCCTTGGGCAGCTGCTGGGCAAGTGTAGTAGTGCCGTCCTCAGCAACCTGGGGCAGCGACACAATGGTGTGGGGACAGTAGGCAGGTGTCGCGTGCAGATGAACAGAGATAGCAGTCACAACAGCAGTATGTGACATAAGCATCAGCATCCAAACAGATGCCTTGCTGCAGCTGTCAGGCGTGAGCAACCATGCATTGCCTGCACCAGAAGTAGCGCCAATCAACGATGTGCTGACACAATGACGTTGCTGCGTATCTTCATTATGCGGATTCACCAAGTGCAGCTATCGCACTCATTCAGGCTAAATCAGGCCACCAAGACCTAGCTGGGCTCAAGGCGGCACACAAACCCACAGTCACCAGCTCTCACCTGCTTACTGTCCAACTTGAGAGCAAAGTGGTGCGGTGCGGAACGCCGACCGGGCCCTGTGCTGCGTCTTCCTGAAGAGGGGCACTCATAAGTGCAGAAGACATCAAGACTCGTCAGCTTCTGGAGACTGCTGAGTTGCAATGCATCTGTTAGCCATCCCAGATCCGAGGAGGAGTCTTTAAAGCAGACCTCCAGCTCTTGCAGCTGTGTGAGGCGCCCCAAAGCGCACCACGCCTGAGGCTTCATCTTCTCCTCCCCTGCCTTGAGTGTGAGGCTGGTCAGGTGCTGCAGCGGCTGCCAGGCTGTCAGCATGCTGGCCAACGCCACCCTACCACTACCCCCAACTGCAACTACGCCACCCCCACCAGCGTGGAAGGGGAAGGCCCTACGCTGCTTGGAGAAGGAGATGGACGCCAGGTTGGGGCAGCAGGCAGCCACACGGGAGGCCTCACGGCCATCTGGGATCAGGTCCAAACTGGCACACAGCTCGGTCAGCTGTGACAGCTCCCGACCAGCGGCAAAGAGGTGCTGGCATGCGGCAGCAGGGAGGCTGGTCTTGCTGATGTCCAGGCACACCAGCTGCGACGATGCTGTCACTGCTGCCCTATCCGCATCAGACGGCACTACTGCTGCTACCAGGCGAGGCAGCACCAGCTTTGTGAGCTGGGTCAGTGCTGTCAGCACAGACAGGGTGCCAGGCCCCTCAAGGTCAGCGTCCTCTATGTCCAAGGACTCAAGTGATGTCAGTGAGACCAGCAGGTCCAAACTGACTGCCCCTGAGTACACCACCAAGTGCTGCAGGCCTGTCAGCGCACACAGGCCCGGCGCTGTGCTGACAGTGAGCTTCTTGCTGGTGGTGCTGCTGCGTGCCCAGTCGACGGACATGCTGGTGAGGGACTGCGGCAGCTGATGGAAGCTGGCTGCAGTGAACATGCCATCCACCAGCACCAGCTCCTGCAGCCGAGGGAGGCTGCTCAAATGCTGCAAAACATCGTCATGTGCACCCACGCCAGCCAGGTGCAGGGACGTCAGCGCCTACAGCTGTGGCAGCGCCTGTTGCAGCTGGGTGCTGAAGTTGATCGTGACTGCAGCTGGGAGGTTGCAGGGGAGTGGGGCGCCGAGCGCGAGGCTCTGCAGCCATGTGAGGGCCGGCAGCCCCTGCACCTTCACCCTGCAGCTTTTGAGGTGCAGTGATGTCAAAGCTGTGGCTGGGAAAGCTCCAGAGGCAGAAGTGGGGCAGCAGGGGCAGCAGGGGCTGCTGCTTCTGTCCCCGCTGCCCCTGCCTCACCGCGAGCCTGTGCTGCTGTGACGGTCAGGCCATAGCATGTCAAGCACTCTAGGTCTGGCAGCCGTTGCAGGCTGGGGAGCTGCAGCACTGGCAACCGCTCCCCGTCGGGAGCTACGGCAACAAGCTTGGTGATCCCAGCATGACTGTGGGCTGCAAGCCAAGCTGAGAGGCTGTCAACCCGCTCTGGCCATGTGACAACACCAGGCTCTGGCTCATCTGATGACTCATCGTCTGACTCATCCCCTGAGCCCTCCTCTGGTGCTATCAGCCTGACGGTGTCTGTGCCCAGCACTGCTGCTGTGCGCCATGCTGTGGCAACCAGTGCTGCACTGCCCAGGCGCTCTGCGGGCTTCAGCACTGCCAGGATGTGTGCCAGCAGCTGCACCGGCAGATCGGAGATGGTGATGACCTGTGCTCAGCACAGCAGGTTGGTACAGCAAAATACAGCCGCAGTGCAGACGTCTGTCAACAGCGTGATCGTCAAGCATGCCGGCAGGTGTTGGTCCCACGTCTTCTAGCTAACCCTGCTACGTACAGCATCACCATTGCAAAAATGTACGACGGCAACGTACATGGTCAGCAACAACAGCAGGCCACCACCTGGACGGGCTACTTGTACATGAACAGCAGCAAGAAATCAGCAGGATGATGCCGCTGTGCTCTGCCCGACCACTCCTGCATCTTAGTTGGTCATTGTATGCTTGGGCTAGCAGCAAAAGCTGAATGTACCTGTCCTCCCATTGAGCGTTCCAGTCCAGCTTCCAGATCGTGATGATGTCGCGAATGCTTCGCTGCAGTAGTACCCCGGCCCCTGCCTGCTGCTGCTGCAGCTGCTGCACCCCGGCCCCTGCCTGCTGCTGCTGCAGCTGCTGCACCCCGGCCCCTGCCTGCTGCTGCTGCAGCTGCTGCACCCCGCCCCTGCCTGCTGCTGCTGCTGCAGCTGCTGCACCCCGGCCCCTGCCTGCTGCCACTGATGCTGGTGTACCTTGACGGACGTTGGCTTTTCTGGACCTTTGCCCGCGACCCATGCCTGCTGGCTCCTGCACAGCACGCAGGCAGCACAGGCTCTTTTGCACAACACAGGCAGCCTTTTGGCCTTATATCGGGGCTGCTAAGGGTGACATCTCGTGAAATGGGCTGTCAGAGCCACATGTGCTAGCTACCTGGTCTGGCTTGGCCTGGCCTGGCCCTTGCTGGCGGTTCAGCTGATCTTCCAGAGCAGCAGATCACCAGACCAGCTTGCATCACGTCGCAACAGCCTTCAGGGCTTACCGTAAGATCACGCATATGTTGAGCTGTGGAAAGAATAACTGACGCCGTCCGCCACGCCCCTGCTGTGCTGCGGCCAACGCAGAAGTGAATCACTTGTGCGTTGAAGTGATGATGTGCAGATGGTTGCTGGCTGCCTGCACCCAGCGACTACAGGTAAAACCCAACGTCCAGAACTGATGCGGATACCGTATAGATTATGCTGACCTCGTTTTAGGCCGTTCAGTAAGGTCCACGTTCGACCGTTCCGAACGTTTGAGCGACAAAGCTCACGATCACGACAAAGCTTCTGCAACGGGTGATAACTGCTGATAATGCACTTGATAACCTGTATTTGGTGCTCTATTGTGACCTGCTCTGCAATAGTCCAGCTGGTAGACACAGATTGGTCCTGTGCAAGGTGACCTCAGGATCTGAACCCGAGATGCTGTTTGGCAGTGGCTGAGACCGAACTCAACTAAAAAAACCATTCATACGTACATTTTAGACATCTCGAAGGCATTGCAGTGACTGTACTTTGTTGCAGCAGCAACGTTGTGTCCCACTGGCACGACATGCCCTACTGCACGTGGCATACTGAAGCAGCCTGACAAGCCGCTTGTCTGGCAGTGTGTACACGTGTTGGTGATAAATGTTGTATGATGCACTCAAATGTGCATGGTTGCTGTCTCCACAGCAGCCCTCATCGTCATTGTGTTGGTTTCAACAGATTGCATGGGCAGAGACCAAACAATGCTGTGCACACTTGCAACTTCAAGGCACAAATCTCAGCCAACAACTTGTTGACAACTCAACAGCACCAAGCAGCAATTCATCTGTACCACCTGTGGGACAACCACAGTGGCCACGCTGTGTACACGCTGACGGCAGCACCATGAAGCATGCCCACCTGGATGACCACACAACATGCTCGCCTGTGCCTGGCACAGACACATGGGACGGGAACGACCACAACAGCCTCAACATCACCAGAGCAAATCATGCTCAACCGATCGTTCACCGGCTGTGCATTTGCCCAGATCCACCAGCGGGCACCAGACCACCACAAGGGCACTGCACACATTCACAGCCAAAGTCAACTAGCAGCAGCTCTCCCCTCCCCCCATGCGTGCTGACCGCAGCCGACACACCACAAGGCCACTGCACACAGCCAGAAAGATCAAGCAAAGGCATCCAAGTACAAAGCAGCGCGGCGTGTGCCATACATCTGCCAAGCACACCCTGGCACAATGCCCTCCAAGAAATTGCACAACATGACACAACTTCAGGGTCCAACACTGTACTGACAGGTAGAGAAGCGCAACTTGCACAAACCTCAGGCTCATGCGCAGGCCTGACCTGAACAGTGATGCACACTCACTCTGATCATGACTGCCAACAAAAACACACACGCAGACAAGGCAGCTGCTGATGGCTAAGAGGGCCTTTGCCCTGCTTGGTCCCTCAGCTGCTGCAGCGCTGCTGCAAGCCTGGCCTGCAGCCCCCCCACCTCCTGCTGTAGCTGCTCATTTGCACCCTGCAGCTGCACATTCTCACCCTGCAGCTGCTCCAGCTGCTGCTGCTGGGCCTGAACCACAGCCTGCTCCTGCTCCAGCTGCAGCTGCTGGGCCTCAACAATGACATGGTAAGCATCTCGGGCCCTGTCACAATCAACGCTGTCCTCCACTGCCTGCTGGACGGCCTGGGGCAGCTGCTGGGCAAGTGTTGTGGTGCCATCCTGGAGCAGTGATGCAACAGTGGTGTGGGACAACAGACAAGGAGTTGCACGCATGTAAAGAGAGGCAGCAGTGGCAGCAGAAGTATGAGAATGTACAGCCACACAACATTGGCGCAAATAATTCGCCGCCGCGTGAACAACCGTGCTTGTCAGCTTGTTACCCAGCACCAGGCAGTAGCCATCAGCAACATACTGGCAAAGAGTGCTGCTGCAATTCTGTATCATGCTGATGTTTCAGATCCAGGGCACCAGATCAAGTCACTCACTGCTGACTCAATCCAAGGCGACACATTACACCCCAACCCATTGCCACCAGCTCTCACCTGCTCAACCTCCACCCTGATTTCAATGGGTGGTTCAGGACGCCCCGCAGACTTTCTGGGAAGTTGTCGCCAGTTGCCATAGGTAGGGATGGTGGAGTAGGAAAAATGGCACTCAACCTTCAACATCCTCAGCTGGTCAAGACTGATCAGTTGGAACACACCTGCCAGCAATCCCAGGCCCACGAAGCTAACCCTCAGCTCCCGGAGCTGCGTGAGGCACCCCAATGCGGGTGATACCTTACAGCATCCAATCTCCCATGTCGAACAACATCTCCAGCCCGAATTTCGGTGGGTTTACACGGCCCCCAGGTGTGCCCCTGGGGAGTGAGATGTGGCCACGAGTGCCATTGCCCTAGACCCCCAGGCGTGTTGGTTGAAGAGCCGTCCTCAACGGACGCGAGGCCAATGGGACGCAGTCCTATGGCGTTAAGAGACCAAGGGGTGTCTCTGTATCTTTATCTTTATCTTTTATGCGCTCCACGCATCAAAAACCACTGGCACCTCCCCTGCGTTGATCGTGAGGCTGGTCAGGTGCTGCAGCGGCTGCCAGGCAACAAACATGCCGGCCAAGTCCACCCCACACGCAGACCCAAAACCGTGGAAGGGGAAGCCCCCAAGGGGCTTGGGGAAGGTGATGGAGCCCAGGTTGGGGCAGCAGGCAGCCACAAGGGAGGCATTGCGGCCACCTGGGATCTGGTGCAAGCTGACACGCAGCGCTGTCAGCTGCGACAGCTGCCGGCCTGCGGCAAAGAGATGCCGGCATGCATCAGAACGGAGGCCTGTCTTGCTGATGTCCAGGCACGCCAGCTCCGGGGACGCTGTCACTGCTGCTTTATCCGCATCTGACTGCACTACGGTAGTGCTATGTCCAACCGGGGCAGCACCAGCTTTGTGAGCTGGGTCAGTGCTGTCAGGACAGACAAGGTGCCTGGCCCCTCAAGCGACAGATACATCATGTCCAAGTTCTTGAGTGATGTCAGTGTGGCCAGCAGGCCCAGACTGACTGCCCCTGAGCGCACAACAAGCTCCTGCAGGCCTGTCAGCGCACACAGGCCCGGGGTTGTGCTGACACTCAACTTCTTGCCGGGTTGGTTGCTGATCGCGCAGTGGATGGACAGGCGCGTGAGGGACTGGGGCAGCTGCTGGAAGCTGGCGAGGGTGGACATGCCATCCTCCAGCGCCAGCTCCTGCAGCCGAGGCAGGCTAATCACGTGCTGCAGCACGTCGTCCCCAGCAACCACGCCAGCCAGGTGCAGGGACGTCAGCGCCTGCAGCTGTGGCAGCGCCTGTTGCAGCTGGGTGCTGAGGTTGGACGTGACTGCATCGGGGAGGTGGCGGGAGAGTGGGGCACCGAGCGCAAGGCTCTGCAGCCGTGTCAGGGCCGGCAGCCCCCGCAGCTCCACCCTACAGCCGTTGAGCTGCAGTGCTGTCAAAGCTGTGGCTAGGGAGAGCTCCAATGGCAGGAATCGGGCAGCAGGGGCTGCCTCTGCTGCTCCTGCCTCAGCGCTGGCCTGTGCTGCTGTGACGGTCAGGCCACAGCATATCAAGCACTCAAGGCTCGGCAGCCGTTGAAGGGCGGGGAGCTGCAGCTTAGGCAGCCACTCCCTGTCAGGAGCTGCGGCAGAAAGCTGGGTGATCCCAGGAGTACTGTTGGCTGCCAACCAAGCTGAGAGGCTGCGAAGTCGCTGTGGCCATGTCACAACGCCAGGCTCTGGCTCATCCCATGGGTCAACATCTGACTCATCGTCTGACTCATCCCCCGAGCCTTCCTCTGGTACTGTCAGGCTGACTGTATCTGTGCCCTGCACTGCTGCTGTGAGCCATGCTGTGGCAACCAGTGCTGCACTGCCCAGGCGCTCTGCGGGATCCAGCACTGCCAGGATGCGTGCCAGCAGCTGTACTGGCAGCTGGGAGATGGTGGTGGCCTGGGCTCGGCACAGCAGATTGGAACAGCATGACAGGGGCACACAGTGTGAATGTCAAGGAAACACTGCATTCAGAAATGCACACCATTGGGGGAGGGGGGGCTGATGGCAACAGTACCTCGGGTGATGCTGGCAGGATTTGGTCACACCTCTTTCACTAGATGCGCCTGAGTCAGTGAGGCAACCAGCTGCGCCTGAATTAGTGAGGCAACCAGTAAGGGGCTTACCACCCCTGGAGGCAACAGACAGCATCATCAGTGGGCACGACTGTACTACAGCAACTATAGCTGGCCATGGCTGGCCTAGTCCAGTGCTGATCACATGATCAGCAGCACAAGACAGCAGATGATACAAAGCTTGATACTAGCTTGATACACCGCTTGAGTTCAGAACAAATCACTGGTCAGTTACTGTATGCTTGGGTGGCAGCAATTGTGGAACATACTTGTCCTTTCATTGGGGCCCTCCAGATAATTGGTGATGTTGAGAGAGAATGCGTTTCTGCAGTAGCTGCTGGTAGAGAATCAATGGGCCTCTGCAACATATCAGATAAGAAGAAGAAGAAGAAGAAGGTGTAACATATCAGATCTGGCAGGGCCCAACTCACTCACTCACTCATTGTTCGTTACATTGAGATCCCCGAAAGACCCAGCCCACACCATGTAAGCTCAGGGACCCAAACCATGTCCCTCCAATGCAACTTAAGGCGCCACCTCCTTCTCGCCCAAACCGCAGATGGTGTCAGCAGTGGCTTGGGTTTTACCTGGCACAGAACTGAGACGGAAAGGACCAATCATTGACGGGTAGGGTAGCTTATTGGAAAAGCACCCGGCTTACGTCGGGGAGACCCGGGTTCGAATCCCGGCCCACCCACCGGCCCCCTAGGGGGGTGATAATACCCCGAGCCAGGCTGCTGACCCGGGCAAGTGCAGTGAAGGGAGATGGATCCCCTGATGCTGATTACTGCCACAGAGGCAAAGGAAGGAATGGGTGCAGAATACAGCCGGAAAAGGCATGGAGCCCGCTATTGGGTGTGCTACCCTAGGGATTCAAGGTTCCCTCAGGTCGGGACTGAGGGGGCTCTCCCAGTGGGTCAAGGGTGATACCTTACAGCATCCAATCTCCCATGTCGAACAACATCTCCAGCCCGAATTTCAGTGGGTTACACGGCCCCCAGGTGTGCCCCTGGGGAGTGAGATGTGGCCACGAGTGCCATTGCCCTAGACCCCCAGGCGTGTTGGTTGAAGAGCCGTCCTCAACGGACGCGAGGCCAATGGGACGCAGTCCTATGGCGTTAAGAGACCAAGGGGGTGTCTCTGTATCTTTATCATTGACAATACAAATTATCGTAACAAATCTGCTGTAAGCATTGCAGAAGTCACTGTACCTCGATCCAACAGTACAGTGGTGTTGCACAGCACAGCATGCATGTGTCACGGGAAGTATATTTCAATGATCCCTGAACAGCTTACTCTTTGCTCTTACTGCCTCCTGAGCGAGGGGTCGTAGCACATCTGAAGGCCTGCAGGAGCAGCCATGCTGCTGAGACAGTGCCCGGAACCGGGGAGGTAGCAAGATTTCCTGTGGAGACACTGGGAACACACAAAGATGGGAACACAGAACACAATGTAACTAGCACTGGGTCCCCCACCGCCACCCCAGGCAACGAAAGCCTAACAAAGCAACCTCACAGTACAATAGAAGGCGTCCAGACCAAAGCTGTGAGTCCAGCAGCCCCATCAAGCCTAGTAGGGTTACCTGCAAGCAGCAGCACCACCACCGCGCAGCGAGCGTCAGGAACAGCCCACCAGGATGCCAGGAAGGAGCATGCAGGCACAAGGGGGGAGGGTGGGGGTCCTCCCCCACCCCCAGCGTAGGCTGGCAGCACCAAGTAGGCCGTCACCGTGGGCTTGCTGCTGTGCTCTACCAACATGTTCATCAGCGTGCGCTCCCCCTAGGGGGAGGGCCTAGCGCCAGGCCTGAACATATCCCTCGACTGTGGCGCGATGCGCACATGTGCTCTGCTCATGCAGGGTTGCCTGTCTCATCTGTGGTTGCTGGCAGGTGCCATGTCATGCAATCAAACAATTTTGGTTGATGCATGGGCAGAGGACCCCCATCTTACAAAACTTGCAAACTGCTTGTTACAAATTCATGTCCAAGTCTGCACAGCCACCACCATCATGGTGGTGTCAGGTGCAGTCACCGCCAACAGCAGCTCCAACCACTACAACGCCAACATCACCATCAATCAAAGGCCTGCTGTGGAGTGTGCAGATGCAGGTTACCTTTCACAATGTGAACATCCCAGTCAAACACTCTTAGGCATACCCAATGATCCTCCCCATCGTGCCCCAGATGGGGCTGACACGGCAACCCACTGCGAACCCATGCCCACACTGGCACAAGGGAAGGCACCCTGGAGCAGTAAAGCGCACTGCGCTTTACTGCTGGCAGCACAGCATGAGCGATGCGGGTAAACCAAATCAGGCTGTGGCACAATGCCCTATGCAAAAGGCACTCGCCACACCACAACAACCCTCGCGGCCAAACACTCCAACCACAACTTGCAGACAGTCCCGGCTCATGCCAAGGCCTGACCTAAACATAGATGCATGCCGTGCAGACAACCTGCCTTCGACCACCTGCTACTCACAACACAGGCTAGGCAGCTGCTGGTGGCTAAGAGGGCCAGAGTCATGCTTGGTCGCTCAGCGCTGCAGCAAGCTTGGCCTGCAAGCCCCCAACCTCCTGCTGCAGCTGTGCATTCTGGACCTGCAGCTGCTCCAGCTGCTGCTGCTGAGCCTTCGCCACTGCCTGCTCCTGCTGCCGCTGCTGCTTCTGGGCCTTCGCCAAAGCCCGCTGCTGCTGCAGCTGCTCCCTCTGGGCCGCAACAATGACACTGTAAGCTTCTGGGGCCCTGTCGCATGAGACCTTGTCCTGCATTGCCCTTAGGAGGGCCTTGGGCAGCTGCTGGGCCAGTGTGGTGGTGCCATCAGCAGCCTGGAGCAACACCGCAGTGTAGGGACAACAGACAAGGTGTGGCGTGCAGATACAGGGAGGCAACAAGGGCAGCATCAGGATGTGACTGTAACAACATTCTCACAAATGCTGCGCTGGTGTGTGATGTCAACATGCTTGCCTACTTGCCTACCAGCACCAGGCAGTAGGAAGTAGCTAGTAAAGCGGTGTGCTGCATATTGGCACTATGCTAATGCACAAGATTCAGCAGGAGCAATGCATCAGTTCAAGAGCTACTGAACCTAAAACAAAAACAACATCTTACACCCCAACCCAGGCCACCAGGTCTTACCCGCTTGCTTGTGAGCTTGACTGGTAGGCATTTGGTCAACGGGCCATAGGAATAGCGAGCTCTTGGTTTGGATTGTGGGGGATCAGGATATCTGAACTTACATTCCACATCCAACACCTTCAGCTTCTGAAGACTGCTGAGTTCAAGAATGCCTGCCAGGAGCCCTATGCTGCAACCAACATCACAACGAACATCCAATTTCTGCAGTTGCGCGTGGCGCCCCAGTGCGCCCCACACCTCAGGAGTCAATTCCAATTGCCCTGTATTGAGTATGAGGTTGGTCAGGTGCTGCAGTGACTGCCAGCCTGCAAGCATGCTGGCCAAATCCACCTCACCCACGCCGTACTGTGGTTCAACAGGAAAGGCGATGGAGGCCAGGTTTGGGCAGCAGGCGGCCACAAGGGAGGCCTCGCGGCCACCTGGGATCAGGTCCAAGTTGGCACACAGCTCTGTCAGCTGCGACAGCTGCCTGCCAGCGGCAAACATGTGCCGGCAATAAGCAGCACGCATGTCTGTATTGCTGATGTCCAACACTTGCAGCTGTGGGGGTGCTGTCACTGCAGCTGTATCCTCGTCTGACGGCACCGCTTCCTCGTCAAGCGCAGGCAGCACCATGTAGGTGAGCTGGGTCAGCGCTGTCAGCACAGACAGGGTGCCAGGGCCCTCCAAACTAACCCCTAACCCACTGAACTGATCGTATGCACACCCCAACCTTTTCATTGAGGTCAGACTGCCAATCAGCTCAAGACTGACTGCCCCTGAGCGCACCTCAAATACCTGCAGGCCTGTCAGCGCACACAGGCCCGGGGCTGTGGTGGCACTCAGCTTCTGGCTGGTGTCGCCGTCGTCGTCGGAGCTGCCTGCCCAGTCGATGGACAGCTGGGTGAGAGACTGGGGCAGCTGCTGGAAGCTGGCGAGGGTGAACATGCCGTCCATAGACAGCAGCTGCAGCCCAGGGAGGCTGCTCACATGCTGCAGCACATCATCCCGAGCAACCTCGCCAGTCAGGCACAGGGACGTCAGTGCCTGCAGCTGCGGCAGGGCGTGCTGAAGCTGGCTGCGGAGGTTGGAGGTGACTGCCTCTGGGAGGTTGCTGTAGGATCGGGCGCCAAGCGTGAGGCTCTGCAGCCGTGTCAGGGCAGCCAGCCCCTGCACCTCCACCCTGCAGTTTTTCAACTGCAGTGCGGTCAGAGCTGTGGCTAGGGACAGCTCCAACAACAGGAGTGAGGCAGCCCCTGCTGCCTCTGCTGCCGCTGCCACCGCTGCTCCTGCCTGGCTGCTGTCCCTGCTGGCCGGTACTACTGTGATAACCAGGTCCTCACAGCTCAAGCACTCCAGGCCCGGCAGCTGTTGAAGACTGGGGAGCTGCAGCACAGGCGGCTCCACAGTAGGCGCAAAGGCCAGAAACTGGGAGAGGCCTGCATTACTGTTGGCTGCCAGCCAAGCTGAAAGGCTGTCAAACCGCTCTGGCCATGTGATAGGCTTTGCTGGCTTTGGCTTTGCTGGCTTTGAGTTTTCTGGCTCTGACTCACCCCCTGACTCATCCCCATCCCCTGACTCATCCCCTGGCTCCAACCCACCCCATGGCTCATCCCCTGACTCATCACCAGACGCATCAGCTTCTGACTCACCCTCTGATTCTGACAGGTTGTCCAAACCTATGCCAAGGACTGGTGCTGTGCGCCATGCTGGCAGCCTGATGCTGTCTGTGCCCTGTACTGCTGCTGTGCGCCATGCTGTGGCAACGAGTGCTGCACTGCCCAGGCGCTCTGCGGGCTTCAGCACTGCCAGGATGCGTGCCAGCAGCTGCACAGGCAGCTGGGAGATGGTTGTGGCCTGTGGTCAGCACAGCGGGTTGAAGCAAGAAAGCAGGGACACACAGTGCCAGTGTGATTGTCAAGGCCACACAACATCCATGCACACTAGGGGAAAATGGCAACTGTGGTCTAGCTTCTAGCTGGGCCTGGGTTGGCGAAGCAACAAACAGAGTCTGCATGAGCATGATTACACCGTGCTGACGGGTATGGTCAGTGGTCGTAGCAAGCCATTGCAGAACTTCTGCAGCAGAAGTGCAGCAGCAGGTAAGAAAGCAGGATAGTGGATCTGATGCTGTACATAGCCCTCACACCACCACACCCAGTTTAATTTGTGATTAAGCATTGTAGATTTGAGTACCCAAGTTGCAGGAAAACACACCTCTCCTCTCATCAATTCATCAGATCCAGTGATCTTTGTGTAAGAAGGTTCGGCTGTTCAGAGTGCTTGCTGGTTGTCGTTGCAGTAGCAGGTGAGTCTCAAAAGCGTTACGTCTCGTGATCCCTGACTTGCTGATGGTGAGGGCTGAGGTTTCCCCAACAAGACATGAACCTCACCAGATACAGTTGAGGCCCTTGAGGGGAAGTGCAGACATTATCACCCGTTGCAGAAGCTTTGTCGTGCCCCAACCAACACGTATCCCCCCTAACGTTACAACGGAAAATAATTGTGTTCAAAAGGTGAAGATCAACATCTTGGACGTTTTGGAATTGACAGCAGATGTGCATGTGGTCAGATCTCACACTCTGGAGCAGACCGTGAGATCATGCCACAGACACCCCTGCTTGCGCTGCTCAGAAGCCAAAAGCTGCTCAAATACATGTATGATAGTTTGAAACCCTGCAAACCCACTCATGTGGCCAAACGGTGATGATACAGCAGCATGATGGGAACACTTGCCCTTCGTGTCCCACCCACAGGCCATCTGAACGAGATTCAAACGTGCAGATAGAAAAATGTTTATCTGATAGATATGCCAGCAGAGTTTCAGCGCCACCTGTTGCTGTCACGTTCGGACGTTCTGATCGTTCTGCAACTGAATCCTGCGCGACAAAGCTTCTGCAACGGGTTATAAGCCATGACTAGACTAAGCAGATACAACATATACAGGCTCTTAAAAGGTGCTCCAATCACTTTACTTCACTCCTGAAAGCTTCAACTTGTATGCTCTGTTGGGCTAGCCTTGCAGTGCAAGGCTTGCATGTCCAGCTTGATGCTGGTGAAGCCCCCAACCATGCACTTTATGTGCTCATGCCATGATTACATGTTGTTGCAGGACTTGACAGTACAATGAGGTACAAGCATCCCTGTGTCCAGTCAAGCACCAGCAGCTCATTATGCCCTCAGCATGCAGTGCGGATGCGCGTGGCACAATCGCACACAGGGAAGCTGCATGTCCAAGGTGGCTGACCAGTGTCACAGGTGGCTGATCAGTATCAAGTAAAGAACAAACAGCTTGCTGAACGGTAAAGCAGCTGGAGCACACCCGCTGCTCAGGCCATGCACATACACCACACTGCACAGCACCACTCACAGCCCAACATTCTTCATTCATTCAACCAAGAGGCAGGTGCGGATGCAGCGTCGCAAGCAATACACAGGCTGCTGCTGGAAAACAACAAGAATGTACAACGGAGGGTGCAACCAACAGAACCACCACCCAGACGCAAACAACATTACCAACACTCCATGCTGAGTGCCATTAGCACAGTGCTGCAACCACGCCAATGACCTTCAAGGTCTGCTGCAGTGCATGAGCCAGCACACCGCCCCCCCTCCCATCAGTCTAGGATAGCTGTCACTACCGTGACTGACAGCACCAGCCCACTGATCACAACCAGCACCAAGCCCAGCCACCAGCTCTTGCGACCAACAAAGATGAAGCCTGCATCACGGATGCCTGCTTTCTTGCCCAGCAGTGGCACTGACCGGCTGCTTTCTGCATCGTCATCACCAGCTATTGCACGTCCAGAGGCGCCTTCCTCATCCTGTCAGCAGCAGTTGCAGCAGCAAGCAAGCAATTGCACGCAGGAACACCCCAAGTAACCAGAAAGTCAGCAGGATGGTGATAACAGCAGTGCAAGTCGACGTGCTGTGGCACCTCATGTTCTACTTGAAACTGAAGGCCGCCACCAACTCAGCGGCTGGGCGCCTCAGCCACACCGCCGCAACGCTGACCACAGCGGTGTGTCAAGCCCCAGTAGCCACAGCAGAGTGACGAAGGGCAGGCTGTGGTTGCCTGGTACAACTGTTGGCATGCCAGATGGGGACAGACTCACCACACACAGTTGGCTGAGGCTGGCACAGCTGTTGGTGTGCTTGATGATGGCTGCATTCATCATCAGGAGGCCAGGTAGGCAGAAGATCATGAAGCTGCACACAGAAGACGGCAGCAGAGCATCCAATAGCAGTGAGCTCAGCAACACGACCCAGCAGATCCGGGCGTGGCTCAGTATCTTCTACAACATCAGCTGTACCTGTGACTGTAACCTTTGCCTTTAGCACAGGTCGCAGCTATTACCTTCCCTGGTCAGCAACGCAGCCTGGTCAGCAACACAGCGAGCAGCACCACGACACACCGCCCACCTTGCAGCTGTGCCTCCGATCATGTGCAGCACCTGACCCAGGTCTGTGACAATGAGCGACATGGCAACATTGCTGCACACGAAAACGATGGTCAGCAGGGAGGAGCCCCACAGTGGAATAGACTGCGGATTGACATTCCATACAGCGTCCAGCAGGTCCTGCAGGCAGTACAGGCCAGTGGGGGCAATGAAGGTGAGTCGCAGCAGCACAGATGTGCCATACATCCCCTTATGCATCCCTATGTAGCACGCATCCAAAGGCACATCCCACATCCTGGCCATGTCTGGTTTTACAACCTGGCCCTTTTCGACTAGCACCAGTGTAGTGCACTGGCTGGCGTGCTGTTAGGCGGGGGGAAGCGGGAGGCTGGTAGGGCAAGCGTGTGACTCACCTCCCATGCCTTCCTTGCTGGGTGGTGGTTGAGAGGGTAGTGACCAATGACCACACACCCGATGACAGCACGAGCTATCTGCACAGCGCACACACATGGGCACAGCAGAGTACGGTGCACTCAGTCCCAAGCCATGGCAGGAACAGGAACATGGACACAGCTTCTTCAACAAGCGCCACTTTCGTCTGCCCAGCATGTCTTGAAGCACTGGCACTGTGGTCTGTATGTCCTGCAGAAGTGTCACCCATGCCTCTGATTTGCATGTGCCGGTGCCCACCTGCATGGGGACGTCACCAGCTGGGAAGGAGTTCAGAATGTTACTGGACACCCCAGTTGGGTAGGCAAGGTGCCCTGCAACAGGCAGCCACATGAAAAAGTCATCAGGCGCACACAGAACCCCAAAGATAAAGAAAGCTCACTGTTGCACACTGCGAGCTCGAACCAAGCAGAGTGCCAAGAAGGCGGTATGCAGCGCCTCATGCAGCTTGCTCACCACCTCCTGCCATCCAAGCAGACTTACTGTTGCTGGCCTATCTAGTAGGACAGGCTTAGTGAGCTTGCATGTATCCAAGTACTCCATCTGTCGACATACACCCACCTGCCACCCCCACAGACATGTAGCCCACGAAGATGATCGTTGCCGCAGAGATGATGGCCCCCAGCATGCCAATGAGCTTGTGCGTGTAAGGCTTCGGTGCGAGCGGACCCAACGAATGGTAGTCAGTGGGGCTGCAGCAAACAGCAGCAGGCGGCCCACACGCAGCCATGCTTTATGTGAAGGTAGCAGGCACGAGACACCCCAAGCCATGGCTCTGAAGTGACGATATGGCACATTGTACGGGAAGGGGGAGAAGAGAGGCAGAGATCTTTGAGGTTGCGGGTGGCTAGCAAGGCATACATTCAGCAGCAGCTGCCACGGCACCCCAAAGCCAAGCTCCAGCACAAGTTAGTGTGCTGAGTGCTTGAGCACAGCTCCCTCCCACCTTGCAGGCAGCCTGCTGATGATTCTGTCTGGGTAGTGCTCCAGCTCATAGAAGACTGACACTACATTGGCATGGCAGTTGAAGCCAAACACAACTGCAGGGGTGCACAGAGACAGCAACACAACAGAAGCGGTACGGTCGCTGTAGGTGCCAGGTGATGCCTCGTACTTTATAGACATGAAGAGGACAGCAGGGGTGATGCCCGACCCTTGAGAGACACACATACATGCTTGATGCAACTCATGTGTCAACACATAGCAGGGTTAGCCTAGGGCCCGCCATGAAACATCTGTAGGCACAGCTGTTGCCAGCATTGCTGCCAGCCGCCAAGAAAGCACAGGCTGACTGGCAGCCCTTACCTATGCTGATGGAGTACAGTGCTACGATGTCGAACTGAAATAGCTTGATGTCTGCAAAGTGATCTTCCCTTGCTGCAACAGCCTACAGATGCAGATGGCAAACACATGTATAGGCCGAAGGCAACTTGTGCAGGGAGAGGACTGCAGAGTGACAGCTGAATATGAAGCCGGCCATACGCGAGGCCACATCTGCGACACATTGGCTTGCGTATGCCGAACTACAGCACGGGCAGCAGGAACCCTTCTGTGTTGATGTGTGGAAACGAGATGCATTCGGCAGTGATGCTGCACCATGATTAGCTGCAGTGACACACCTGTGAGCCCCTGACCAGCACCGCGCAAGCAGTGTAGATGAAGCCTAGCACAGCCAAGAAGCTGACACGCTCTGCATCATGCAGGACATTCAACAACAGCGGCAGCAAGCAAACACATCCGTTCAGCACACTACAGCTCAAACAGTGCAGCTCAACCAAAGACTCAGCATGCTCAAGCAGCACGTGCACTGCAGGCATGCAGGTAACAAACAGCATGGGGTGTGCTGTGTCAATAACTGTGTAGCAGTGTGATATCGACTGCTGACGGCTGGCGGCTGTACTGGTACTGTGCCCTGCTGCTGCAGCTGCTGCTGCTGCTCACCTAGTGCTTGCAGGTTGCGTGGGAAGCACATCAGCAGCACCAGTACACCTGTCACCAGCAGCACAAAGGGCCGCTGCGATGGCAGCGCATCAGCCCCTAGGTACTGTGTTGACAGATTCGTGAACGTGTCGGCAACAATCACCTGCAGCATGGCAACAGCAGATACATGCATCACATACACACCTCATGACATACATGCATGATGCCAGGCTGTGCACTGAGGTGAGCATTTGCGACTGGCCATAACAAATAGCAACCAACTGCAGGTTGCTGGCAGGTTGCACCAAGAACAGCATGCCGCAAGGGCTCTCAGTTCTCAGTTGCTGGCAAAACCCTGTGGTCACTGGCTCCCTGGTTGCAAGCCAGCACCAGCAGCAGCAGCAGCAACAGGCATTGCCCTTACCAGGTAGGCTACACATGAGCCCCAGAGGTACACCAGCAGCACAGCAGACAGGCCAGCTGCGGTCTTGCGCCCCAGTGCTCGCCGTATCAGCTGCCCATAGCTGTTTGCGTCATACCGCTCTGCAAACTTGGCCAACACATACATGGTGAAGGCCTCACTGGCTGCCACCACCGCACTGAGGATGAGACAGCCAACCAGCCCTGCAGCAAGCAGCATGCAACAGGAGCAGCAGCAGGGAGCAGGGCGAATGGCAGATGGTGAAGACAGATAGCCCTCACCCCCAGGTCTTTGCAAACAGACTGACCCCAGCACTGGTTTGGCAGCTTGTCGTGGCTGATGACTTCTACATGAGTGCAGCTGCTACATGGGATGGTGCTGGGCCTTGCAGCTGGTACAACCTGCTTTGCCTCTTGACAGCAGCTTGCACCTTGCGCTATCAAGCAAGCAGCTGGTGCTGCTGCGGAGGTGCCCTGACTGCTGCTGCTACTGCTAGTCGGCTCACCAGCGCATTGGAAGGCATACGGCAGCGACAGCACCCCTGCCCCGATGGCTGAGTTGCACAATGTGAACACCGACGACACAGAGGAGGCACCTTCAGTGCCAAACACGACCCGTACATGCGACCTGCAGGCACAGGACAACAAAGATGTTGTAATGCTTGTTGCTAGCACAACTGCAAAGTGCCCAAAGTGACCAGCACTGGCCACTGGGTGTCTCTATGCACCTGTCACTGTTGTCAGGACAAAACCACCTCTTTTATGCGTCCATTCTTCAGGGGTTGTTCCTCCCAAGTATCCTTGCGCATATGTCAAGTGTAGCCCGCAGGCACCCGGTCAGCTTGTGCCAGGGCCTGCATAGCTGACCCCTACACTGTCTGCTCGTGATCACCACGCACCTAGTGGTCCCTGTTAGGTCTCTGGTGTGCTGTATCTCTACTCTTGGATCCGGTGCCCTGCCAGACGGCCTGTGTTGGCGGCGGCAGAAGGGACACATGTGCAGGGGGGACAGGGTGGCACACCCAAACATGTCGTCTAACGGGATGCTGAGGCTGCACACCTGGCAACGTTCATACAACTTATCCAATTGTGATGTTGACGTTGATGGCGGTGACTTGCCCCCGCTGCAGTGCAGTGCACGATGTCAAGACACTTGGACACCCCCTCTGTCTGGAACAGACCTGGGGTTGTAGTATGCCTCTGTGGTAGTTGCCTCTGGCTGTCCAGGATCACTTTTGCTAACTTCTGCATTGGCAGCAGCTGCTTCCATAGTGCCCGGGGAGGTAGCAAGATCTGCTGACTGTGCTGTTGTGTCTGTGCAGACAGGGGTGGTGGGAGCGTTGTCCTCTGCTGTCACCGTGGCAAGAATGATGATTTGCTGGTTTGTTTTCCGTGAGGGAACTGCGTGAAGCTGCTTCCGCGATAAACCTCCTGTCCGTAACCCCGGGGGTCCCCCTGTCCGACTGTCCGACGTTCTCCCACACAATATAGCTCTCACGTTAATTGCAGTTACTGAAGGAATTTTACGTGCTCCCTAGGCAGTTTGCTTGTCCCTCACACCAACGTTGGCACAACCGACTGCCAGACTCTGACTCGTTGTCGCTCTCTGCGGCAGTCTAAGATGCACCAATGATGCTTCTGATGGAAACACAAACACACGCCCAGCAGGGCGTGGAACAGCGGCAGCAGAGGCAGCTTTACAGCATGCAGCAAAGGATGGAAGCCAGAAGTCAAGGCAGGCAGACGGAACAGCCTGGGCAGCTGCCTGCTGAGGATCAGGAGGAGGAAGAACAGCAGGACGAACCTGAGGCAGAGCAGCGGGTCCTTCAGCCCCTACAGCCTGTGCTGGAGCTGTTCCCTGTACAGCTTCTGGATGTTCAGCACGCCAGCGTGCATGTGACGTGGCCCACAGCCAACTACACGCTGCCTGAGCACGACAACGACGACGAGCAGGTGGCATACCAGCTGCAGGTGCACTACAAGGTGACCTACACCCTGCAGGTGCAGCAGGTGTCTGTTGGGCCCCCAACTGCCACAGAGCCAGTGCAGCAGCTGCTGGACTTGGTGCTGGGAGCAGTGGTGGACTCTGCCTGGAAGGATGTGCTGAAGCTGGATGAAGCACCCACAGAAGCTCAGAAGGTGAGCACAGGACCTGATTGGTTGGTAGCAGAGCAGGGGCAAGCTCTGCTGTGACGCAGCACACGGCACCTGGCCCAACACCCGACACCACTAGCCTGATGCGCAGCGCATGGCAGGCACTGACAGTATGCTGGCCTGATGATGTCTGTGCTGCACAGGTGGGCAGCTTGCGTGCAGGCCGCTTCTACGCAGTGCGGTTGCGCGCGCATGCGTCAGCAGAGCTGGACAGTGGGGCAGTGTCCTTCAGCGACATCTACACCTCTGATGTGGTGGCCTTCAGGACAGTGCCCTGCACCCCTGGCCAGATGCAGGCGCCCTCCTTGGCACGCAGGGACCGCACACTGCTCAAGGTGAGCTGGCAGCCTGGATGTTGTGGCAATGCCTTGATGCAACACAGCAGCAGCACTGGCATGGGCCAACAGCACTTGCAGCATTTAGTTGGTGTGCTGGAACAATGCAGACCCCCTCCCACAAAGTATTGGGTGAAATTTGAGTGGCTGCAAGCAGTGGTTGGACCAGCAACATGCTGCAGTCGTGCTTGCGCTAAATGTTGCACTTGCGCTGAATGTTGCACGTGTGCTGAATTTGTGGTTTGTGTCTGTGTGCCTGCAGCTCAAGTGGAACCTGCCAGATGAGACTGGTGGTGAGGTGGTCACCCTCTACCAGCTCAAGGTCAAGCCACTGCCCCCCTGCTTCACGGGCACACCTGAGCCAGACAGTGAGGTAAGCCACTGCCCCCCTGCTTCACGGGCACACCTGAGCCAGACAGTGAGATGGGAAGCCTGCATCACCAGCATGCGCATTGTTGCTGCCAGTGCTTATGGCACCTATCTGAGCAGTGTTGCTGGTTGGTTGTTGACACAACCTGGTCGACTATGCATGTTTTGTATGTTCTTGTTGGCACCAAGGTTTGGCTGATACTACTGGTGTGGTGAAAGGGAGGTCCCCAATTGAGCCACAGCATGCATTTTGTGCATGGTGGTGCTCATGCCCTTTTCAAGCATGACAATATCAGCCGGCTGACCCCTCGCTGCATGCTGCAGGGCTTTGTGATGATCTACGAGGGCCTGGGTGAGGGCCCTGACACAGCCAAGGACCGGATGCACTTCACACTCAAGCCACTGGGGCCTGGGCAGAAGTACTCCTTCAGGATACGGGTAGGCTGCCCAGCTGGCTTGGTGGCAGCAGTGGCCGTGGGTTCAGCAGCACAATCCATGTATCTCATGTTGACGGGTTTGAGTATGTGGACAACTCGCTCACACTTTGAGTTTGCTGGGGGCCGTTTCACGACCATCAGTCGGACATGCGCTACGGCAAAGAGCCATGTAGTGCAGTCAGGCAGTGGAGTGTGTAGAGAACCACGTCTGAGCAGGGAGGTGGTTTGTGTCAGTGCTGTGCATGTGCCGCTGTCTGTGTGTGCAGTGCTTCAATCCGCTGGGTGTCGGCAACTGGAGCCTGCCCAGCACCTTCACGACAGCACCCTCAGTGCCGTCACAGCCGGACCCCCCGCAGCTGGTGCAGTGCACTTCGGTAAGCACGTCAACAGCTGGCTTGGCTTGCGCTGCCTGTTGTAGGGTTGAGGAACTATGCAGATTGTTCGGCAAGCACACCCTGTCTCACCCAATCCCGTCGTTTGCTGGAGGCTGCTTCACAAATGCCACTGTGCACTGTGTGACATAGCTGGGTTGGTATGCTGCAGCATCCCAACAAGCCCGACCATCCACCTTTTTGGTGAGGCAGCAGGCGAATTGAGGCAGCAGATGAGTCGGAAAGGTTGAGGTAGGGTAGACGGTGCTGTTGGCAGACACGTGATGCTGACGCAGAGATTGCCACACTTTTGTGCTGTGCAGGACTCTGTGACGCTGTCTTGGGTGCCGCCCTGCGACAACGGCTCTGCCATCACCTTCTACAAGCTGGAGATGGACGACGGGCGCGGCGGAGACTTCCAGCACGTGTACGGCGGCCAGGCGGAACTGCAGAGCGCAGTCATCACGGGGCTGCAGAGCGGGCTGCACTACCGCGTGCGCTTGAGGGCAGAGAATGGGGTGAGTCTGTGTTACTTTCTGCTGTTGAGCGGCAGGCTGTCCGATGCGGATGTCACAGGCTCTGCCTGCAAGAAGCAGCTGACTTGCCAGGTAGCTTGCTGCTTGCATGTTATTGCAAGCAGCGTTTCAACAAGGCATGCATGGCAGAGCACCTGAAGATGGATGTGTGCGTGATGTTCCAATGGCTCACCAACACATCTGATGTCACTCTGTGATATTCCTGCAGGAGGGCCGCAGCGCGTGGTCAGCCGTGGCACCCATCAGCACAGCAGCCAGTCTGCCCAGCTGCCCCGTGGCTCTCAAGCTGGGTCAGACCTCACGCACAGCCGTCTCACTCTCATGGAGCCCGCCCACTGACGATGGTGGCAGTCCTGTGCAGGCGTTTGAGGTGGGTGCGCCCAGCTGCACAGCTACAGCCACACTTCCTTTGCAGTCCAGCAAGACACTGTGGTGGTGTGTTTGCGTTGAACCTCGTGCGACTACCAGCCTCATCAGTGGTGTTCATTCTCACGCCGCCTTTGTCGTATCTGGTACTAACAAGTTTGGCTGGTGATGTGTCTGCTGTGCAGGTCCAGCTGCTGCCTGTGAGCAAGATTGCTGTGGGCGACCTGGGCAATGACTGGCTGACCATCTACCAGGGGCCAGCCCTCAGCACAAACTGGAGCTCACTGCGGGCAGGCTGCAAGTACCAGCTGCGCGTAGCTTCACGCAATGCAGTCGGTTACAGCCAGTTCAGTGTCCCTATGTCGTTCAAGACTGATTCAGATGCACCGCTGCCGCCGCCAAAGCCCACTGCGCTGATCGACAGCAGGGTGAGCACACAAGTTGGCTCTGTTCAGCCAGCCGTCGAGTGGTCTGGCCAAGCATCCTGGTCCCAAGTACATGCTTGGCTGTGTTGGTGTGCTGCAGGGTGTGCTGTTGTGACTTGCTGTCCCTCACCTATCATGACATGCGAGCCAGCAAGTTTTGTTAGTGATGTTTTCTGCCACAAAGCCTCAATAGGTCGTGCATGTTTTGGCAGGTAAGTTGACTCACCATCGGCTGTAGCCATCAGGCACGATTGTACCGCAACAGGGAACAGGGTGCAGCACGCTGCCGCAACTCACAAGCAAGCGTATGGCTGTCTGCCTGCCGCAGGGTCTGTTCATCAGCCTGCAGCCGCCTGTGCATGATGGCGGCTCAGCCATCACAGGCTTCAGCATCATCATGCGCTGCAGCCCACTGGCAGCAGCCGCAGCCGCAGCCGCAGCAGCCTTCCCCAGCGAGCACCCACCCTTCATGTCCAGTGACTGGGTGGAGGTGTGGCGCGGCGAGTACAAGGGTGCGCCAGTGCCGGTGCTGCACCTGCTGCCAGGCACGCTGTACGAGTTCAGGGCAGCAGCTTGCAACGCCTTCGGCAGCAGCAACCCGTCAGAGGTTGCTGCGGCATCCACGCTGTCGGCGGAGCCGCTGCCGCCGCAGATGCCGGTGGTTGTGTCATCAGCAGCCAGCAGCCTTACAGTCAGCTGGACGGAGCCGTACGGCCAAGGCAGCCCTGTTACAAAGTACAAGCTGGCATACGCCTGCGTGGGCCCTGCTGGCAGCAGTGGCAGTGCAGCTGCAAACGGGAGTGGCAGCAGGAGCAGCAGCAGTGCAGCACCCGCGTCGGCCAATGGGCATGCGGAGCCTGGACATGCTGCTGAGATTGGAGGTGAGCTGGTGGGGGCAGTGTGTAGAGATGCCTCGCTTTGAATGGCATTCACTTTCCTGGAACAAGGTGTGGCAGTGCTACATGTCGAGTACACCCGTTGGCGTGCAACCCCCGCTCCGTTCATGTCAAGTCTGTGTGACACCTGTGCTGAGTGCAATGCCGTGGCTGTGGTACTGCTGTGTGCAGACGAGACCGGCAGCGTGAGCAGCAGCAGCGGCCCTGGCAGCAGCACTGGCCCTGCTGTTGACAAGCTGCGGTGGGAGCAGGCCTACACCGGCCCTGACCTGTCGGCAGCTGTCAAGCAGCTGCAGCCTGCTCACCGCTACCTGCTGCGTGTGCGTGCTCTCAACGAGATTGGGGCGAGCCAGTGGAGCCAGCCTGTCAGCGGCACAACAGCACCCGCCGCGCCTTGCCAGCCTGTGCGCCTGTCAGCAGCAGCTGAAAGCAGCAGCAGCATCGCGGTCAGCTGGCAGCCGCCTGAGGTGGACAACGGTGCCCCTGTGACAGCTTACCACCTGGAGATGCAGCAGGCAACAGGGGGTGCAGGGGCTGGCTGGGTGAGCGTGTGGCAGGGCAGCAAGCTGGGTCACACAGTGGGCGGCTTGCTGCCTGGACGCAAGTACAGCTTCCGCACACGTGCGGCCAACTGCTGTGGCGTGGGCCCTTGGGCTGCACCTGTTACTTCCAGTACGGCGCCCGCAGTCCCTGACGCACCCAGCAAGCCTGTCACCAGCAAGGTGACGGCCACCAGCGCCAAGGTCAAGTGGAGCATCCCACTGGAGGACCACGGGTCAGCAGTGAAGCAATACCGCGTGCAGCTGCGGCAGCTGCAGGCGCGGGCTTCTTCAGCGGCTGAGGCAGAGAGTGGCAGCAGCAGCGACAGCGAGTCCGGCAGCTGTTCAGACTGGCAGGAAGTGTATGCTGGGCCTACCCTGGAATTCATCATCAGCAAGCTGCAGCCAGGCAGCAGGTATGAGGTGCGCGTGGCTGCTGCCAATGCTGTGGGGCTAGGCAAGTGGAGTGCAGCAGTGGAGCTCACCACTCCCCTGCGGGCGCCACCTCCACCTGCGGAGCTCGCAGCTGAGGCCGATGCAGCACAGCTGGGCAGCGTGGCTGTCAGCTGGCAGCACGCGGTGCCTGGGCCGGACAGTGCAGCTGCTGTGAGCGTTTACTTGGAGGCAGCAGCTGGCAGCACCAAGGAGGCTGCAGCCAAGGCAACAGTGCCTGTGGCTGAGGGCAGCCAGGCAGTGCTGCAGGGCTTGCGGCCTGGGGGCACCTACAACATCAGGGCACGGTCTGTGGGTGCAGGCAGCACTGGGCACAGCGCGTGGTGCGAGCCTGTGACTGTGGTGCTGCCGGCGCCCCTGGTGCCTGCCCAGGAAGAGGAGGAGCTTGCAGTTGAGGTTGCCAAGCGCCCTGGCAAGGCCAAGGGGGGCAAGGGTGCTGCAGCCAAGGCTGTTGCTGGCAAGGGTGACAGCGCAGGCACAGAAGTGCAGCAGCGCAAGGCTGTGCGGGGCAAGAAGGTGGCTGTTGAGGCGACTGTCAAGAAGCCTGCCAAGAAGAAGCCCTTGCTCAAGGTCCTGCAGGCCAAGGCGTGGAAGCACATTTGGTGGGTTTTGGGGGGTGTCGTGTTGATGGTGTTGGTGGCGTGGTTCTTCTGGTGGCTCAGGAAGTCCCTACACAGTGCAAGTGCGGAAGGCAGTGCTGAGGTGTTGCTCTGAGCTGTGGTATCCACGGCCTCATGTGGGTCGTCATATTTGTGGCCCAAATCTGGGTTCTTAGCGGGTCGAACATCGGGTTTTTAGGGTGCGATTCACCTGTCTCTTCACCCACAGACAGGGGTGCTGTGGCACCAGCAGTGGATTTGCAACTGGCTGCTTGCTCTGTGCTTGTTGTGCACAGGTGTGATTACCGCCTTGATCTGCACTGTTTGCTGGTGATGCATGAGTCCAGCATAGAGGGCATGTGGGGGAGGATGGGATGGCTGGCCCTGGAGGCGTTTATGTATGTTGCTGTGGCTCTTGTTTGCATTGAGATGTGGTGGGAGAAACTCAATCGTTGAGGGTTTGATGTTGCTGTGGTGTAGCGCACCTTGCGTCCCCTTGTCAGTATGTACCCTTCGGTGTGCCTCTTCAGGGTCTGCATGCGAGCTGCAACATGCAATGCTGCAAGATGCATGCCAGTGCGCTCTGCATGCCATTCTCATGGAGAGGCTCTAATGCTTGGAATTGTGTCAGTGTGCTGTTGTTTCTTCTAGTGGGCTCCTCGTCCTGCTCCTAGTTTGCAAACTGTGTTGCTGGGCAACAAGGCACCGCGCAAGCTAGCATTATGCTGTGTTTTGGATGATTTGTTAGTGTTGGCTGCTGAGGGCATGGCTGAGCTACAAGGCCCTAGTTGGTGACTTGCACTGGCTTGGTTTTGGGGTGCGGTGCATGGTGCGCGCCTGCCATGTGCAGCACACTTCGTCTATGTGGTGTGGCTGATGCAGGGTGGTTGGGAAGGCCTCTGGGGTTATCTGCATGTGCTTCTCCAATTTCACTGTGCATGGAGTGCAGCATTTAGGAGCTGACCGTCGTCATTCCCTGTCTTCGTCTCTCCCAGCTGGGGTTGTGACACACGTGTGCCTCAGGGCAGTGTTGGCAGCCTCATGCTGCCGGTACACCTTCTTTGCTGATTCACTGGAGCAGCCAACTTCCTTTTGTATTTGCTCGATTGGTTGGGCTTTCTGAACACCGCTAGGTAACTTGGTTCATGTCTGTGGTTGCAGTTTGTAGGTGGCATCCTGTGTGTTACCTGGTGTGTTCAACGCAGGGCAGCCAGTATTCGCATCTGCAGCCTAGGGAAGGGAGAAGTGGGGCTGCAGACTCATCAAAAAGACGTAGACGCACTGCTTTCATTTGGCTCATGGGGAGGGATCACGTCATTGCTCCATTTCCGCATTGTGAAGGGAACAAACAGCTAGAAAAAGCACACAGCTGGGGATGCGATATGCAACAGAGCCTACCATTCCCTTGGCAGGTTGGCCAGTTGTGGATTGACCTGCCCAGGCTGTGGCATTCCATGTCAGCACTTCACAAGGCGGTCACAGCAAGTTACAAAGTGGATATCCATGGGATCAGTTCCTGTGGAGGGCACAGTGTGGTTGATATCCACTGACAGGACAAAGCGTGAATCATGTGCAGTGTAGACACAAGACGGAAAATAAACAGGCTGGTTGAAGGGCAGCTGCACGGGTGCACAGACTACAGCAGCCACACTACTGGCTGGGCACACTTAGTAATATACAGCAAGACTTGCCTCAGCTACTGCACTGCAGCTCGTAGCATTCCAAGGCGGGGCAGCTTGACGAGGAGACAGGTCCCAAAACACTCACATACAAAAGTGCACCAAACCCTGCATGGCCAGATGAGTCGCACACTGCAGCACACGCCACTGACACGGCTGCTGCACTTGCTGCCACTGGCGCTCCTTGCGGAAAGCTGCAAATAAACATGCTGGCAGACTAGCTGCTGAGCACAAGCCACATGCGCCAGCCAACCACAGCACCCCCGTTGGCACTGGCATGTGACTGCGCTGGAGCAACCAACTGCTGGTGTGGCTGCAGCGCTGTCAGTGTGCCTGGTCGGCACGTTCCAATGTGTTGTAGCACAGCAGCTTCTCAATCAGGTCCACATGCGTCAACACCATGCGTCTGCAGCAGTACCTCGTCAGCAGCAGAGCATCCAGCGCCTCTCTGCAAGCAGCAACAACGCACAGCAGGGGAAGGGCAGAGTTGAGGAGCGGATCTTCCACAGCGGCCAGCCAGATGTGTGCCTTGTTGTGAATTGTCCCGCTCCGCACAATGCCTGAGCCCTGTTTGTGTTTGTCGAACTGCCAACCAACCAGCACGCAACCCTTTGTGCAGCTGCAGCCCCATGGCCACTCACCCTTCTTCATAGCCATTCGTGAGGAGGTCCAGATATGAGTCCCACTTGTTGCCGATCACCTGCAGCCCACAAACAGTAGACATGTGCTTTCAGCACCCACACCAGCAGCAGCAACCGGGCCGTCTGCCATGATGCGGCACAAGCGTCGCTGACCTTGCCACAGGTGAAGCAGCGGACAGGGATGATCATTTTGACCGGCTACGCAGAGCTTGGCAGGGCCTGCAGCCACACCACTGCTACGATCGCACTTATACACAGGTGCTCGGACAGGCACCAACGTCGTCAGATATACCCCGCATGCAATCAATGGCAGTGACCTTACACCCCCTGCTTATGGCAGCGAAAGAAGCTCGACTGTCGTATTAGTAATCAACAGTCTCGTCGCAACCAGTTTTGAATGAGAAGCACGGCAGAGGCGGCCAAAGGTAGCGACATGCATGTTGTGTAAGATTCATGCCATTTTAGCAGCAGCAAGCAGCACAGGCAGATAGCCATGGCTTCAGCAGGGGAGCTTCAGGCCACTGCTGCGTTTGGGTGAGTGTACCCGGCTATTCGTTGCCAGCAGCAAGCATAAACAGGCATTTAATTGTGATCTGACAGAGCTGCGTGCCTGCTGGCCTCCCTTGTTGCTGGCGCAGGGCTGCACGCACAAAGCCCCTGGCATTGGAGCATGCTTCACCCTCAACTAGGCTGCTGGAGAAATGGAGGCAGATGTTTGAGGTGCAGGAGGCCTTGGAGTCTCAAAAGCAGGAGTTTGCACGCAAGGTGAGAGTTCAGGCAGTACGTACTGCCCACTGTACCTGTGTGGGTGTGTGTCATGTCAGCACATGGTGCTGCTCTCATTTCAACTTCCCACGTCCACTGAAGGCCACTGGCAGGTGTGTTGCATGGTTATCAGCCGGTCTTGTACCACCTGCTCCTGCACTGGTCATTCTTGTACACATTGTGCAGGAAGAAGCATTCAGGAAGCGCGAGGATGTGCTGAAGAAGAAGGACCTGGAGCTGCAGGAGTCCCTGATACGCTTCAGCAAGTTCTTGCAGGAGAATGACAGCAAGAGGGCACGTGCTGAGAAGAAGGCCTCTGACGAGGTCAAGTCGCGGCAGCTGAAGGAGCGGGAGATAGAGCAGCTGGCAGAGGCGCTGGAGCACAAGCGGGAGGAGAAGGAGCTCATAGAGGAGGTGCTGGAGGGATACATGCCGTGAGTACCTACTGACAGCGGAGGCATTTTAGCGCTAGCACGACGCTGGGACACAGCAGCAATTCCAGCAGGCGTTGCCTTCGTCTGGGCACCAGGAACTGGCGTTTCTGCATGTCCGGTTTGACACACCATGCAGCAGCCAATTGCAATGTTCCAACTATCAGTATGTCAGAGGTGTGCGCCTATGCAAGCAAGGCAACACCTTGCTGTGGCTGCTGCGGCTCCGTATGATATCCACATAGCAGTGCATAGCTGTGGCCTGCCAGCCATGCGCCCCTCTGCACATGCACGCGTGCCTGCCCAAGCGTTGTTCCTGCCGACTCGTGCTGCTGGTGCTTGCTGTGTGTTGTCCAGCTACCAGCACTACCTGGAGGCTGTGCTTGAGGTTGCTGACGAGTACCAGGAGGTGCAGGACCTGCTGCTGAGGCATGCAACCCTGCAGGCCACCAATGACGACCTGCGTGCCCACCAGCAGCGCTGCAGCAAAGAGGCTGAGGACATACGGCAGGCGCTGCAGGCCTTTGTCAAGCAGCAGACGGACGAGATCTTGGACCTGAACAACACACTGGCCAAGTTGAAAAAGCAGCTGGAGCAGCAGGAGGAGCAGGCAGGCTTCCTGGTGAGCGCAGCTAGGTCTCAGGCATGCATGCAGGGTTTGTGAGGGTTTGCATAAAATGAGGGCCAGAGATGGAGAGGTCCTCGTGAGCCACACAGTATTTACGAGTGTGCCGCATATGTGTGCAACCACAGCGCATGATATCTTTCGAAAGGTTTGAAGACTCTGGGAGGTCATTGGTGTGGTGTGAGGGGTTTGAAAACCCATATTTTTTTAGTTTTTGATAGGCTGCCAGGGTGCATGCTGTGCACTGTTGATTGACTCTGATTCTGCCGTCTGTTTATTCTGTGTCATCTTGTGCCTGCAGGAGTCCAAGAAGGATTACAGCATGCACATAGCCTCACAGCGCACACTGGAGTATGGGCAGGTGGTGCTTTCAACAGACAACATCTTCAGCAGGTGCAGGCAGAGGTCACACATAGCACACCCGCCAGTGACCCAGCCGCTGCAGCAGCTGGACATCATTGCCAACTTCGTATCGGACCTGATGGCACTTTGCAAGCAGAGCGCCGCAACCCCAGCAGCAGCGCAGGCTTCAGCGGTAGCTGGCAGCTGAGACTGTGTGGCTGTCGGCATGGCCAAGAGTTGCCTCCAGCACTGCATCTGTCGAGTGGTTTTCAGACGGTATGTTGCTCAACCAGACCCTGGCTGGGTGCATGCGCTGGCAATCGTGTCTACTGTCAGGGGTGCTGGTGAATTGTGCAGGTTCTGCTGTTGCTCTGCAACTCCACTATGATGTGTTTTGTCATGGTGTTCTGTTGTTACTCTTGTGGGTTACTTGCCGCACAGTCAGCATGTCACCAGGCCATGATCTGAGATCACTTAGGCCCTAATGAGTCATCAATTGATGACTTGCAAGTAGCACCCAAGGTGTTGTTACAATACAGCTGTGACTGAAGTTGTGCGAAGCACACGCACACAGAAACCCGTTCCCATGCTGGGCAGTCTGTGCACAGATCAACAGCAAATCCGTCCAACCCAACAGTGCCACAATCCCAATACCAGCCACTGCTACAACAAGTTTGCGCACTGCACCACTAGTCCAACGCGGCTGGCTGGACATGGGACAGCTGCAGCTGGTGCAGCACAAAAAACACAGGGGCATACGTACATCTGCACAGTTACAAAGCAGCAGTCATGCCAGCACAGCTGCTCACAGCTCGCAAAGCTGAAATGAGCACTGCATGTACACCAAACTCATAGCGCTCTTGGCACCGGCCTGCCAGCTCAGGAATGCTGCTGTAGTTCATTGCGGTGCTGGTGGCATGTGGTTGATGTTGTGCCTGGGCTGGCCTGTGATGATGTCGTGAGACACTGAGTGGCTCTTGTTGAACAGGTTTTGGGACCTCAGCTGGGCTCTGTACCGGGTGGTTTCATCCTGCAGGGATAGGCAGCCAGCAGGAGGGCAAGAGATCAGCATGGCGCAAGTACCGTACATTGCATCGTCAGCTGGGACACGTGTGTCTGTGCTGACACAGCAGGCGCAGGTGTGGGACAATCGTGGGTGCACCCGTGAGTATCTGAGCAAACCGTTTGTTTGTTTCCTTTGCCCTCTGGCCTTTCTGCCTCTGTTGCTGTGGGAGAACAGATTTGACAGCGGGGCAGGCAGCATGCTGCAGAGTGGCCACTGAGACAGTCCAGCTGACAGCTACTTTGACGCACATTGTCCTTTGCGACTTGAGGACCAAATTGGCTGTGGTCCTGCTGGCAAGCACATGGCAAACATGGCCCTGCCCACCCTCTTTGCTGCGCACATATCGCGGCTCACCTTGATGCGCAGTGTCTCCCCTTCCCTTGTTGGGTGGTAGTTCAGGCTTATTATGTTGTAGTGCTCGCTGCTCTTATTCTGTTTGCCCTTGAGCCCAGCCTCCCGCACATGCTGCCAGCGCTCAGCCTCTGCTTGCTGGGCTGCCTGCAGCTGCTCCCAGCGCATGCTCTCACGCATGGCTGCTTCCTGCCGCTTGCGGTCGTATTTATGCTGCAAGGCAACAGCAGCAAATCAAGGCACAAAGGTGAATTATTATCACGAACAACATGCCTTAGCGTGGGTCCTGCTTCAGCTGCAGACAGCACGCTTGTGCACCCCTACTGCTCTCCTGAACAGACATGGCAACAGTAGCCCCTTCCTAGCGCTCGTACTTGGGAGAGGATGCAGCCCCTACTACTCACCTGCTGTTTGCTGATGTTTTCCAGCTTCTGCTGCTTTATGTGGCCAGCAACATCCCTCTGGAAGGTGTTGGGCTCGAACATGGGGGAGCAAGGGTCCGGCACCAGGGGGCTGCTTGTGTCTGCATTGGGACCATGTCTGGGGCGACACTTCAGGCGCCCTTTCTCCAGCAGCTCCTTGTTCTGAGCTGCTAGCCGCTCATCTCGTGTTCTCGGTTGTGTGTTGTGGAAGGAGCTCATTGTGTATGACTTGCGATTCAGCTACTCAAATAGTTGTTCTTGTTGCTTGAGCACATGTAAGAAGCAGCTGACACTCGGCTAAGTGAACATGGTATGGCGCAGTACAAGCCCTGGCTGTAGCACTTAAGGAGGGAAATGCCACAAAGCCAAATGATAGTCGCCGTTTTACCTGTGATTTACCAAAGCAAAGGATTACAGCGGCTTATCGCTTCTGCCAGCTACAATGGCCTGTTGTTTCATGCGATCCTCTGTGACCCAATACCTGGATACGATACTTGCAGTCGTCACAAGGTGTAACGGCAGCATATAGCCCTGAAAATATCGCCAGCATCACGCAGCACCAGCCACCAACAAGGCCACCGCCTCAAAAGCCCTCTTGCCTGCAGCAGCAATAAAAGTTACAGCAGGTAGAGTCCTGTGTTGGCAGTGGCATGCAGCAGCAGCAACACGTCTTCTCAGGTGCCTGACATGGGGCCACCAGGCAAACCCAGTGCCCCCCACCAAGACCTGCACTGCCCTGCAGCGCACTTGCCTGCCTGTCATGCTGCTGCTTCATCCATACCCAGGTTGCTCAGCAGCTCAGCGAGGCTCGCTGAAATTCTCTAGTACCTCCCACCCCCCACACCAACATGTTCCAGTACCCACCAACACGCAAAAATTCAGTCCCCCCCCCCCTCCCCCAGCTTGACTGCTCTGCAAAGCACTTGCCTGGCCTCCATGCTGCTGCTTCATTAAGGAAGCACTCATTCAAGTCAGGTCCTTCCAGTACGTTGAAGAGGCTGGATTGGGGCCACAGTTCAGTGGTGTTGGGTGTGGAGATGGCTGCTGCCACTAGCCTGCGTGCAGCAGCTGTAGTGACAGCAATTTACACCATCACTACTGCACCTCCTGTTGTTGCATGGTTCAGAACACGCCTGAACAAACCACGACATCATCGTCATTATCATATTGCACCCGTAGGTGTAGACAGTGCAGGCGTGGATGACGGGCAGTGCCGACTGTCCAGTGGATTGGGGTCGACTGGGGTTGAGGGGGTTGATTGGGTTTGATGTGGGTCACAGCTGTACATGTTGATGGCGACTACAGCCATGTGTAACTGGATGGCGAGCATCTGAGCTTCAAATGCTGTGGGTGTGGGCACGGTTACCCAACAAGGAGCCCACGCACCTGTTGTAAGCATCTGCCAAGCTGCACACTGCTGCAGTGCTGTGACCCCCGGACAACAGCAGTCTGAAGCCTTTGATGAGCACCGGCCAAACGTGTTTGCCACACAAGTCAATATAGTGCGAGAATTGTTACCAAGTGCATGATTCTGTCAGCACCTTGACCTGAACCTGGCCCTTCACAGTGTGCTGTACACAAATGCTGGCTCGAGCCTGACACACCTGCTGCAATTGCCACGGCTTGCCACAACTGCTATCACAGGACTGCTCCAACTGCTTCAACTGCCCCAACTGTTGCAACATCACATACTTACTGTAGGGCTCAGGCTGATCCGACTCTGCTAGGAATGACACAGCACTGCGTGCATTTCTACACCAAGCTGTGTCAGGCCTAGGCTGTTCCCCTCCGATAAAACAAGCCTGAGACCTACCAAAATAGAACACACACCAACCGCAAACCTGAACCAAGCACTGCTTGGCAAGCCATACAGACAACTGCACAAAACAGCTCTCCAAATAACCCCTTATAACACCCAACCACGCACGTCGGCAACAGCACAACGGCTGCAGGCAGGGACAGAGGGACAGGGCGGCAAACTGTGGCGGTAACACACACGCAAAGCAAGAGAAAGACAACAACAACCCAATCTAGGCGCACTGCACAGGCTGGCAGTATAGGCACCCACTGCCGTGTGACAGCAGGGTACAGCTAGAACCCAGCTGGCACCATACCCACACTGTGCAGTGACCCTGCACTACATTCTGCAGTGCCAGGGCCCGTAGCTCCACCTAGTAATACTCACGTGTTGGATTTAGCAGGAACTCAGAGACCAAACAGATTTACAGCGACGCATGCAGACAGGTAACAATGACGATGGCAAATGAGTCGAGACACAAGACAGAACCGAGAATGTGGACCAGACAGTGTTGTTGACTACAATCACCCGATCAAGGCACACTGCACATGCTGGCAGGTATAGGCATCCACTGCCGTGTGACAGCAGGGTACAGCCAGAACCCCGAGACCAAACATATGTACAGCGACGAAGGCAGACACATAACTTCGACGATGGCAACTGAACCACACACGAGACAGAACCGAGAATGTGAGCCAGACAGTGTTGTATACTACAATCATCCGATCAAGGCGCACTGCCCAGGCTGGCAGGTACTACTATAGTATAGGTACCGTGTGACAGCAGGATACAGCCAGAACCCAGCTGGCACCGTAACCCGAGAATGTGAACCAGACAGTGGTGTTGACCACAATCATCCGATCAAGGCGCACGGCACAGGCTGGCAGATATAGGCACCACCGCCGTGTGACAGCAGGGTACAGCCAGAACCCATCTGGCACCATACCCACACTGTGCAGTGATCCTGCACTATACCAGGTTGCCACCATAATCATTATGGGCAACAGTTGGCAACTGTCGACACACACCAGAAACTCCATCAGCAGTCACCACCTATGGCGGCTCAACAATGTTTCCATGCAGCAGTGCAATGCAGCAGTGCCACAGTGTGTGGCACAGCTTGTTTATTACATTACGCAACTCAAAAAGAGTAACAATAGTAGCTGTCAAACATGCCGCAAAATCCTGCAGCTACAGCAGCCAACACTTGAAGTTGAGTTGGCTCGAACAACACACCTGAGGCATGCAAAGCTGCTGTGCTCTCATTTTCAAGAAGTTGAGTTGGCTCAAACAACAAGGGTTTGCAGCTATAGCAGCCATCACTTACTCAAACAACACACCAGAGGCATGCAAAGCTGACTGCGCTCTCAATCTCACACATGTGACTCTTAGCACACAAACACCTCTCATCATTCGCATCATTTGAGTGCAGCCTCAAAGCATCTGAGTGACTTATGCTCCCCACTTGAGCATGGTGTTGTTGCCAGCCAGGTGGTTGACATTCTGGAACAGTCCAGTCACCTGCGACTGCATCAGCCAAGCCCTGCTGCTCCCCAGGCGGGTGGATGTGCTGGCAAGGGAGCTGATGTTGGCTGCCAGCTGCACGTTGGGTGTGGCCAGGGCGTTGTTGGTTGCGTTGAGGGACAGCAGGGTGGTGTTGCTCTGACGCAGCATGGCTGTCTGGTAGGCGACGAGCTGGAACTGGTCGGGCTTGCTGGGCAGGTGTGTGCCCATGAGGAACATGATGGCCGCAATACCAGCTGTGACAATGAGGGTGAACACCCTGCAGGATGCAGCAGCAAAAGGACACAGCGCTTGGCAAGTCAGCATCATGGGCTTCTGTTGCAGACTGTTCTGAACAGTCTGCAAGACTCTGCTGGCCGCTACAAGGCTGGTGTGATCCTACCGCTGGCGTTCATGTCTGATCAGCGCCCAGATCATGTGCCAGCTGCAGCTAGCTAGCCAGACAGTAGCCTGCAGGAGCGGTACTCACCATCCTGCAAACATCTTGGCATACAGCTTCCAGTTCAGAGCAGCCCAGCGCCCCTCAGCAATGCCACCTCCAGCAGTAGCACCAGTGATGGTGTGGGTGGTAGACAGAGGCAGGCCGTAGGCAGAACCCAGGCCAATCACAAATGATGTGGCAAGCTCCATGGTGAAACCGCGGGTAGGTGTGATGTAGACACACTTCTTGCCGAGGACACGCATGATGTTGTAGCCCCATGTGGCCAGGCCGATAACCATGCCGGATGCTCCAATAGCAAGGATCCATGGGTAGACGGGGGAGTTGCTGCCGGGGACGGCCATGGTGTTGTAGACAGTGTAGGCAGCAGCAAAGGTACCCACAGCATTGGCAACATCTGCAGGACAGGCAGCAAGCATGTTGGTGGGTCAACAGCCTCCAAGTTTCAACGGTTGAAAACTGGCAAACATAGAACTGCTCACGCTGCAGTGCCCCTCGTACTCGTACTCGTACGCAGCAATGCTGCGCTGCGGGCTACACTGTGGCTGAGCTTCGCCAAGGCATGTTATGCTGCAGCAACAACTCATCATGTGTATCAAGAGTAGCACACAAGTGCATGGTTGTGTGGTGCTGAGCGCAAGCGATGGAGTCCTGCTGCTCACCGTTGGCGCCGTGTGTGAACATCATGGCGCATGCAGAGATGACCTGCAGGATCTTGAAGACCTCCTCAGTGCGTGGGTCAAAGCGCTCTGCTGACTCAGCCATGGCAACGACCTTGGGGTCCTCCTGCACATCAGCGTGGATGTCATGGGTCATGCCCTTCAGGGCAACATTCCTGCACGGCACAGCACAGCACGCAGCAGGGCACATACTTAGCCAAGCTGTTTTCGATCACACCTGGTGTCACGGTCACGGTGACCAAGGCTTCATTGGTTGGACCAGAACGCACCATGGACGCTGAGCTGACTCATGTAGCAATCCTCTGCTTCAGGCCAGCAACAACAGCTGCCCCTCAGCCGCTGTGCTGTGCAACACTATCAATACAAAACAGCAGCCATGCCGGCATGTGCAAGGGCAGCATTGCAAGCCAGACGCAGCCACAGCAGCTGAGCGCAGCAGCTGAGCACAGACCGGACAGCAGTAGCGCCACCATACTCACTTGAAACGCTGCCAGTAGGCGCCAGCTGACTTGTCATTGGGGTCCACCTCAGCAGTGAATGACCTCAGCTTGTCGTCAACCCTCTGCTGGAAGCCATCCTCGACCACCTCGACAAACTTGCCGCTGTCGACGTCCTTGGTTGGCAGTGAGGCCTGGGCAGCATCGAATGCAGCGACACGCCTCTTCATCAGGGCCACAGGATGGCAGTGCCGAGGACCATGGCACCACCAGCGCCAGCAGCAGCGATCCAGGCAGCATCAGCCAGCTCAATGACGGCCACGGCACGAGCACCCTGCAGACAACAATAACAGAGGAGACGGGCAAGGCGTGTGAGCATGCGGGGTGGTGCTGTCTTCTACTTGAGGGCAGAGGCACAAGCAAGCTGTTGCTGATGCCATTGCAACCAGTGGCAGCCTGCACCTGAGGTTGCTTGCAACTGTGGCAACTTGGCAGCATAGCAGTGCATGCAGCTTGTGGGGTGCCAGTTATGCAGCCCGCTCAGCGCAATGATTGCAGGCTGATGCAGTGGTAGATGCGTCCAGTTCTGTATTTACTGCACCCATCATGTTGTCGTACCCAGCCATTTAGTCAGCCATTTAGTCAGCAACCAACACCCAGCTGCCGCTGCTGCTGTTGCGGCTGCTGCTATGTTGGCAGAGGAGGTCAAAATCCCCTGCATACCTTGGTGATAATGAAGAAGAGGTTGATCCAGACAGTCACCAGCAGCATGATGGGCAGCACGTAGAAGGACCAGGCGGTGGAGTTCTCACGGCGCAGGACAAAAGTGCGGATGACCAGGAACATCAGCAGACACACTAGACCAGCGCCAATAGGGGACAGGAACCTGTGTGGAGCACAGCACAGCAGTGAGCAGTACTGTAAGCACGGGGCATACTGTCCATTGTGGCCAGTAAACACGTGAGGAATATTGTGGCCAGTAAACACGTGACAGGAATATAACTGACTCATTTGTGATCAGACCACTGCGTGCAGCCAGCAGCAGTCAGTTGAAGCCATTGCGCACTGAGGCAGAGCAGCATAACAAGTGACTTTTTGTGCTGGTAGCACACCGCATCGTGCAGCCTGACCATAGCTCAAAGCCAGGACCATAGTGCCACTAGGGGTTTAGGGTTTAGGGGTTTAGCAGTGCTGTTCTCACCATGAGATAATGATGGGGACCACGCCGCTGACGTAGGGGAAGTCTTTCCTGGGTGCTGACCAGATGACAGCATCAGCACCACCGAAGGCCAGGGCAAAGCCGATCACACCTCCAACCATGGAGTGGGTGGTGGACACAGGTAGCTCAACGTAGGTGGCAATCATCACCCAGATCATGGAGGCAGCCTCAGCGGAGAACATACCTGCAGGTCACACCATAATAGCCACAGACAGGCCATGATGAATGAGTCATTCAGGTACACGCCAACATCATGGGCGGCCCATGGGTTCTGACAGTCGAATCCTGATTGTGCCCACGTGTGACATGCAGGTGCTGCATGCAGCTGACAGCGCTGCGGGTTGCTACTAGCTTAGTAAGCTCCAAGACCGCAGGATGCAACCAATGGTCAAGTGCTGCGCCTGCGCTGGGAGAAACAGATCAAAAATTGCATATAGGTGGCCAGCCTGGCAGGGATTGGAACACCAGCCGTGGCATGACAGCAGCTTGACTCACCGTATAGGAAGAGTGCTGGGTAACTTCTGAAGGTGTTACTGTTGGCAATACCTCCTGCAATGGTGCGTGTGACTGCGCCACCCAGCAGCATGGCCCCAAGGAACTCAAAGACGCCGGCAATCACCACAGCTGACCACAGCTTCAGGGTCTTGGAACCAACAGAGGTTCCGAAGGCTGCGCGTAGTCATGGAAAGGGGCAACACAAGCTCAACTCTGACGGTCAGCAAAATGGAGCGTCAGCAGCCATAGCAGGTGTCCAGATGGAACAAGCTGCGCAACAACGTGCTTGAAGCTGTGCATCTGGGCTAGCCCGAGGTCTCGCGCCGACTTGCGCCACCAGGTGCAAAGCTGGTAGCAACTGCCCGCGCAGGATCAGAAGTTGTTGGATGCAGATATGCAGTTGGCTCACCGTTTGCCACATCATTGGCACCAATGGCAAAGCCATCAACCCAGGCTGTGATGCCGTGGATGACTATCTGCAAGGCAAAGCAACAGGGCAGTTGCGCAACAGCATCAGCAACAGCATGTGACCATCTGAGCACCCCAACAGCCTGCTGCAGGATGCTCTACTTGCTGATATAGCTGCTGCAGCTGGAACGTGGGCGACTTTGGTCCACTGATTCTGCTGCAGGACATTGTGGGCGTCAGGTGACTTCAAATCAGCAGCGGTTGAAAACCCGAGGCTGTGGAGAATATTCTGCTAGTCATGCTGCGGCGGGCGCTCACCAGCCAAGTGTAGTCTAGCGCGCATCGATATTGTTTTTGGACACATATGGCAAACAAATACAGCAAAACAAGGCAGGGCAACAGCAGTCAAACGTTAGCAGAACCACTCCGACAAACCAAAGCGCGCCAAGCGTCTTTGCTTAGAAAACTCGACGCTTCCATTGTGTATATGTGTGTATGTAGCTGCCTTGGTGTCTCTGTCGACCAGGGTTAGGTCCCGCTGCAGGTGCTGCTGCTGCTGCTGCTGCTGCTGCTGTTGAAACTGTGGGTGCTGGTCCTGCTGGCAACTAGCAAGAGCCAGCTTACCTGTCCAAGCCATGGCGTTGCAATAGAAAGTGTGAAGGAGTCAAAGCTGTGGAATGGCGATGGAATCAAGAGGAGCGCTGCGCTCGGTCACGTGGAATCGGAGAAAGTCAAACAGGAACAGTGGTAAAACCACGTGCCATTCAACTTGCCTGCAAGGGATACCGTGTTGGCAGCCTACATACGGCAAATTTTTGGCCGTCAGGTCAAACCTCACATTGGGCATATTCTGTGTAGTCAACGGTGGCAGTTGCACGCGCGCAACTGCGCGGGTGCACCCGCTGCACCAAATATCGAGCACATACAGCCTTTCAAACCTTTTGTGTGGGCCTCAACCTGCATCTGATTGGCGCAATGCACTTTAGAATGCACTTTAAATTTAGAAGCCATCACTGCACCAGCTGGCGAACAGCTCTGTTGCGCACGAGGGCATCTTAAACCATGTCTATGCAGTGCATGCTTTCTTGCAGCTATCTTGCTGCCATGATCCATGAACATGAACTACAACTGTCAGGACATGAGCACGCTGTGAACTGCAAGCAGTGGTGGGGCCCATTTCGATTAGCTGCTTTGTAAGTTGATATGCACGTGCAATTCAATCACAATAACATGGTCACAGCATCAACAGACAGGATGCAGTCTCTTACGGACCAGCTGCTCAGGGCAGCAGCAGAGTATTCAGTAAACCTTATGGGGTCACACAAGGAGGAGCCGTGCTCTGGGCAAAGCTGCGATTGTCACACTTTATGCGGTTTGGAACACGAGCTGCTGGCCACTTTGCAAGCCCTTGAAGCGGCCACAGCAGCACTGCCAACAGCAGCTGAGCAAGAGCAGTGGGAGTCCAGGGTGCCGAGGATCAAACTGATATGCTTCGAAAAAGTTCGGCCGGTGCTCATCAAAGGCTTCAGACTGCTGCTGTCCGGGAATCACAGCCCTGCAGCAGTGTGCAGCTTGGCAGATGCTTACAACAGGTGCGTGGGTTGCTTGTTGGGTAACCGTGCATGCACTGCTGGAGTTGACTAAATATATCAGGGACAGGAGTAAGAAGGAGTAGTAGGAACACTCAGAGCATCATGCATGATGCTGTGACGTGCTGTGCAAGGAGGGGCTTGCAACAACATATTGCAATGCACTCACTGCAATGCACCGACACCCAAAGCACTTGAAGCTCAGATGCTCGCCATCCATTTACACATGGCTGTAGCCGCCATGAACATGTCCAGCTGTGACCCCAATCAACTTCAATCAACCCCAATCACCCCAATGGACAGTCGGCACTGCCCGTCATTCACGCGCTGTCTACACCTACGGGTGCAATATGATGATGATGGTGATGTTATGGCTTGTTCAGGCACGTCTTGATTCATGCCACAACAGTAGGAAAAGCAGTAATGTGAAATGCTCACTCCCGCTGCTGCACGCAGGCTAGTGGCCGCAGCCATCTATGCAACACTGAACTCTGGCCCCAGCCTCTTCAACAAACTGGATGGACCTGACTTTGAAGAGTGCTCCCTAGGATTTTATGAGGCAGCAGCACTGAGGGCAGGCAAGTGCTTTGCAGAGCAGTCAAGCTGGGGGGGGGGGAATTGAATTCTTGATTGGTGGGGCGTCTGGGTTTTGTTGGTGTGGGGCGTCCTAGAGGATTTTAGCAAGCCTTGCTGAGCCTTGCTGAGCGACCGAGGCTTGGATGAGGCAGCAACATGACAGGCAGGCAAGTGCGCTGCAGGGCAGTGAAGGTCTTGGTGGGGGGTACTGGTTTGGCCTGGTGGCCCCATGTCAGGCACCTGAGAAGACGTGTTGCTGCTGCTGCTGCAATCCACTGCTGCAACATGACTTTAACTGCTTTATTTGCTGCTGCAGGCAAGAAGGCGTTTGAGGAGTCAGCCTTCCTGCTGTGGGACATGCTGCGCCGTGCTGAGGTCATGGGCTCGGAGACAACCTGGGCCAAGATCACACAGCGGCTCAGCAAAGCAGTGCAGGTGTGGTGGATGCAGGACAGGGGGGCTTGTTCAAGCTCGGCAGCCTATTCCTGTTCGGCTGACGCATGAGCATGTGTCTGGCTTTTGACTTGTTTTGATTGAAATCAGGCAGCTTGAATACTTCACCTTGTTGTTGCTGCTGCTGCTTCTTCTGCTGCTGCTGCTGCTGGTATTGCAAACGTAATCTGCATCTGCTGCTGCTGCTGCTGCTATCGCAGATGTATATCTTGCCTAACTTTGGCAATGTCCAAGGCAGTGACCCCAGGTTACACAGCAGCTGTCAGTCACGCAGGCGGCCAAGCTGTCGACATGGCTGATGGTTTTTGACTATACAAGCTCAAATTTGCTGTCGCTGCTGCTGCGTGTGCTGCTGCTGCATGTGCTGCTGCTGCTGCTGCTGTTTCGATGTTGCCGTGTGCCATATCTCAGGCTGTACCCCCAGGTACACAGCAGCTGTCAGCCACGCAGACAGCCAAGCTGTCTGCATGGCTAGTCAAAGGGCTGCTGACATTCGCCTCGCCGTGCTGCTCAGCACACAGCTGTTCCTCTGGTCAGCAGCAGTGTACAGGCTGGTGCCCTCTGGGACCCCCCTCGCACACAGCAGCCCTGTAGGCATTGGTGAGATGCTGCTGCAGGCCATCAAGGTCGCTGCTGCGTTTATGAAAGCAGCTTCTCTACTAGGCAGGCTTGAGGCACTGGGGATTGATGTCCTTAGCCTGAGCAGCAGTGGCAGCGGCGACAGCAGCGGCGGTGGCGGCAGCAGCGGCAGCAGCGGCAGCAGCGGCAGCAGCGGCAGCAGCGGCGGCAGTGGCAGTGGCGGCAGCAACGGCAGCAGTGTGGCAGCAATCACTGCTGCTGCCGTCGACCTGCTGTCTCTCGTCGTCGACGACTTGAGCGGGTATGCAGAATCCGGGGTGCGCAGCCTGGCAGCAAAAAGCAGCCGCACTTTGCAGGCGTCCGTACAGCAGGAGCGCAAGACAGGCGGTGGACCCGTTGCCACAGCCCCTCCTGCTCCTGGCCCCTTGCTGACTGTGCGCAGCATTGGCCAGATGAGCCGTGTGCCTGACACCATGCAGGCCTTTTGGGCAGATGCAGATGCAGTTGGCGCCGTGTGTCACACGTTGGTGGCATTCTACGGCTCGCAGCTGCTGCAGCACCTGACACACAAGCAGCAGCACGCTTACGGCACCTGCAGCTGCCACAGCGGCAGCAGCAGCAGCGGCGGTGGCTTCCCACCACCCACCTGCTGCAGCTGGCAGCTGGGAAGAGGCAGAGGGTAAGCTGCTGCTAGGGGTCGACAGACTGCAGGGGCAACAGAGGAGAACAGTTCGCAGCTGGCAGTGGTAGTGGCTGGCTGGCGCAACATGCTGCAGCAGCATGTCAAGGCACTGGGTTACACAGAGCAGCAGCTTACCGCTGCTGCTGCTGTGCTGGCAGGCGCCCATAGCAGCGTCAGCACAGGGCGTGACAGCAGCAGCAACGGCGACAACACAGCCAGCAGCAGCAGTGGCCGTGCAGCCAGCAGCAGCGGCGGCCCTGCAGCCAGCAGCAGCAGCAGCAGCAGCAGCAGCAGCGGCAACGCCAGCACAGTAGGGGACAGCAGCAAGCTGGTCAGTGTTGATCACTGCTGCAAGCACCTGGCTGCTGCTGCTGTCTGCTTGGTCCATGCCACCCTTATCATGCCACGAGTGGTAAACCAGAGTCAAAGCAGCAGCATTCCGCAATGGGAGACGCTGCTGCTTGTGCCTTCCCTGCTGCTGTTTGCTGCCTCAGCTGCACTTCAGCTGTGGCCCCCACAGATGATGCACCTGGTCTCACACCTTGTGAGGTGCGCGGAATGGGTGTTTCGCACTGCACACGGTGTCTGGGGCAAGCGGCTGATTTTATCCCGTCGTACTTCACGCCGAGGATGTCACAAGCGCAAGCGAAGCTGCAGTCGCTTTGCAACCCGTGGCTGACGATCCCCAGCGGCAGCGGAGAGTCACTCCTGTCTACGATCACAATACTCCAGAACGCACAAGAAACCGCGAGTTCAGCAGGTTTAGTTACGCAGCAGCTGCTGCGGCTCGCGGATGTGCATAGGGGCGCACACGAGCAGCAGCAGCAGCTGCGGGTGGAAAGTGCGGCAGCAGCAGTGTGGTGGGTGTTCGTGATACCTTGCAGCCTTGAGGGTGCTGCTAGAAAAACTCCTTTGACCTGTTCGTGAGGACTTGCTCTGTTGACGGCCTGCAGCCCACAGCAGCATTGCTGACTGATGCTGCAGCCGCAATGCAACTGTCAGAGGCTATCACCCGGCTGCAAGGTCAGGCAGCAGCAGCAGCAACAGGGAGCTGGTGCTGCTGCAGCAGCAGGACCAGGGGAGCAGCCGGGGCGCAAACAGCGACGGCAGCAGCGGCTGTGAGCAGCAACCGTTTGGAGGTCTGGACGCGGTCCTCCTCCCAACGGCCGCGCTGCGCGTCCTGTCCCGAATCCCGCCACCTATGCGCCAGTCTGTGCCCGTTCTGCAGCTGCTGCAGGCTGCCGTGTCAGACCTGCTGACAATACTCAAGGTGCAGGGGTAGTGGGGCCTGGGACGGGCTGTTGTCGGGGGACCTGGTTTTCTGCCTTGTGCCCGCAATCACTGCACTTAGGTCAGTAGCAGATGCCGTGCTGCCGGCATCGCAGCCCAAGCAGCAGCAGCAGCAGCAGTAGCAGCAGCAGCAGCAGCAGCAGCCATGCCACGCATTTGGAGCTGCAGCTGTTGGCCCGCTGCCTGCACCACTTGGGGAGCCGCCTCGAAGCACTTGCAAGGTCAATGCGGCGACAGCCTTGACTGGCTAGCAGAGGAGGCTGCATCCCCCATGGCCTTCATGAGGGGCAGACATGGGGAGTGCCTGAAGTTTGACAGCCCAACTAAGAATGTAGCAGCCATCTGCATGACTGCTGCGGCGGTGCGCCCAACAGCCACAAGGGCGTGGAAGGCGGTGAAGGTAGTGAGCCAGCCGTATGGCTTGCAGCCGTGTAGCAGCGGTGCCAGGGCGGAGCTGGCGAGGGCAGCACTCCTGCTGCCAGCAGCAGCAGTGGCGGCCGCCGCGGCTTGGGCACTGACCACCAGGAGACGCAGTACGTCCAGTCCTTTGAGCGGCTGGCATCTGTAGGCAGTGAACTGCAGCAGGAGTGCTCTGCTCTTGCGCAGAGCATCAGCCAGATTCAGCAGCAGCAACAGCAGCAGCCTCAGGATCACGTGTGCCACGACAGCAAGCACATGCTTGGATCAGCACAAGACCTGCCCCAAGCACCGCCGGCTGGAGCAGCAGACACTTTCGCAGCCGCTGTGCATGTGTCAGCAGCCCTGCAGGAGGTTGCACTGCAGATATGTACTGCCATACCCTGCCGTTCCTGCTGCGCCAACGTCAGCTGCACCAACCTGGCCTCGCTCAGCGAATGCTTTGCGCTGGTCAGGAGCCGGGCCTGCGTCTGTGCAGGGTGCCAGACCGTGAGGTGGGTGGCCCCAGGGAGTGGGGTGGGTGATCACAGGGGAGCGGGGTGGGCACTTTCAAGGGCGTTGGGGGCGGGTGTGGCCGCGGGGGAGTGGGGTGGGTGGTCCTACGCGAGTGTGTTGTCACAAGGTGGGGTGTACGTGAGCGCCTTGCCATGGCCAGATAGCTTGTTGTAGGCTTTTAGCTTGCATGCCAAGAGCTGTACTCCCAAAACCACCCCTGGGACATTTGCCACACCATGGACTGCACCCTTGTACTGTACGTTACTATACTGTACTGTACTATACTGTACTATACTGTATTCTACTATACTGTACTGTAAAACTGTACTGCATGGTGTCTTATGCTTCTACAGGTACTGCAGCCCCTACTGCCAAGCAGCTCACTGGGAGGCACACAGGGGAGTGTGCAGGGCAACGCACAGCATGATGACGGCACAGCCAGCCAACTGTGGGAGCATGTCGCCAAAGGTGGACATGGATGATATGCAACTTGTCTGCAGAGTGGCTGAAGAGTGGATGCAGTCTGAGGGGCGCTGTAGGTGCAACATTTTTTGTAGTTCCCTGTCCCACCCATCATGTGTGGGGTGCGCATCATGCTGGGTTTTGATGTTGCTTTGGTGCAGAGCCAGGTTTGGACATTACCTGCGGCTGCTGCTGTTGGGTGGTTCGGTGTGCCAGCGAGGGTCGACCGTACAACAGTGCTGCAGTTATCCATAGGTTCACGGCAGCATTGTAGCAGCAGCTCTCACAGGACTGGCTGCGGGGCGGCAACCTCGTCCTATCGCCAGAGCGGTTTGATGCTAAGTGGCAACAGCAGGGGCTGCTGTACACAGTGGCTGACGGCATGGATGCCTTGCGTTCTAGAGGGAGGATGGTCATCAGGGGCTGGGGTGTACATGAGTGGGGTTTGCAAGCAGGGGTGCTTACTCTGTGTAGGGTTGTTGTTGTGCTTCTCAGGTCCTGGCTATGATGTGTGCATGTTTGTCTGCCTCGCCCTGTACAATAGTTTGATGTTGTGAAGTTGTAGTGTGTGCTTATCACACACGGGTACTGCTCTGAGCGTCTGTTTCCTCTCACGGGGCAGCTGGCCGTTCCACTGCCTTGCTTGGTTGGCACTGGGGCAACCCTATTGGTGTTTGTTTGACTTATATTGCATCGACCTCCCCTGGAGGGAGATGGGGATGCAGCGGTCCTTCACCCCCAGGAGAAGCAGTAAGTCACAACACGGGTGGAAAATCGCCGTTGCCAGACCGGGGTGCGCAAAATCCGTTTCAACACATGTATAATAATCATTTCAAACCTTGCTGAAAGAGTGCCGATGCCAATGTACGCGGAGCTGAATTGGTTAGACACAGCGTGACATCCATTCCAAAATCCTACACGACAAAAGTCTTAAACTTCAGCGCTGATAATTATGCACTGACCAAAACGTGCAATAAAGGCCTCCCTGGGGACTACTCAGCCTAGCAGTACAGAATCCAGGATGCGATCCTGACTACCCATGGGCTGCCGCAAATGCCATGTTATTGCCTCATTAGTGTTGGAAAAAGTCCAGCACTGTCGTAAGGCATGCTGGCCGGGGATGACGTGATGATGGTACATCGACAACGGATGTTCTGGAAGTAGGCTATGGAGATGTGAACGTTTTGGCAACGGAGTGCCACCACTAGATCAGCAGGGAACAAGCATCACGCACTGTCAGATGTGTGTACAAATACGGATCTGCTGCTGATCAACTCGTGGCAACGCCAACAGGGTGTCCCGCACGCACGCTGCTGACGCAAGATACGTGGCGTTAATCATCAACATAACTGTCTGCACGGTCAGTGCAGGAGCGGTCATGTTCCAACCTGCACAAACTGTGGTGCTACTGCTGATGGGGTATGTAGTGCTACTGCTGATGGGGATCTGTGCTGTTGCTGTGTGCAGTTTGTGCCAAACATCATCAACTTTGCGTTCCACACAATCATAATGGAACAACACAACCAACACCTGCAAAATCACATAGCACGTGCTGTGCACACCAGCCAGGCTAATACGGAGGTCGATGCAGTACTGTCGCCTCTGGCGCCAGCCGTTCTATTTGGGGAGTGGGCTAGCCCTGCATACCGGAGCTGTGGGGTGTTTGGCCCCTTACAGCGCTGGCAAAAAATACAGCGCTAGCTTTATATGTGTGAAGGGATCAGTTACATTGGGCGGGACCAAGCAACTCGTCTAGTACAGCGGCCAGCCTTGCAATGTGTGGCCGTGGCTTGTTTGTTTACAGGTGCTGGTAAGCGGGACATTCAAGTGCAGTTCCGTGATGGTCGCTTGCAGCGGCTGAGCGACCTGCATGCGTCCTACGACCCCTTGCACTTCGTCCTGTTCCACCCACGTGGCGAGCCAGGGTGGCGTGTGGGTTTGAGGCAAGCTGCACAGGGTGGGAGGGTGGGACATAGGGTGGGGCAGAGGAGGTGGAAGGGTGGGTGGCAGGGGCGTGGTGGTGTTGCAGACCTGGAACAGGAGGAAGCTGACCAGGAGCAGGAGGAAGCTGAGCCCCAGCTTGATGCGGCACGGGGCAGAGGGAGGGGTAGGGGCAGGAAAGGGACGTGACCTCCATGCAGTGGGCTGCCTATTGGCTGCACGACCGTCCTGCACCCCATGACAACTGCATGGTGACGCATGGCAGCAGGTTGTTTCAGGAGTGGTGTGTGGACCAGTATTGCAAAGTGGAGGCCCAGCGTTGAGGTGGGTTCAGAATCACCAGCAACAGCTGCGTGTGGATCTGTATCGGGGTGTTGTCGATGCGCTGATGCAAGACAATGTTGCTGACATGGTCGCATGGTTATTCTGCCAGCAACTTTCACAGGGGGCCCCCGGCACATGCAGCAACTGTATCAGGACGCCATGGCGTTGGTACGCAAGCATGGCAAGCCTGATCTGTTTATTACTGTCACCTGCAACCCTAAGTGGCCTGAGGTGTTGGCTGAGTTGTTGCCCGGTCAGACTGCCAGTGATAGGCCTGACATTGTGGAGCGTGTGTTCAAGCTCAAGTTGGAGGCCCTCATGCAGGATTTGGTGCAGCGTGGTGTGTTTGGGCGGGTGTTGCGGATGTGCATGTTGTGGAATGGCAGAAGCGTGGCCTCCCACACGCACACATTTTGTTGATCCTTTTTTTTTTTTTTTTTTTTTTTGGAAGTGATTTGTTGATCCTTGCCCCTGAGGACAAGCCCACTGGCCCAGAGGACTTTGATCGCATGGTGTGTGCTGAGCTGCCAGACAAGGAGACACATCCAGAGTTGTATGAGATTGTCACCAATCCATCATCTGCATGTTGATGGCGTCAACACGCTCATTCAGAGGGGTCAGTATGGCACGCTCTATGATGTGCTCAGCACGCTGTCCAGGCTCTAAATCCTGCAAACCCCCATAGACTTCCTGAATCAAGTAATCCACACTGGCTTGTGCACCTCCTCCACAACACATGTCTGGAGGGATGCGAATCATGGACTCGCCCGGGCAGGGTACTCCTGCTCGGTGCCCTCACCAACACGTTGGAGGAAAGCAGCAAACTCCTCCAACTCTTGTGCTTGCTGCTCATCGCCCGCTTGGCGCAAGGTGCTCACACGCATGTTCTCGTGCAACTGAAACACACGCACGTGCGGCCAAATGATGGCGGACCGCTTCAAACTTGCTGACACAATCTGCCCCCTGTTGCCACGCGGTACAACCGGAAGAATTTGCCTAAAGTCACCCCCCAACACCACAACCTTGCCGCCAAACAACACATCAGGTCGGCCCATGATGTCCCTAAGGGTTCTATCTACAGCCTGGAAAACGTGCTTATGCATCATCGGCGCCTCGTCCCACACAATCAAGTCTGCCGCCCTGATAACCGCTGCCTCCGGAGACTGCTTGCCGACAAAGCAAACAGAGTCTTTGTTCAAGTCCTGCACAGGAATCTTGAACCTGGAGTGAGCGGTGCGCCCACCTGGCAATAACAACGCTGCAATGCCAGAAGAAACTACTGAGAGGGCAATGCCGTTGGGTTGTGACCGCACCCCAGCCAGCAAGCACCCATAAGTGAAGGTCTTCCCAGCACCTCCCAGGCCATCAACAAAGAACACATAGGTGTTTTCTCGCTTTCCGTAAAAAAATGATTGGTTGGCTCTAATGAAAGACAAAAATAGTGTCTTCAATCGTGCCAACATGCACCCCAATTGAGTCAGAGTGCAGCGCGTAGCGTTGGGTTGGTGTCGGCAGGTGCCGCGTGATGGTGCGCAGCGGTGGTGGTCCGCAAAAATCATTGGTTGGCTCTGATGAAAGACCAAATTGTGTCTTCAAGCGTACCAACATGCACCCCAATTGAGTCAGAGTGCAGCGCGTAGCCGCGTGATGGTGCGCAGCGGTGGTGGTCCGCCAAAAATCATTGGTTGGCTCTGATGAAAGACCAAAATTGTGTCTTCAAGCGTACCAACATGCACCCCAATTTGTTTTTTTTTTTTTTTGGAGTGAGCAAGTTACAAGAGCGAAGTCAAGCAACAGAAGCCACCCCTCAAAGCTCAGGCAAGAGGATGGCGCAACCTGGCAGGCACCACCCTGTGAGGGCGCAAGCCGACACCCCCACCACATGGTCTCACGGGCGGCACGTCGCAGTGCAGCCTGCCAAAAAGCAGACACCAGGACCCGACCATGCACCCGCAAGATGACTAAAGAAAAGCAACGGCAAAGGGACAAAGCATGCGAGCAACACTAACGCAAGCGAGTCAGCACAGAGCCGAGAGAAAGCACCACCGATGCGTCGCCACACTCACACACCTCACCGGTGTGCAGAGCCAGCCCCCCCACAGAGGGGCTGAAGAAACACCCTAAACAAACAAGCGGCGGCCACACAGCACAGGGCTGGCCGCTGTACTAGACAAAAGCCAGCGCGCAAAGGGCCCAAAGACCCCCGGCGTGATGCACCACCACACCTGCACACCTCTCCAATATGCAGGGCTAAATCCGCCCCACACCTAAGCCAACAAAAACACTGACATTGTTGCCCCAGTGCCAACCAAGCAAGGCACCAGAGCGGCCAGCCGCCCCCAGAAGAGCAACCCAAACGCTTACACCGTGTGTGATGCGCACACACTCCAGAGGCACAACAACAACTATGATACAGAGTAAAGCACACACTAGCCAAGACCCGAGAAGCACAACAAATTCCACACAGAAAAGGCTCCCCTGCTTGCCCAACCCCGCTCCTGAACACCCCAGCCCCCGTATGGCCACCCTCCCACTAGAACACAAGGGGGGGTAGCTTAATGGCTAAAGCACCCGGTTGATACCGGGGAGATCTGGGTTCGAATCCCAGCCCGCCCACCGGCAGCAGGAGGCAGCGGCAGAATGTGTCTGTTGCAGCCCACAGCAGCGTCTTACGCCTTGGTGCTAGTTGGTAGAAGACTTAGGAGGCAGCAGGAGGCGACTGGTCCGCCCACAGCAGCGACTTGATAGTTGGCATGTTAGTAGTTGGGTTAGTGCTGGAGGCTTTGATAGTAGCAGACTTAGACGTTAAAGCAGGTGCATGGTTGAGCCCTGGTGTCTGCTTCGTGCAGGCTGCGCTGCACAAGCGCCGCTCACATAATCATGTGGTGAGGGTGGTGGTGCCCCCTCAAAGGGTGGCGATTGTCAGGTTGCGCCATTCTCCTGCAAGAGCCAATGAGGGGTGGCAGTGGTTGCTTGACTCCGCTCATGTAACAAGCCTACCCTGAAAAAAAAAAAAAAACACAAGGCGGGGGCCCATGCCTGCAGCTACTGTGTACAGCACCCCCTGCTGTTGCCACTTAGCATCAAACCGCTCTGGCGATAGGACGGGGTTGCGGCCCCGTAGCCAGGACAGAGGCACCCCAGAGTTTTTTTTTTTGTTTTTTTTTTTTTCACCCCAGAGTTGAGGCGGATGTCCCCCTGAGACCTAAGCCCGTCCTGTGAGAGCTGCTGCTGCAATGTTGCCCTGAACCTGTGGATGACTGCAACACTGCTGTAGCCCATGCACCCCAATTGAGTCAGAGTGCAGCGCGTAGCGTTGGGTTGGTGTCGGCGGGTGCCGCGTGATGGTGCGCAGCGGAGGTGTCCGCAAAAAAATCATTGGTTGGCTCTGATGAAAGACAAAAATAGTGTCTTCAAGCGTACCAACATGCACCCCAATTGAGTCAGAGCGCAGCGCGTAGCGTTGGGTTGGTGTCGGCGAGTGCCGCGTGATGGTGCGCAGCGGTGGTGGTCCGCAAAAATCATTGGTTGGCTATAATGAAATGGAGGCCATGCAGTTCCCTGAGAGCAGCAGGCGCTGGGTGCGCTTGCTGCTGGAGGGCACCATGGGCCAGATCATCTTCAACGGTGGTAACAGCAGCAGGGCATTTGACATCCCCTCCGGCTGTGCACAGGGCAGCCCTCTCAGCCCGCTGCTGTATGTCATAGCAGCGCAGCCGTTAGCAGCCAGGTGCAGACAGCTACAGCGGGAGGGTGGGATCACCAGCATCGACATGCCGGGCGACCAGGGCCCCGCCCCCTGCTGCCACCAGCACGCAGATGACACCACCCTGCATGCGGCCTCACCGGAGGACGTGGACACTTTGCTGCAGCAGGCCGTGGAGCCGTTCTGTGCAGCCAGCGCAGCCAAGCTCAACGTCGACAAGAGCCAGGGTATGGGGCTGGGACCTCACAGCAGCATGCAGGGTTTAGATGCAGCGACGGGTATAGTGTTTGTGAACACGAGGGATGCCCCCATCAGGCACCTGGGCATACTGTTGTCTGTCGAGGGTGCGACATGCTTTGCAGACCAGCTTTTTGAGCAGCGGCTGCGCAGCATTGGGCACAGGGCACGCACCTGGAGCAGGCACGACCTCTCACTGCTAGGCAGGTGTGAGGTAGCCAGGCAGGTGCTGGCCTCCTGTTTGGTGTACCATGCGCAGTTTGTGCCCATACCTGAGCGCATCATGCGCCTCATCCAGCGCCGCATCTCAGCCTTTATCCTGGGGCTGGGGTGCATCCGCAACACAAACAACAGGCGTTGGCGCCCAGCTCAGCAGGTGGCCAACCTGCAGGCCAAGCAGGGGGGCATAGCCAGCGTGGATGTGCAGGCACATGTGACAGCTATGCAGGGAAAGGTGATGGCAGCACTCCTGCACCCCCACAAGCAAGCATGGAAGCAGTTCATGCGGGCCAACTTGGAGCGTGCAGGGGTGGGGGTGCGGGTGCTGCTACAGCAGCACTCCTCGGGGCAGGGAGCAGCAGCAATGCGGCGGCGCCTCAACCCAAGGCACGCAGCGCACGTCGCCGCGTTCCAGTCGCTGGGGCTGCACAGGCGCGCCGCCCACGGCGACATGACGGTGGATCAGATCAAACTAGAGCCAGTAGTGGGGAATCACAGCGTGGCCAGCGCCGTCACAGGTGTGCTGTTCGGCTCTGCCCGAGACATGCCCAGCAGTGTGCAGCCTCGCTCGGCAGACTCAACTCTTGGGCAGGTGGCAGAGCGAGGCTTGTCCTTTCAGCCAGCGGTGGATGGCCTCGTGCTGCCGACGGCATGGCAGCAGGCTCTCCAGCCGCCTGCAGATCAGCAGCAGCAGCAGCAGCGGCAGCCGTCGTTGCAGCAGCAGTCACAGTGGGAAGTGGACTCAGGGGACAGGTGGGTGTGGCAGGGGATGGAGGACCGGGAGCAGTGGTATCAGGTGCAGCCAGATGGCAGCCTCCGCTGCCTCAACACAGATCCTGACGTGCCGCAGGGTGTGGTGTTCGCTCCTTGCTGCGTGGTGTTCGCTCCGCTGGGCGGCCCACGCAGGCAGCACAGGCAGCAGCAGCAGTCAGAGGCCACACAGCGGGAGCCCCTTGAGGCCTACTACTTGGTGGGGCGTTGGCCTGAGATCCAGGTCGACCCCAATGTGTGGGGCTTTGGGCCGGACACGGGGGTTGTGCAGTATTCAGTTAGGGACATCACACGCAGGCTGGTGCAGCTCAAATGCAGGTCACAGCCTGGGTGGGTCCTGGACAGGGGGGTGCGACCTCGGCTGTGGCGGGACAGCGACGGCAACCTGGCGCCCAGCACAGGTTTGCAGCAGCTGGAAGCGAAGCACAAGCGCAGCTTTGCAGAGATGCTGCAGACTGGCTTCAGCACAGGTAACAGCAACAGCAGCAGCGGCCGCCACCGCATCACTACTGCTGACCAGATGGCAGCATATGATACTACGTGGATGCACGAGAGCCCAGCTCGGCAGCATGTCCTGCAGCGGGTTGCAGACAGGGCCGCTGCAGCAGCAGGGTCCCAGCCAACAGCTTGGCGGCAGCAGCAGGACCTACAGCATGTCACCACCCCAACCGTGGATGACACGGAGGACCCCTTGGCCAGGGGCTTGCAGCCCGCTACAGACGCCGACTCAGCGTGGGGAAAAGCGTACCGTCGGGCCGCTGACAAGCGCCTGCCACGGCCGCTGCGGGTGTTTTTTTTTTTTTTTTTTTTTGGAGCGCCGCTGCGGGTGTTTGGATGGCAGATGCTTCATGCCGCCGTCAGGGTGGGGGATGGTAGGGTATATGCTGCCACTAACATGCAGGAGCTGCTGCAATGCTGCTGTCCGCAGCAACAGTGCCGGCTGGGGCCCCAGCAGCAGCAGCAGCCGGGCCAGGCAGGAGCACTGCAGTCTCAGCAGCAACAGCACCAGGGGCAGGGCGGGAATGGGGGATCACAGCTGCTGCTGCACAGCAGCACAGCAGCAAGCAGTGGGCAGGGTGGGGATGGGCAGCCGCAACAGCAGCCGCAGCCGCAGCCGGGCCAGGCTGCGACCGAAGGAGCACAGCAACACCAACAGCAGTCGCAGTCACAGCAGCAGGTTGGGACCCAGCAGCAGCGGCTGCCGACTCCAGACAACTATCAGCTCGAGTCTCTGTCTCACCTCTTTGTGCAGTGCCCTGTCGCCGTGGCTGTGTGGGCTTGGTTTGCAGGTGTGTGGCAAGAGGGCAGCCGGGAGCAGCAGTGGACTTCAGTAGCGTTCGCATCCTGCTGCTGGATGACAGCACAGTGTGGAAGCCTCCACCAGCGCTGCAGCAGCTTTGGACATACCTGCGGCTGCTACTGCTGGAGTCCTTCTGGGTGGTTCGGTGTGCCAGCGAGGGCTGGCCGTACAGCAGTGTTGCAGTCATCCACAGGTTCAGGGCAGCACTGCAGCAGCAGCTCTCACAGGACTGGCTTAGGTCTCAGAGGGACATCCGCCTCAACTCTGGGGTGCCTCTGTCCTGGCTACGGGGCCGCAACCCCGTCCTGTCGCCAGAGCGGTTTGATGCTAAGTGGCAACAGCAGGGGGTGTTGTACACAGTGGCGGCAGGCATGGGCCCCCGCCTTGCGTTCTAGAGGGAGGGTGGTCATACGGGGGCTGGGGGTTCGGGAGCGGGTTTTGGAAAGTGGGAGGGCCTCTTCTGTGTGGGGTTTGTTGTGCTTCTCGGGTCTTGGCTACGTGTGTGCTTTGCTCTGTATCATAGTTGTTGTTGTGCCTCTGAGTGTGTGCGCATCACACAGGGTGTAAGCGTTTGGGTTGTTCTCTGGGGGCGGCTGGCCGCTATGGTGCCTTGCTTGGTTGGCACTTGGGCGACAATGTTAGTGTTTTTGTTGGCTTAGGTGTGGGGCGGATTTAGCCCTGCATATTGGAGAGGTGTGCAGGTGTGGTGGTGCACCACGCCGGGGGTCTTGGGCCCTCTGCGCGCTGGCTTTTGTCTAGTACAGCGGCCAGCCTTGTGCTGTGTGGCCGCCGCTTGTTGGTTTCAGGGTGTTTCTTCAGCCCCTCTGTGGGGGGGCTGGCTCTGCACACCGGTGAGGTGTGTGAGTGTGGTGACGCATCGGTGGTGCTTTCTGTCGCTCTGTGTTGACTCGCTTGCGTTAGTGTTGCTCGCCTGCTTTGTCCCTTTGCCGTTGCTTTTCTCTAGTCATTCTGCGGGTGCATGGTCGGGTCCTGGTGTCTGTTTTTTGGCAGGCTGCACTTCGACGTGCCGCCCGTGAGACCATGTGGTGGGGGTGTCGGCTTGCGCCCTCACAGGGTGGTGCCTGCCAGGTTGCGCCATCCTCTTGCCTGAGCTTTGAGGGTGGCTTCTGTTGCTTGACTTCGCTCTTGTAACTTGCTCACTCCAAAAAAAAAAAAAAAAAAAAAAAATTGTGTCTTCGAGCGTACCAAAATGCACCCCAATTGAGTCAGAGTGCAGCGCGTAGCCGCGTGATGGTGCGCAGCGGTGGTGGTCCGCAAAAAATCATTGGTTGGCTCTGATGAAAGGCAAAATTGTGTCTTCAAGCGTACCAACATGCACCCCATTGAGTCAGAGTGCAGCGCGTAGCGTTGGGTTGGTGTCGCGGGTTTCCGGGTGATGGTGCGCAGCGGTGGTGGTCCGCAAAAAATCATTGGTTGGCTCTGATGAAAGACCAAAATTGTGTCTTCAAGCGTACCAACATGCACCCCAATTGAGTCAGAGTGCAGCGCGTAGCCGCGTGATGGTGCGCAGCGGTGGTGGTCCGCAAAAAATCATTGGTTGGCTCGGATGAAAGACAAAATTGTGTCTTCAAGCGTACCAACATGCACCCCAATTGAGTCAGAGTGCAGCGCGTAGCGTTGGGTTGGTGTCGGCGGGTTCCGCGTGATGGTGCGCAGCGGTGGTGGTCCGCAAAAAATCATTGGTTGGCTCTGATGAAAGACCAAAATGTGTCTTCAAGCGTACCAACATGCACCCCAATTGAGTCAGAGTGCAGCGCTTAGCCGCGTGATGGTGCGCAGCGGTGGTAGTCCGCAAAAAATCATTGGGGGGGTAGCTTAATGGCTAAAGCACCCGTTGATACCGGGGAGATCTGGGTTCGAATCCCAGCCCGCCCACCGGCAGCAGGAGGCAGCGGCAGAATGTGTCTGTTGCAGCCCAAAGCAGCGTCTTACGCCTTGGTGCTAGTTGGTAGAAGACTTAGGAGGCAGCAGGAGGCGACTGGTCCGCCCACAGCAGCGACTTGATAGTTGGCATGGTTAGTGGTTGGGTTAGTGCTGGAGGCTTTGATAGTAGCAGACCTAGACGTTAAAGCAGGTGCATGGTTGAGCCCTGGTGTCTGCTTCGTGCAGGCTGCGCTGCACAAGCGCCGCTCACATAATCATGTGGTGAGGTGGTGGTGCCCCCTCAAAGGGTGGTGATTGTCAGGTTGCGCCATTCTCCTGCAAGAGCACATGAGGGGTGGCAGTGGTTGCTTGACTCCGCTCATGTAACAAGCCTACCCTGAAAAAAAAAAAAATCATGGTTGGCTCTGATGAAAGGCAAAATTGTGTCTTCAAGCGTACCAACATGCACCCCAATTGAGTCAGAGTGCAGCGCGTAGCGTTGGGTTGGTGTCGGCGGGTGCCGCGTGATGGTGCGCAGCGGTGGTGGTCCTCAAAAATCATTGGTTGGCTCTGATGAAAGACCAAAATTGTGTCTTCAAGCGTACCAACATGCACCCCAATTGATTCAGAGTGCAGCGCGTAGCCGCGTGATGGTGCGCAGCGGTGGTGGTCCGCAAAAAATCATTGGTTGGCTCTGATGAAAGACAAAATGTGTCTTCAAGCGTACCAACATGCACCCCAATTGAGTCAGAGTGCAGCGCGTAGCGTTGGGTTGGTGTCGGCGGGTGCCGCGTGATGGTGCGCAGCGGTGGTGGTCCGCAAAAAATCATTGGTTGGCTCTGATGAAAGACAAAAATAGTGTCTTCAAGCGTACCAACATGCACCCCAATTGAGTCAAGGCGCAGCGCGTAGCGTTGGGTTGGTGTCGGCGAGTGCCGCGTGATGGTGCGCAGCGGTGGTGGTCCGCAAAAATCATTGGTTGCTATAATGAAAGAAAAAAAAAAAAGCGCACGGTCAGGCCCTGGATGCCCTTCGGGCTGCTTCTCACGGAGCTGTCTGCACGGCCCTGCGATGGTGTCCCCTGCACAGGGGTGCCGTGGGGTGGGTGTCACAACAGGTTGCCCCCATCCTCCCGCTGGATCTTTTTATGGAGTGAACCACAGGTTGCTTGGTCCCCGCCCAATGTAACTGATCACTTCCAAAAAAAAAAAAAAAAAAAAAAAAAAAAAGAAATATAATGAAAGATAAGAATAGTGTCTTCAAGCGTACCAACATGCACCCCAATTGAGTCAGAGTGCAGCGCGTAGCGTTGGGTTGGTGTCGGCGGGTGCCGCGTGATGGTGCGCAGCGGTGATGGTCCGCAAAAAAACATTGGTTGGCTCTGATGAAAGACAAAATTGTGTCTTCAAAAAAAAAAAAAAAAAAAAAAAAAATTGTGTCTTCAAGCGTACCAACATGCACCCCAATTGAGTCAGAGTGCAGCGCGTAGCGTTGGGTTGGTGTCGGCGGGTGCCGCGTGATGGTGCGCAGCGGTGGTGGTTCGCAAAAAACCATTGGTTGACTCTGATGAAAGACAAATTGTGTCTTCAAGCGTACCAACATGCACCCCAATTGAGTCAGAGTGCAGCGCGTAGCGTTGGGTTGGTGTCGGCGGGTTCCGCGTGATGGTGCGCAGCGGTGGTGGTCCGCAAAAAATCATTGGTTGGCTCTGATGAAAGACCAAAATTGTGTCTTCAAGCGTACCAAAATGCACCCCAATTGAGTCAGAGTGCAGCGCGTAGCCGCGTGATGGTGCGCAGCGGTGGTGGTCCGCAAAAAATCATTGGTTGGCTCTGATGAAAGGCAAAATTGTGTCTTCAAGCGTACCAACATGCACCCCAATTGAGTCAGAGTGCAGCGCGTAGCGTTGGGTTGGTGTCGGCGGGTGCCGCGTGATAGTGCGCAGCGGTGGTGGTCCGCAAAAAACATTGGTTGGCTCTAATGAAAGACCAAAATTGTGTCTTCAAGCGTACCAGCATGCACCCCAATTGAGTCAGAGTGCAGCGCGTAGCCGCGTGATGGTGCGCAGCGGTGGTGGTCCGCATAAAATCATTGGTTGGCTCTGATGAAAGGCAAAATTGTGTCTTCAAGCGTACCAACATGCACCCCAATTTGATTCAGAGTGCAGCGCGTAGCCGCGTGATGGTGCGCAGCGGTGGTGGTCCGCAAAAAATCATTGGTTGGCTCTGATGAAAGGCAAAATTGTGTCTTCAAGCGTACCAACATGCACCCCAATTGAGTCAGAGTGCAGCGCGTAGCCGCGTGATGGTGCGCAGCGGTGGTGGTCCGCAAAAATCATTGGTTGGCTCTGATGAAAGGCAAATTTGTGTCTTCAAGCGTACCAACATGCACCCCAATTGAGTCAGAGTGCAGCGCGTAGCGTTGGGTTGGTGTCGGCGGGTGCCGCGTGATGGTGCGCAGCGGAGGTGGTCCGCAAAAAATCATTGGTTGGCTCTGATGAAAGACAAAAATAGTGTCTTCAAGCGTACCAACATGCACCCCAATTGAGTCAGAGCGCAGCGCGTAGCGTTGGGTTGGTGTCGGCGGGTGCCGCGTGATGGTGCGCAGCGGTGGTGGTCCGCAAAAAACATTGGTTGGCTCTGATGAAAGACCAAAATTGTGTCTTCAAGCGTACCAACATGCACCCCAATTGAGTCAGAGTGCAGCGCGTAGCCGCGTGATGGTGCGCAGCGGTGGTGGTCCGCAAAAAATCATTGGTTGGCTCGGATGAAAGGCAAATTTGTGTCTTCAAGCGTACCAACATGCACCCCAATTGAGTCAGAGTGCAGCGCGTAGCGTTGGGTTGGTGTCGGCGGGTGCCGCGTGATGGTGCGCAGCGGAGGTGGTCCGCAAATCATCATTGGTTGGCTCTGATGAAAGACAAAAATAGTGTCTTCAAGCGTACCAACATGCACCCCAATTGAGTCAGAGCGCAGCGCGTAGCGTTGGGTTGGTGTCGGCGGGTGCCGCGTGATGGTGCGCAGCGGTGGTGGTCCGCAAAAATCATTGGTTGGCTCTGATGAAAGACCAAAATTGTGTCTTCAAGCGTACCAACATGCACCCCAATTGAGTCAGAGTGCAGCGCGTAGCCGCGTGATGGTGCGCAGCGGTGGTGGTCCGCAAAAAATCATTGGTTGGCTCGGATGAAAGACAAAATTGTGTCTTCAAGCGTACCAACATGCACCCCAATTGAGTCAGAGTGCAGCGCGTAGCGTTGGGTTGGTGTCGGCGGGTTCCGCGTGATGGTGCGCAGCGGTGGTGGTCCGCAAAAAATCATTGGTTGGCTCTGATGAAAGACCGAAATTGTGTCTTCAAGCGTACCAAAATGCACCCCAATTGAGTCAGAGTGCAGCGCGTAGCCGCGTGATGGTGCGCAGCGGTGGTGGTCCGCAAAAAATCATTGGTTGGCTCTGATGAAAGGCAAAATTGTGTCTTCAAGCGTACCAACATGCACCCCAATTGAGTCAGAGTGCAGCGCGTAGCGTTGGGTTGGTGTCGGCGGGTGCCGCGTGATAGTGCGCAGCGGTGGTGGTCCGCAAAAAACATTGGTTGGCTCTAATGAAAGACCAAAATTGTGTCTTCAAGCGTACCAGCATGCACCCCAATTGAGTCAGAGTGCAGCGCGTAGCCGCGTGATGGTGCGCAGCGGTGGTGGTCCGCATAAAATCATTGGTTGGCTCTGATGAAAGGCAAAATTGTGTCTTCAAGCGTACCACATGCACCCAATTTGATTCAGAGTGCAGCGCGTAGCCGCGTGATGGTGCGCAGCGGTGGTGGTCCGCAAAAAATCATTGGTTGGCTCTGATGAAAGGCAAAATTGTGTCTTCAAGCGTACCAACATGCACCCCAATTGAGTCAGAGTGCAGCGCGTAGCAGCGTGATGGTGCGCAGCGGTGGTGGTCCGCAAAAAATCATTGGTTGGCTCTGATGAAAGGCAAATTTGTGTCTTCAAGCGTACCAACATGCACCCCAATTGAGTCAGAGTGCAGCGCGTAGCGTTGGGTTGGTGTCGGCGGGTGCCGCGTGATGGTGCGCAGCGGAGGTGGTCCGCAAAAAATCATTGGTTGGCTCTGATGAAAGACAAAAATAGTGTCTTCAAGCGTACCAAAATGCACCCCAATTGAGTCAGAGTGCAGCGCGTAGCCGCGTGATGGTGCGCAGCGGTGGTGGTCCGCAAAAAATCATTGGTTGGCTCTGATGAAAGGCAAAATTGTGTCTTCAAGCGTACCAACATGCACCCCAATTGAGTCAGAGTGCAGCGCGTAGCGTTGGGTTGGTGTCGGCGGGTGCCGCGTGATGGTGCGCAGCGGTGGTGGTTCGCAAAAAACCATTGGTTGACTCTGATGAAAGACAAAATTGTGTCTTCAAGCGTACCAACATTTTTTTTTTTTTTTTTTTTTTTTGGAAGTGATCAGTTACATTGGGCGGACCAAGCAACCTGTGGTTCACTCCATAAAAAGATCCAGCGGGAGGATGGGGCAACCTGTTGTGACACCCACCCCACGGCACCCCTTGTGCAGGGGACACCATCGCAGGGCCGTGCAGACAGCTCCGTGAGAAGCAGCCCCGAAGGGCATCCAGGGCCTGACCGTGCGCCCAGTGTCCTCTATACACCACAGCCGTCCGTAGACCAACTGCGGCAGGTCACAGACCATGTTTGCCCCAATATGGCAAGGCCCATGGACCGGTCTAATGACTCACCATCCATATGTCAAAAGCAGTGCTAAGACATGCACCCCAATTGAGTCAGAGTGCAGCGCGTAGCGTTGGGTTGGTGTCGGCGGGTTCCGCGTGATGGTGCGCAGCGGTGGTGGTCCGCAAAAAATCATTGGTTGGCTCTGATGAAAGACCAAAATTGTGTCTTCAAGCGTACCAAAATGCACCCCAATTGAGTCAGAGTGCAGCGCGTAGCCGCGTGATGGTGCGCAGCGGTGGTGGTCCGCAAAAAACCATTGGTTGACTCTGATGAAAGACAAAATTGTGTCTTCAAGCGTACCAACATGCACCCCAATTGAGTCAGAGTGCAGCGCGTAGCGTTGGGTTGGTGTCGGCGGGTGCCGCGTGATGGTGCGCAGCGGTGGTGGTCCGCAAAAAACATTGGTTGGCTCTGATGAAAGACCAAAATTGTGTCTTCAAGCGTACCAACATGCACCCCAATTGAGTCAGAGTGCAGCGCGTAGCGTTGGGTTGGTGTCGGCGGGTGCCGCGTGATGGTGCGCAGCGGTGGTGGTTCGCAAAAAACCATTGGTTGACTCTGATGAAAGACAAAATTGTGTCTTCAAGCGTACCAACATGCACCCCAATTGAGTCAGAGTGCAGCGCGTAGCGTTGGGTTGGTGTCGGCGGGTTCCGCGTGATGGTGCGCAGCGGTGGTGGTCCGCAAAAAATCATTGGTTGGCTCTGATGAAAGACCAAAATTGTGTCTTCAAGCGTACCAAAATGCACCCCAATTGAGTCAGAGTGCAGCGCGTAGCCGCGTGATGGTGCGCAGCGGTGGTGGTCCGCAAAAAATCATTGGTTGGCTCTGATGAAAGGCAAAATTGTGTCTTCAAGCGTACCAACATGCACCCCAATTGAGTCAGAGTGCAGCGCGTAGCGTTGGGTTGGTGTCGGCGGGTGCCGCGTGATAGTGCGCAGCGGTGGTGGTCCGCAAAAAACATTGGTTGGCTCTAATGAAAGACCAAAATTGTTTTTTTTTTTTTTTTTTTTTTTTCCCAAAATTGTGTCTTCAAGCGTACCAGCATGCACCCCAATTGAGTCAGAGTGCAGCGCGTAGCCGCGTGATGGTGCGCAGCGGTGGTGGTCCGCATAAAATCATTGGTTGGCTCTGATGAAAGGCAAAATTGTGTCTTCAAGCGTACCAACATGCACCCCAATTTGATTCAGAGTGCAGCGCGTAGCCGCGTGATGGTGCGCAGCGGTGGTGGTCCGCAAAAAATCATTGGTTGGCTCTGATGAAAGGCAAAATTGTGTCTTCAAGCGTACCAACATGCACCCCAATTGAGTCAGAGTGCAGCGCGCAGCCGCGTGATGGTGCGCAGCGGTGGTGGTCCGCAAAAAATCATTGGTTGGCTCTGATGAAAGGCAAATTTGTGTCTTCAAGCGTACCAACATGCACCCCAATTGAGTCAGAGTGCAGCGCGTAGCGTTGGGTTGGTGTCGGCGGGTGCCGCGTGATGGTGCGCAGCGGAGGTGGTCCGCAAAAATCATTGGTTGGCTCTGATGAAAGACAAAAATAGTGTCTTCAAGCGTACCAACATGCACCCCAATTGAGTCAGAGCGCAGCGCGTAGCGTTGGGTTGGTGTCGGCGGGTGCCGCGTGATGGTGCGCAGCGGTGGTGGTCCGCAAAAAACATTGGTTGGCTCTGATGAAAGACCAAAATTGTCTTCAAGCGTACCAACATGCACCCCAATTGAGTCAGAGTGCAGCGCGTAGCCGCGTGATGGTGCGCAGCGGTGGTGGTCCGCAAAAAATCATTGGTTGGCTCGGATGAAAGGCAAATTTGTGTCTTCAAGCGTACCAACATGCACCCCAATTGAGTCAGAGTGCAGCGCGTAGCGTTGGGTTGGTGTCGGCGGGTGCCGCGTGATGGTGCGCAGCGGAGGTGGTCCGCAAATCATCATTGGTTGGCTCTGATGAAAGACAAAATAGTGTCTTCAAGCGTACCAACATGCACCCCAATTGAGTCAGAGCGCAGCGCGTAGCGTTGGGTTGGTGTCGGCGGGTGCCGCGTGATGGTGCGCAGCGGTGGTGGTCCGCAAAAATCATTGGTTGGCTCTGATGAAAGACCAAAATTGTGTCTTCAAGCGTACCAACATGCACCCCAATTGAGTCAGAGTGCAGCGCGTAGCCGCGTGATGGTGCGCAGCGGTGGTGGTCCGCAAAAAATCATTGGTTGGCTCGGATGAAAGACAAAATTGTGTCTTCAAGCGTACCAACATGCACCCCAATTGAGTCAGAGTGCAGCGCGTAGCGTTGGGTTGGTGTCGGCGGGTTCCGCGTGATGGTGCGCAGCGGTGGTGGTCCGCAAAAAATCATTGGTTGGCTCTGATGAAAGACCAAAATTGTGTCTTCAAGCGTACCAACATGCACCCCAATTGAGTCAGAGTGCAGCGCGTAGCGTTGGGTTGGTGTCGGCGGGTGCCGCGTGATAGTGCGCAGCGGTGGTGGTCCGCAAAAAACATTGGTTGGCTCTAATGAAAGACCAAAATTGTGTCTTCAAGCGTACCAGCATGCACCCCAATTGAGTCAGAGTGCAGCGCGTAGCCGCGTGATGGTGCGCAGCGGTGGTGGTCCGCATAAAATCATTGGTTGGCTCTGATGAAAGGCAAAATTGTGTCTTCAAGCGTACCAACATGCACCCCAATTTGATTCAGAGTGCAGCGCGTAGCCGCGTGATGGTGCGCAGCGGTGGTGGTCCGCAAAAAATCATTGGTTGGCTCTGATGAAAGGCAAAATTGTGTCTTCAAGCGTACCAACATGCACCCCAATTGAGTCAGAGTGCAGCGCGTAGCAGCGTGATGGTGCGCAGCGGTGGTGGTCCGCAAAAAATCATTGGTTGGCTCTGATGAAAGGCAAATTTGTGTCTTCAAGCGTACCAACATGCACCCCAATTGAGTCAGAGTGCAGCGCGTAGCGTTGGGTTGGTGTCGGCGGGTGCCGCGTGATGGTGCGCAGCGGAGGTGGTCCGCAAAAAATCATTGGTTGGCTCTGATGAAAGACAAAAATAGTGTCTTCAAGCGTACCAAAATGCACCCCAATTGAGTCAGAGTGCAGCGCGTAGCCGCGTGATGGTGCGCAGCGGTGGTGGTCCGCAAAAAATCATTGGTTGGCTCTGATGAAAGGCAAAATTGTGTCTTCAAGCGTACCAACATGCACCCCAATTGAGTCAGAGTGCAGCGCGTAGCGTTGGGTTGGTGTCGGCGGGTGCCGCGTGATGGTGCGCAGCGGTGGTGGTTCGCAAAAAAACCATTGGTTGACTCTGATGAAAGACAAAATTGTGTCTTCAAGCGTACCAACATGCACCCCAATTGAGTCAGAGTGCAGCGCGTAGCGTTGGGTTGGTGTCGGCGGGTTCCGCGTGATGGTGCGCAGCGGTGGTGGTCCGCAAAAAATCATTGGTTGGCTCTGATGAAAGACCAAAATTGTGTCTTCAAGCGTACCAAAATGCACCCCAATTGAGTCAGAGTGCAGCGCGTAGCCGCGTGATGGTGCGCAGCGGTGGTGGTCCGCAAAAAACCATTGGTTGACTCTGATGAAAGACAAAATTGTGTCTTCAAGCGTACCAACATGCACCCCAATTGAGTCAGAGTGCAGCGCGTAGCGTTGGGTTGGTGTCGGCGGGTGCCGCGTGATGGTGCGCAGCGGTGGTGGTCCGCAAAAAACATTGGTTGGCTCTGATGAAAGACCAAAATTGTGTCTTCAAGCGTACCAACATGCACCCCATTGAGTCAGAGTGCAGCGCGTAGCGTTGGGTTGGTGTCGGCGGGTGCCGCGTGATGGTGCGCAGCGGTGGTGGTTCGCAAAAAACCATTGGTTGACTCTGATGAAAGACAAAATTGTGTCTTCAAGCGTACCAACATGCACCCCAATTGAGTCAGAGTGCAGCGCGTAGCGTTGGGTTGGTGTCGGCGGGTTCCGCGTGATGGTGCGCAGCGGTGGTGGTCCGCAAAAATCATTGGTTGGCTCTGATGAAAGACCAAAATTGTGTCTTCAAGCGTACCAAAATGCACCCCAATTGAGTCAGAGTGCAGCGCGTAGCCGCGTGATGGTGCGCAGCGGTGGTGGTCCGCAAAAAATCATTGGTTGGCTCTGATGAAAGGCAAAATTGTGTCTTCAAGCGTACCAACATGCACCCCAATTGAGTCAGAGTGCAGCGCGTAGCGTTGGGTTGGTGTCGGCGGGTGCCGCGTGATAGTGCGCAGCGGTGGTGGTCCGCAAAAAACATTGGTTGGCTCTAATGAAAGACCAAAATTGTGTCTTCAAGCGTACCAGCATGCACCCCAATTGAGTCAGAGTGCAGCGCGTAGCCGCGTGATGGTGCGCAGCGGTGGTGGTCCGCATAAAATCATTGGTTGGCTCTGATGAAAGGCAAAATTGTGTCTTCAAGCGTACCAACATGCACCCCAATTGATTCAGAGTGCAGCGCGTAGCCGCGTGATGGTGCGCAGCGGTGGTGGTCCGCAAAAAATCATTGGTTGGCTCTGATGAAAGGCAAAATTGTGTCTTCAAGCGTACCAACATGCACCCCAATTGAGTCAGAGTGCAGCGCGCAGCCGCGTGATGGTGCGCAGCGGTGGTGGTCCGCAAAAAATCATTGGTTGGCTCTGATGAAAGGCAAATTTGTGTCTTCAAGCGTACCAACATGCACCCCAATTGAGTCAGAGTGCAGCGCGTAGCGTTGGGTTGGTGTCGGCGGGTGCCGCGTGATGGTGCGCAGCGGAGGTGGTCCGCAAAAAATCATTAGTTGGCTCTGATGAAAGACAAAAATAGTGTCTGATGTAACTGATCACTTCCAAAAAAAAAAAAAAAAAAAAAAAAAAAAGGTCTTCAAGCGTACCAACATGCACCCCAATTGAGTCAGAGCGCAGCGCGTAGCGTTGGTTGGTGTCGGCGGGTGCCGCGTGATGGTGCGCAGCGGTGGTGGTCCGCAAAAAACATTGGTTGGCTCTGATGAAAGACCAAAATTGTGTCTTCAAGCGTACCAACATGCACCCCAATTGAGTCAGAGTGCAGCGCGTAGCGTTGGGTTGGTGTCGGCGGGTGCCGCGTGATGGTGCGCAGCGGAGGTGGTCCGCAAATCATCATTGGTTGGCTCTGATGAAAGACAAAAATAGTGTCTTCAAGCGTACCAACATGCACCCCAATTGAGTCAGAGCGCAGCGCGTAGCGTTGGGTTGGTGTCGGCGGGTGCCGCGTGATGGTGCGCAGCGGTGGTGGTCCGCAAAAATCATTGGTTGGCTCTGATGAAAGACCAAAATTGTGTCTTCAAGCGTACCAACATGCACCCCAATTGAGTCAGAGTGCAGCGCGTAGCCGCGTGATGGTGCGCAGCGGTGGTGGTCCGCAAAAAATCATTGGTTGGCTCGGATGAAAGACAAATTGTGTCTTCAAGCGTACCAACATGCACCCCAATTGAGTCAGAGTGCAGCGCGTAGCGTTGGGTTGGTGTCGGCGGGTTCCGCGTGATGGTGCGCAGCGGTGGTGGTCCGCAAAAAATCATTGGTTGGCTCTGATGAAAGACCAAAATTGTGTCTTCAAGCGTACCAAAATGCACCCCAATTGAGTCAGAGTGCAGCGCGTAGCCGCGTGATGGTGCGCAGCGGTGGTGGTCCGCAAAAAATCATTGGTTGGCTCTGATGAAAGGCAAAATTGTGTCTTCAAGCGTACCAACATGCACCCCAATTGAGTCAGAGTGCAGCGCGTAGCGTTGGGTTGGTGTCGGCGGGTGCCGCGTGATAGTGCGCAGCGGTGGTGGTCCGCAAAAACATTGGTTGGCTCTAATGAAAGACCAAAATTGTGTCTTCAAGCGTACCAGCATGCACCCCAATTGAGTCAGAGTGCAGCGCGTAGCCGCGTGATGGTGCGCAGCGGTGGTGGTCCGCATAAAATCATTGGTTGGCTCTGATGAAAGGCAAAATTGTGTCTTCAAGCGTACCAACATGCACCCCAATTTGATTCAGAGTGCAGCGCGTAGCCGCGTGATGGTGCGCAGCGGTGGTGGTCCGCAAAAAATCATTGGTTGGCTCTGATGAAAGGCAAAATTGTGTCTTCAAGCGTACCAACATGCACCCCAATTGAGTCAGAGTGCAGCGCGTAGCAGCGTGATGGTGCGCAGCGGTGGTGGTCCGCAAAAAATCATTGGTTGGCTCTGATGAAAGGCAAATTTGTGTCTTCAAGCGTACCAACATGCACCCCAATTGAGTCAGAGTGCAGCGCGTAGCGTTGGGTTGGTGTCGGCGGGTGCCGCGTGATGGTGCGCAGCGGAGGTGGTCCGCAAAAAATCATTGGTTGGCTCTGATGAAAGACAAAAATAGTGTCTTCAAGCGTACCAAAATGCACCCCAATTGAGTCAGAGTGCAGCGCGTAGCCGCGTGATGGTGCGCAGCGGTGGTGGTCCGCAAAAAATCATTGGTTGGCTCTGATGAAAGGCAAATTTGTGTCTTCAAGCGTACCAACATGCACCCCAATTGAGTCAGAGTGCAGCGCGTAGCGTTGGGTTGGTGTCGGCGGGTGCCGCGTGATGGTGCGCAGCGGTGGTGGTCCGCAAAACATCATTGGTTGGCTCTGATGAAAGACAAAAATAGTGTCTTCAAGCGTACCAAAATGCACCCCAATTGAGTCAGAGTGCAGCGCGTAGCCGCGTGATGGTGCGCAGCGGTGGTGGTCCGCATAAAATCATTGGTTGGCTCTGATGAAAGGCAAAATTGTGTCTTCAAGCGTACCAACATGCACCCCAATTGAGTCAGAGTGCAGCGCGTAGCAGCGTGATGGTGCGCAGCGGTGGTGGTCCGCAAAAAATCATTGGTTGGCTCTGATGAAAGGCAAATTTGTGTCTTCAAGCGTACCAACATGCACCCCAATTGAGTCAGAGTGCAGCGCGTAGCGTTGGGTTGGTGTCGGCGGGTGCCGCGTGATGGTGCGCAGCGGAGGTGGTCCGCAAAAAATCATTGGTTGGCTCTGATGAAAGACAAAAATAGTGTCTTCAAGCGTACCAAAATGCACCCCAATTGAGTCAGAGTGCAGCGCGTAGCCGCGTGATGGTGCGCAGCGGTGGTGGTCCGCAAAAAATCATTGGTTGGCTCTGATGAAAGGCAAAATTGTGTCTTCAAGCGTACCAACATGCACCCCAATTGAGTCAGAGTGCAGCGCGTAGCGTTGGGTTGGTGTCGGCGGGTGCCGCGTGATGGTGCGCAGCGGTGGTGGTTCGCAAAAAACATTGGTTGGCTCTGATGAAAGACCAAAATTGTGTCTTCAAGCGTACCAACATGCACCCCAATTGAGTCAGAGTGCAGCGCGTAGCGTTGGGTTGGTGTCGGCGGGTGCCGCGTGATGGTGCGCAGCGGAGGTGGTCCGCAAATCATCATTGGTTGGCTCTGATGAAAGACAAAAATAGTGTCTTCAAGCGTACCAACATGCACCCCAATTGAGTCAGAGCGCAGCGCGTAGCGTTGGGTTGGTGTCGGCGGGTGCCGCGTGATGGTGCGCAGCGGTGGTGGTCCGCAAAAATCATTGGTTGGCTCTGATGAAAGACCAAAATTGTGTCTTCAAGCGTACCAACATGCACCCCAATTGAGTCAGAGTGCAGCGCGTAGCCGCGTGATGGTGCGCAGCGGTGGTGGTCCGCAAAAAATCATTGGTTGGCTCGGATGAAAGACAAAATTGTGTCTTCAAGCGTACCAACATGCACCCCAATTGAGTCAGAGTGCAGCGCGTAGCGTTGGGTTGGTGTCGGCGGGTTCCGCGTGATGGTGCGCAGCGGTGGTGGTCCGCAAAAAATCATTGGTTGGCTCTGATGAAAGACCAAAATTGTGTCTTCAAGCGTACCAAATGCACCCCAATTGAGTCAGAGTGCAGCGCGTAGCCGCGTGATGGTGCGCAGCGGTGGTGGTCCGCAAAAAATCATTGGTTGGCTCTGATGAAAGGCAAAATTGTGTCTTCAAGCGTACCAACATGCACCCAATTGAGTCAGAGTGCAGCGCGTAGCGTTGGGTTGGTGTCGGCGGGTGCCGCGTGATAGTGCGCAGCGGTGGTGGTCCGCAAAAAACATTGGTTGGCTCTAATGAAAGACCAAAATTGTGTCTTCAAGCGTACCAGCATGCACCACAATTGAGTCAGAGTGCAGCGCGTAGCCGCGTGATGGTGCGCAGCGGTGGTGGTCCGCATAAAATCATTGGTTGGCTCTGATGAAAGGCAAAATTGTGTCTTCAAGCGTACCAACATGCACCCCAATTTGATTCAGAGTGCAGCGCGTAGCCGCGTGATGGTGCGCAGCGGTGGTGGTCCGCAAAAAATCATTGGTTGGCTCTGATGAAAGGCAAAATTGTGTCTTCAAGCGTACCAACATGCACCCCAATTGAGTCAGAGTGCAGCGCGTAGCAGCGTGATGGTGCGCAGCGGTGGTGGTCCGCAAAAAATCATTGGTTGGCTCTGATGAAAGGCAAATTTGTGTCTTCAAGCGTACCAACATGCACCCCAATTGAGTCAGAGTGCAGCGCGTAGCGTTGGTTGGTGTCGGCGGGTGCCGCGTGATGGTGCGCAGCGGAGGTGGTCCGCAAAAAATCATTGGTTGGCTCTGATGAAAGACAAAAATAGTGTCTTCAAGCGTACCAAAATGCACCCCAATTGAGTCAGAGTGCAGCGCGTAGCCGCGTGATGGTGCGCAGCGGTGGTGGTCCGCAAAAAATCATTGGTTGGCTCTGATGAAAGGCAAATTTGTGTCTTCAAGCGTACCAACATGCACCCCAATTGAGTCAGAGTGCAGCGCGTAGCGTTGGGTTGGTGTCGGCGGGTGCCGCGTGATGGTGCGCAGCGGTGGTGGTCCGCAAAAAATCATTGGTTGGCTCTGATGAAAGACAAAAATAGTGTCTTCAAGCGTACCAAAATGCACCCCAATTGAGTCAGAGTGCAGCGCGTAGCCGCGTGATGGTGCGCAGCGGTGGTGGTCCGCATAAAATCATTGGTTGGCTCTGATGAAAGGCAAAATTGTGTCTTCAAGCGTACCAACATGCACCCCAATTGAGTCAGAGTGCAGCGCGTAGCAGCGTGATGGTGCGCAGCGGTGGTGGTCCGCAAAAAATCATTGGTTGGCTCTGATGAAAGGCAAATTTGTGTCTTCAAGCGTACCAACATGCACCCCAATTGAGTCAGAGTGCAGCGCGTAGCGTTGGGTTGGTGTCGGCGGGTGCCGCGTGATGGTGCGCAGCGGAGGTGGTCCGCAAAAAATCATTGGTTGGCTCTGATGAAAGACAAAAATAGTGTCTTCAAGCGTACCAAAATGCACCCCAATTGAGTCAGAGTGCAGCGCGTAGCCGCGTGATGGTGCGCAGCGGTGGTGGTCCGCAAAAAATCATTGGTTGGCTCTGATGAAAGGCAAAATTGTGTCTTCAAGCGTACCAACATGCACCCCAATTGAGTCAGAGTGCAGCGCGTAGCGTTGGGTTGGTGTCGGCGGGTGCCGCGTGATGGTGCGCAGCGGTGGTGGTTCGCAAAAAACCATTGGTTGCTCTGATGAAAGACAAAATTGTGTCTTCAAGCGTACCAACATGCACCCCAATTGAGTCAGAGTGCAGCGCGTAGCGTTGGGTGGTGTCGGCGGGTTCCGCGTGATGGTGCGCAGCGGTGGTGGTCCGCAAAAAATCATTGGTTGGCTCTGATGAAAGACCAAAATTGTGTCTTCAAGCGTACCAAAATGCACCCCAATTGAGTCAGAGTGCAGCGCGTAGCCGCGTGATGGTGCGCAGCGGTGGTGGTCCGCAAAAAACCATTGGTTGGCTCTGATGAAAGACAAAATTGTGTCTTCAAGCGTACCAACATGCACCCCAATTGAGTCAGAGTGCAGCGCGTAGCGTTGGGTTGGTGTCGGCGGGTGCCGCGTGATGGTGCGCAGCGGTGGTGGTCCGCAAAAAACATTGGTTGGCTCTGATGAAAGACCAAAATTGTGTCTTCAAGCGTACCAACATGCACCCCAATTGAGTCAGAGTGCAGCGCGTAGCGTTGGGGTTGGTCGGCGAGTGCCGCGTGATGGTGCGCAGCGGTGGTGGTCCGCAAAAAACCATTGGTTGGCTCTGATGAAAGACAAAATTGTGTCTTCAAGCGTACAACATGCACCCCAATTGAGTCAGAGTGCAGCGCGTAGCGTTGGGTTGGTGTCGGCGGGTGCCGCGTGATGGTGCGCAGCGGTGGTGGTCCGCAAAAAATCATTGGTTGGCTCTGATGAAACCAAATTGTGTCTTCAAGCGTACCAATGCACCCCAATTGAGTCAGAGTGCAGCGCGTAGCCGCGTGATGGTGCGCAGCGGTGGTGGTCCGCAAAAAATCATTGGTTGGCTCTGATGAAGGCAAATTGTGTCTTCAAGCGTACCAACATGCACCCCATTGAGTCAGAGTGCAGCGCGTAGCGTTGGGTTGGTGTCGGCGGGTGCCGCGTGATGTGCGCAGCGGTGGTGGTCCGCAAAAAACATTGGTTGGCTCTGATGAAAGACCAAATTGTGTCTTCAAGCGTACCAACATGCACCCCAATTGAGTCAGAGTGCAGCGCGTAGCCGCGTGATGGTGCGCAGCGGTGGTGGTCCGCATAAAATCATTGGTTGGCTCTGAGAAAGGCAAAATTGTGTCTTCAAGCGTACCAACATGCACCCCAATTGATTCAGAGTGCAGCGCGTAGCCGCGTGATGGTGCGCAGCGGTGGTGGTCCGCAAAAAATCATTGGTTGGCTCTGATGAAAGCAAAATTGTGTCTTCAAGCGTACCAACATGCACCCCAATTGAGTCAGAGTGCAGCGCGTAGCCGCGTGATGGTGCGCAGCGGTGGTGGTCCGCAAAAAATCATGGTTGGCTCTGATGAAAGGCAAATTTGTGTCTTCAAGCGTACCAACATGCACCCCAATTGAGTCAGAGTGCAGCGCGTAGCGTTGGGTTGGTGTCGGCGGGTTCCGCGTGATGGTGCGCAGCGGTGGTGTCCGCAAAAAAATCATTGGTTGGCTCTGATGAAGACAAAAATGTGTCTTCAAGCGTACCAACATGCACCCCAATTGAGTCAGAGTGCAGCGCGTAGCGTTTGGTTGGTTCGGCGGGTGCGCGTGATGGTGCGCAGCGGTGGTGGTCCGCAAAAAACTTGGTTGGCTCTGATGAAAGACAAAATTGTGTCTTCAAGCGTACCAACATGCACCCCAATTGAGTCAGAGTGCAGCGCGTAGCGTTGGGTTGGTGTCGGCGGGTGCCGCGTGATGGTGCGCAGCGGTGGTGGTCCGCAAAAAAATCATTGGTTGGCTCTGATGAAAGACAAAATGTGTCTTCAAGCGTACCAACATGCCCCCAATTGAGTCAGAGTGCGCAGCGCGTAGCGTTGGTTTGGTGTCGGCGTGCCGCGTGATGGTGCGCAGCGGTGGTGGTCCGCAAAAATCATTGGTTGGCTCTGATGAAAGACAAAATTGTGTCTTCAAGCGTACCAACATGCACCCCAATTGAGTC
>VIIQ02000670.1:0-38588 GCA_007449985.2 Desmodesmus armatus
CTGTGGATGCAGCTGTTACTCAGGTATTGGTGCCTGTGCTCAGTCTACAGTGGATGATATGGCTAACACCCTGCAGCATGCCCGTTCAAAGCTTGAAGAAGCACGGGTGCGCATGACTCAGCAAGCGAATGTGCGCAGGCGTGATATCACCTTCTCGGTTGGTGACAGGTGCGTCTCTCGACAGCTAATTTGTCCCTTCCTTCTACAATGCCGCAAGCTCACTGCACGCTGGATTGGCCCTTTGGTGGTGGAGCGTGTGGTTAATCCTGTGGCTTACAAGCTGAAGCTGCCTGAGGCCCTCAAGATCCATCCTGTCTTTCATGTCAGTATGTTGCAACCATGGCGTGAGGATGAGGTGTTCCCGGCACATCAGCCTGCTCTTACCCATCCACCTCCAGTCAATGAGGACGAGAATCGTTTCAAAGGACAGGTTACTGGACAAGCGCACAAGGCGCTATGGTCGCGGTCAGCGCGTGGAGTATCTGGTTCGCTGGCTTGGATATGGCCCCGAGGATGACACCTGGGAGCTTTGGCACACATTGACGATGATTTAGTGGCTGAGTTTGAGGCTTCTCATCATGCAGTCAACCAGCCGGCTGTCGCTCCCCGCAGCTTAAGGCGTCGCAAGCGTTTCCGCCGTAAGTCTCAGCAGCGGGTGTAGCATGGTTTTCTTTCAATGGTATTTATGATGGCTATTTCAATCCCATCCTGGATTTGGCACAATGCTTCACAGTGCTGCTGGTGGCGTATTGGCAAGCGTGGACGTTGCTCAGGGAAGGGGGCATGATGCAGTGATTAAGCCGTTGATTAGTATATATTAGTCAATCCTTAGATAGCCAACCACTTCCCAGTGTGAAAATGTGTGACTGCCCTATCTCTGCTTTATGCAGGCCAAGGTTGGCATCACACTCCATGATCCCTCCAACATCATCATCATGCAGTCACAGCTTGAGAGGGCCTTTGACAAGTGGCAGTGGATTGTGCTACCAGAGGGTCCTGATGATTACAAGGTGGTTGAGTGGCAGTAGCCCTGGTGATGAAGTTAGTCACTTAGTGCCCATGTGTGCTGAGCAGTTGCCTGCATGCAGAGCCTAAAACAGTCAAGTACTTGCAGCACTACCTAGCAGCCGTGCACCAGGTAGATCACTCGATGTGTCGAGTTGCAAGATGAATGCCCCTCCTGGTATCCCATGCCAGCTTCCATGCAGCCCACACTATAGCAACACCTGGATGACCAAGGTGTTTCTGACAGCAAGGGCTGATCTAAGGAACACCACTGTCAATGCATATTTGCTGCTGTAGGTCCATGTTCTGTACCCTCCTTTTCTGGATGACCCAAGGCAGCAGTACATCTCTGGCAACGCTGGCAAGAGCATACGATGGCAAGACATCCATGGTGGCAAGCTCAAGCTGCCACGCTTGGCTCGCCCATCGCGCCGCCTGTGTGGCTTCCATGCTGCCCTTGCAATCCAGAATGCAGAGATCCAAGATGGGTTTCCAAAGGCAGTGTTGTTTTGCCCGACACAGCGTGGGGCTCACCAAATTGTGATAAGCAGCTGATGCAGCAGTTCTTGAATAGCTTAGATTTGTGTGGTGCACGGCGCCTGCAGATGTCAGAGGGAGCAGAGGATGACAGCGTGGATGAAGCAGACATGTAGTGCATGACCTCCACAATGGCAAATGTTTCGGGTGTGGGCACGTCTGGTCCTGTCGTGCAGGCTCGTCAGGCCCAGCACATCCTTGCACAGCACAGCATAGCACGGCGCTTCACTGGAAGGTGCCGGCAGAATGATGGTTGGATTCATTCATTGTGCAAGGCTGCTTGGCACAGGGTGGTGCTGACGTCTTCTGGTCACTGCTTGGCATAGCAAGTGCAGTTTGTCTTGCTGACATGTGCTATAGCGTGTTGCTAAGTGCAATGTCCCGTTGACTGGAATGCGCCTGGGCACAATGTGTTGCTGTGTGCCAAGTGCAGTCCTACTCGGCACAATGTGTGTTTGCTGGTTGGCATGCCATTCCTTATGGGGTGCGGCTGGGCACATGGTGCTATTGGAGTGTGTTTGTGTTTGTGTCAAGTGACCAAGGCATCGCCTCATGATCCAGGGAACTTTTGCGTGACGAAGGCACCAAATCATGGAATGATCGCAAGCCTGCACTGTGACCTCTAGGTATAAATATGCTTTTGCTACCAAACCATGTTGGCAGCTCACAACACTGCTTTGCTCGCAGTTTGAGATAGTGTGGCTGGCCTCCAACCAGTGAGCCAACTTATTTTCCAATGCATTACATGAAATGCCAATTACTGACCCTATTATCCGTGAGTAGGGGGAGGGGAATCTTTACAAGAATGCAGAGTTAGATTTCAGGTTCGGAATCGAGATAATTCACGAGATGGTGATCCCCGCCGAGCCCACGAGCGAGCCAGTGCCCACTTGATTGGTTGTTTAAAAAGCTGTTCTGGCGAGAGTGGCAGGAAAGTATGTGAATCTGCATGGCTGCGAAAATGATTGCATGCAAAAAGAATTCTCCTAAGAAGCGGTATGTGGTTCATGACGACCACACAGTCTTACATTGTCCAGAACTTCAAGTGCTGGCAGCAAAGCGGACGCGCTTGGCCCTCCCGCCTCCACCCTTCCTGCTTGCGGGCCCCTCAGCAGCATCACCTTGTTCCCCTCCTCCCTTCCCTGCGGTGCGCTGGCCTGCACTCTGCTTGGCAACGTTTCTGCTGCCTTTCTTCTGCTCGACCCTTCCCGCGCCCGCTGCACTAGTGCTGGCACCTTGGTCGGCTGGCACGCTGTGTCCTGCTGCAGACTTGGTCACCCGCACAAAACCATCGCAGCTCTCTTGGAAGCCATAGTTGTGGGTGACACACATGATCTGGCATGCGGAGCCCCTGTCATGCGCCAGTTGGTGCAGCAGTGCAGACGCACGCGCCTGGTTCACCTGCGCAAACATACAACATACATGACACCCCTCTAACCACAATACTCAAACAGTTGAAGCTGGCTGATGTCACATACAGCGGTTCCATCAAGACAGATAAAACCCTGTACGGCAGTCCGATGGGTGGTAGCCGGCTAGCAAAACACAGCCCCAACACTCAATCATCCGAGATCCAAACTTGGAACTTTGCAAAACCCAGCCCCAGAATGCACCTCGTCTAGTGCTGCATCCACTTCATCCAGCAGCAGCAGCCCACATGCACCGCCTGTGCGCGCCACTGCTAGCAGCATTGCCAGCGACACCAGCGTGCGCTGACCACCCGACAGCTGGCCTAGGTTGATGTGCCAGCAGGAGTCCTCTGCTGCTGCTGTTGGGTCTGATGGTGTGGGTACTGCCTTGTCCTGCAGCCGACGGAACCGGGTGGCAGATAAACACACAGCAGCATGTACGGCAATCAGGCAGTGTCTGTTGTGTTGCTGTAACCTTGCGTAGATGGGAACAGGCATGCATCTCAGGGACTGACATCAGCATCATGCTCAACCGCTTGTGTCAGGGGCCCACGACCTAGGCGACAAGGATGCCATTGCTGTGTGTCGACAGAGGGAGTACTTGGATACATGCAAGCTCTGTGTGTGAAGGTGTCTTGTCGCGCTCTGCCCTGGCAACCCACAAGTTGACAACCCACCCACCTGAACTGCAGGCCCTCATGTGCCTGGCTGCCTGTCCTGACCAGCTGCAGCTCCAGGGAAGGCAGCAGGCTGCTGCAGAGTTGACGGAAGCCGGCTGCCACATCCTCATAGACAATGTCGTTTGCAGCATACACCTGCATGGAACAGTAGCACATGCAGTGGCTTGCTCAACCCCTTCCTTGAATGCTGTCTATTGGAGGAGAGCCTGTCAGCATGCAATCTGTGAAAACTCCACACCTGAAAAAGGTGTTCAACAAGATAACAGCTGCTGGTCTCAAAGAGCAATGCTTTTGCTGGCTGTGCTGAGCACTGCACAACGGGTGAAAGCTGAATGCACAGCCGTTTCAGGCATAGCCTAAGGGAGTGTTGCACCCCTCGCACACACCCTCCCATAGGACAGCCGCACCTGCTCTGCAGCTCCTGAAACTGCGCCCTCCAGTGCAGCTGCTGCCGCCTTGAGTGCATCAGACTGCTTGTTGAACTCTGCCACCTGCCCCAGCCTGGCAGCCAGTGCGTCCTGCAGGTGCAGCACAGTTGCAGCGCAGGTCCTAGGATGGCAGTACAGTTTGAGAGAAAGAAGAGCACGATTGGCTGTCGCTGGCTCAGCAGATCCCCACAGCAGCACCATACCAGCTTCACACACCCTCACGCTGGGCGCAGCTATGATGAGAATTCATGAAATCTGCACATGTAGACAAGCAGCACATGCGCACCCTTTGAGTTGCATTGTGTTGCAACAACACTGCTGCTCATGCCTCCAAACTACTAAAGCGAAGCTTGCATGTTCCCTCAGCATCAAGAACCAGCTCACACCACAGCATGTCCCAGCAATGCAGCGCTGCACCCACCTTCTGACCAGGCAGCAGTTCAGGCACATCTAGATCCAGCAGCTTCCTCTGCACCTGCCGGGCGCTCCTGGTCAGCTGCTGTAGCTGCGCACTTGTCAGCACTGCAGTTGCTCCTGCTGCAGCTCCTGCTGCTGGTGCAGGGCTGCCGCCCTGCCTACCACCTGGCGCTGCACCAGCAATCTCTGGGTTGTCACTGAAGGTATGCACTGCATCTGTCCTGCTGAATTCCTGCACAAGCTGCTTGCACTCCTGCTTCGCCTTTTGTAGGACTGGCGCTGCAGCCTTAGTTGACATTGCTGCCTGCGCCAGCTGTTTCTGTGCTGCCTTCAGCTGCTGCTCTGCTGCCCGCACCTGCTCCTCAAGCTGACCTGCCTCCTGCTGCAGCCTGTGCAACTGCTGTTGCAGCGTGTGCGCGGCTGCTGCTTCTGCCTCCTGCTGCTGTTTGAGTTGGTGCAGGGCCTGAAGGCAGGACTGCAAGGCCTCCTGCTGCTGCTGGGGGTCCATGGTGCCAGTCAGCCGCACCTCCAGGGCTTCTATGCATGCTGACAGCTCCTCAGCCTGCATTCAGCAGCAGAGCAGGAACAGCAGTCAAATGGTCCACATGTCACAGGGACCCCAGTAGGGGATAAAGCTGGTCAAAGGCATGGATGCGCCAGCCTCAATGACTGCAGACGGATCCACATTTGACATGTGTGGTGCAGTGAGCTGGTGACTGCTGCATGCATGTGCCCATGCAAGGCCAGCGCAGCAGCCCTACGGCTTTTCAACTGCATGGAAGATGTCAGATATGTGCAGGTATGCAGCACCATGTGGGGCACTGGCAGCAACAGTGCAAACCTGCAGAGAAGGGGTCAAAGGCGCTGCCTGCTGCATCCTGACTCAGCCCACCTGCTGCTGTGCTTCCTCCAGCTGCTGCTCTGCTGCCTTCACAGCAGCAGCAGCCTCATGCGCCTCCTGCCGCAACTGCTGCAGCAGCACAGAAGAAGCTGCCCTGCCTGCAGCGCCACCCTGAGACCCCCGCCTGCCAGCAACACCAAGTCCTGTGCTGCTGCCTGCAAGGTGCGGCCCAAGCGCTGCCTGATACTGCAGCAGCCGCTGCTGCAGGCTAGCACTCCTCTCCTCCAACTCCTGCAGCAGCTGCTGCTCCTGCTGCGACGCAGCAGCAGCTGCCGTCGCCTGTGCCTGCGCTGCATGCAGCTCGTGCAGCAGTTGCTGTTGGTGCTGTGCGCCTGCCAGCTGCACCTCTGCTGCCATGCGCTGCTGCTGCAGTTGCTGCGCCGTCGCTTCAGCAGCCCTCAGGTGCTGCAAGCATACTGACAGCTGCTGTGCTGACTCATCCCGGCGGTGCTTGTTGGCCCAGTAGGTCCTAGCATAGCTGCCAGAGGAGCCTGCCCACCCGCCTGACATGGAACCCTTGCGGCTCACTGTACCCTGCATGCACAAACAGCAAGGCGCCTGGTCAGCATGCCAGCAAGCACCAGCTTGTAGTTGGCAGCAAGCGTCTGATGGCACCATTTTTGCACTTCAAGGCTCACAAGCATCAGCAGGTGTGCTGTTTGTGTACTTATGCAAAGCTGTCACATGTCATGGGAGCACACACCATGACAGGAGCCGTTGACACCCTCAGAGCACAAGCTGGGTGTCATGTTGATGTAGCACACAGCAATGGCACAGCAAGCTCCCACATCAACCCACCTGCACTGTCACTGAAGGCAGCCCAAACTGCTTGATCAGGGCAGCAGCAGTGACATCATCAGCAGCAATGACCAGGCTCCCAAACGCCCTCAGCAGCGCAGGCCTGTGCACAGCATCAGACTCCAATAGATCCAGCGGCAGCCTTACTGCCTGCTCCCCCAGCTGCCGCTGCGCTGCCCGCTGCTGATGCTGCATGTCCTGCACTGACAGATTATATAGTGGCCAGATCTTCATGCGTCCGCCGCCGCCAGCACCCCTGCTGCCCCCTGCCCCTCTTGCAGCAGCTGCAAGCAGTGTGTTGGCCTCCTGCACTGTGGGTGCCACGAGTGTCTGCAGCACTGCAGGCCCTGCTATGACAGGCAGAGGGGTCAGCAGCTGCTCCAGCTGCTGTGGGGTCAACCCCAGTGCAGCAGCACTTTTGAGCCTGAAGCAGGCGTGCAGTGGCACTGTCCTGCATCGGCTGCCCAGCTGTGCAAGCAAATTGCCGGTGGCGGGAGGGGTGAGTGGACGCTCTGCTGCTTGCATCTGCATCTGCAGGCGGACCTGCTGCTGCTGCAGCTCCTGCAGCTGCTGCATGTGTGCCTGAGCAGCACTTTGCGCAGCTGCTGCGTCCGCGGCTGCTGACGCTGCAGCACAATCGGCCTCTGCTGGTGTGGTGGGGTGTGCTGGGGGGTTGGCAGGTGCTTCGGGGTTGTGCTGGTGAGGTGGTTGGGTGCCAGCTGCGGCAGTGGCTGCATCCTGCAACTGCTGCTGCAGATGCTGTACCATGCCATGAGTCAGTTGCACATCCTGCTGCCTTGCTGAGATCTCCTCCTGCTGCTGGTGCACTTCTGCAGCAGCTGTGCTGGCATGCACCTGGGCTTGCTCTGCCTGCTGCTGCAGCGCAGCTGCTGCGTCTGTGCTGGACTTGGCGGCCGCTAGGTTGGCAGTGAGACGCGCTGTCTCCTGCTGCTGGGTTGAAAGCCTCTGCTGCAGCTGCTGACACCGGCCTTCCTGCTGCTGCAGCAGCTGCTGCTTCTGCTCTAGCTATGTGGCCCAGTCAGCGCGAGCAGCAACAGCAGCTTGGATGCTGCTAGCATCTGCTTCTGCAGCAGCAATGCGCTGCACAAGGCTGCTGCTGCTGGGGCTGCTGCCAGTGGTATGTTCAGCGCACGTGTTAAGCTGTGCAAGCACCTCAGCTTGCTGTGTGGCAAGGGCACGGTGCCGTGATGCTAGCTGCTGCAGCTTGTCACCACAAGTAGTGAGGGCACCCTGCAGCATTGAGCACACACAGCTTTTGACAGTGCCCTTGCTGCGCTTTGCCCCAATGGGGCAGCCACACAGATTGAATTGCAGCGTACCGACCGGCTTGCATCTCGGGGCTCTAGAGAGGGTCACATGGTCTCCTCGCATACTGGGCAACTGTGCATGTGTCAGCACTGCTGCAGACAGTTGGACGGCCGTGGTGTTCCCATTGTGACTTGCCCACTACAAGGTGCAAGGACAAATCATGCAAAAACCTGGATACCACGCATGCCTTACCTCCTGTTGCTGCTCCTCTTGTTGCCGCTCTTGCAGCTGCTGCCCCAGCTGCTGCTGCCGCCGCTGCAGGCCACACATCAGCTCCTGCACTTGCTGCTCTAGCTGCTGCTCAAGCTGTGCTGCCTCAGCTGCTGCTTTGAAGGCAGCGTTCTCAGCTGCCACACTTGACTGCACCTTGCTTATGTTTGACTGGATGTCTTTCAGGGCCTTGTGGGTGCGGGTGATCTCCTGCCGTGCTGCTGCTGTCTCCTGGTTCCAGCTGCATGCATAGTCACAATCAACACAACGGTTGTGCAATGGTAACAAAGCGCAAGCCACGTAACCAACACCATGCACAAGTATCAAGCACAGTTCTGTAGAAGGACAGGCTTTGATGTGGCACTATTTGTGCACCCCGGACATGTACACACATCCAGTTGGTTGGTCAGCTGTGCAAGGATACTGGTCATGTTGCCCTGCACATGTCACCAGCATGCAAAGGTTCCCTACCTGCTGAGCCCGCTTGCTCCTGCCACCAACTGCGCCAGGGCTTGAGCATCTGGAGCAGGCACAGCGCAGCATGCACAGGGTCAGCGGTGCAAAGAGGTGTTGCCAACAGCATGTCAGAGACCATTGCACCATCCCTACTTTGTGACTGCTACGTTAGGGGTGGGACTTGTGAGCTTTGTCAGGATCTCACTTGATGGACCTGTAAGCAGGGATGCAATGACAGTCACACTTGCATGAATGAGACGGTGGCGCTCTTGCTGCTGGGGCTGTGCAGGGCCCACCGCAGCACAGCCGCTGATAGGGACGATCATGATGACACCAGCAAGGAGAGCCAGCATAAGCTGTGTCACGGGCTGGTTCAGTGAACTCACTGTTGCTGTCGGACAGTCCAGTGACGGCTGCCTGCTGGATGACTGTGGTGCTGTCTACCACGATGCCGCGTGCCTTCAGGAAGTCCTGCCGTGCATGTGCAGGGTGCCGAGTGATGGTGAAGTACAGCTGCTGGTCGGTTGATGCTATTGATGTGGCAGTACCGACCCCAGCCTCACAATACACTGCTGGACATGGAGATGCTGCCACTGTGGCACACTTGTGGGCGCAATTGTGGTGGTACTTGGGTGAGCCAAGCAGGCGTGCTTCAGGCACTGAAAGCACTGAGTGCATGTCAAACAGCAGCTTGTTGACAGCCGAGTGGAAACGGCTGAGATCCTGTGAAAGTTTGTTGCACCAACCTTGACTTGTGTGGCAGTCTTGTTTCTGCTGTCGATCCTGTAGCTGCGTGTGCCGTCACTGTTGAGGCACGCCTCCAGCAAGTGGGTGGTCCTGCCTCGATTGATGTGCAGGCGCATCTCTGGCCTCTGAACAGCAAGTGACAACGCCATCAGTCAGTTGCTGAATGCTGCAGCACCCCAAGCTGCTTCGCCACCCGCTGGATGCTTGCCCACCTGCGATCCACCCTCTGTGCTGGTGACATCATGCAAGCTGCGGCCGGTGAGCCTCAGCGTCCCGGGGCTGCCTCCACTTGCAAAGCACCGCTGGCAGCTAGCAAAGCCCTGGTCAAAGCTATGGCAGCATTACAGCCTGTCCGTTTTGTCTGGAAGCTGTCGAAGGACCACCAAGCAGCGCTAGCAACAGCTACCAATGTCAGACAGCTGGAGAACGTCTGGATGAGTGACTGGTTGCCGCAGAACGACTTGTTGGGCCACCCCAGCGTACGGGTGTTTGTGACACAAGGCGGATACCTCAGTATGGGGGAAGCAGCATACCACGGTGTGCCCGTGCTGGGATTGCCCTTCATCCCAGGCCAAGCAGAGCTGATTCGGTTCGCGTACGACCAAGGGCGTGCTCTGTTTGTCTCGACCAAGGAGCTGGAGCGAGGGAAGGTGGCACACACTGTACAGGCGCTGCGGCGGCTTCTAGCAGACAGCAGCTTCCGAGCAGCAGCACAGGTGGTGAGCAGGAGGCTCAAGGCAGTACAGCGGCCGTACAAGGAGCTAGCAGCCGACTGGGTTGAGTATGCTGCTGCTGTCAAGGAGGATGGGCCCTTCCTGCATCCAGTGAAGGTGACGCAGAAGTGGTACCAGCAAGCAATGCTGGATGTGCTGCTGCTGTTGGGAACAACAGCAGCGCTGGCAGTACTGCTGGGGTGGAAGCTGCTGGTGCGCCCAAGTGCTGAAGAAAGAAGTCATCAGTGGGCAAAGAAGCATGCAGAGGAGTGTGTGCCGCCGTTGCAGCAATACTTGGAGGCGGCTGGAAGCAGCAGCGGCTGTAGTGACGAAGGCTTGTGATAGAGCTGGCTCATGTAGCGTGTGCTACATCACATGCTGGCATGTGCCGCTTGGCATGCCAAGGCCAGTGGCGCAAGTCATGATGAGGGGACGCTGACGTGCTGCTTGTTAATATATGGCACTGTGCTGATTAGGCTCATGCACAGGGTCTGCTGGCAGTGTTTGATCTTTCAACTGTGTAGATTGCAGTAGAGATCGCCTGGCAGGGTCCTTGTGAAATCCCATGATTTGTGCATATTGGAAGCATGACACAGCTGAGGGGAGCGTGATAGCAACAGACAAGAGTTACCGCAGTGTAGGGTGCACATGAACACCACAGTCGAGACACAGCCAGCCATCACTGCTGCTGCCCAAACCAGATTGTCACATGTGACATCAAGCACATGGCCTGCTTCCGAAGCAGGCCGGCAAGTACGGTAGGCTCAAACAACACATGGCATGAGGCTGCGGTGAGAAGGATGCTGTGCAGCATCAATCCTGGCAGCAAAGGCATACTGCTGCAGCAAATGCATCCAAAGAAGCACCGACCCAGCACGGGGACCAGCAGTCCCAGCAGTACCCGACATAAATAGCATGCCATAAATAGCAGGCCACTGATGGCGGCCCAGACACAGCACGTCCACTGCATTCCTGCAGGCGGCGGGCATGCAGGTCACCAACAAATTAAAATGCACTGTGATGTGAAATGCCCGGCAGATGTAATCTACATGTTGTGCGCTCCAAGGTGTGGAGGCAGATCACTGCCAGTAACATTCGGAACTGGAAGCTGACAGGACATATCGTACAAAGCAGGGGGTTCAGCAAACTTATGGATGAACACATTGCTGTGTTCATGAGAGAAAAAATTGCTGCAAAACAGTGAGATTGTGACGCTGCAATGCGCAACCACCCTGCCTACAAGCGCACACACCTGCATCACTGCAGCTACACCTTGCAGCGTACAAACAGACTGGCAGCATGCAGACAAAGGGCCTGCTCTAGCCTTGCCGGAAGCAGACGATACCGTGACATGCAGCATAAAAGCTGAGAAACAAGGCTGCGCGGTCTCGTGCTCTCATGCATGGCCCCCTTCCTACACACACTCGCCTGTCCCGTCCCCTTCCTGCCAATCAAAAGTGCCCCAAGGACAGCACTCATGATCATGCTGAACGTCAATCTGATGACGCTTATGGCATTATCCCCCCCCCCCAACCCACACACACAGGGATTACGTCACTGTTGCTTGCCTATCTAGTAGGACAGCCTTAGTGAGCTTGCTTGTATCCAAGTACTCCCTCTGTCGACGCACGCACGCACGCACGCACGCACGCACGCACGCACGCACGCACGCACGCACGCACGCACGCACGCACGCACGCACGCACGCACGCACGCACGCACGCACGCACGCACGCACGCACGCACGCACGCACGCACGCACGCACGCACGCACGCACGCACACACACACACACACACACACACACACACACACACACACACACCCCACACACACAACGCTGCCAGGGTGGCCGCGGCTGGCAGCTGCACAGAACAGCGCTGCTGAGCGCTTGCACCCCTGCTGAGGGCTGCAGCAGTCCGTGCAAGCACCCCAGACTGCAGAGGACCAGCCAAATGCAGCACGTGGCTGGCTTCAAGGGCCGTTGCTGCTGCTGCTGCTGTCTGTGCAGGCGTCTGTTGACCTGCTGGCATGACAAAATCTTCTGTCGCTGCTTGTGCTGCCTGTGCTGTTGCACGCAGCCGAGCTGCTGTTACAGCCTGTGCTGCTGCATGCAGCCGAGGTGCTGCCACGACCTCTGTTGACAGCTGCATGGATTGCTGCTGGGCGCTTGACCTGCTGCTGCCGCTATGATTGCCAGCTGCAGCAGCCGCAACAGCAGCAGCAGCAGCACCACCACCATCATCACCAGATCCTCTAGATGACGATGCCACCTGCTGCCTTGGAAACTTCTGACGCGTTGCTGCTAGCAGCAGCGCTGCTTGTGCTGCAGCCTCAGGCTCTGCTGCTGCCTGCATCTCTGCTGCCATCTGTGCCGGCAGCTGCACAGACTGACGCTGCTGAATGGTGTCACCGCTGCTGGAGGCTGCAGCAGTCTGTGCCAGCACCCCAGACTGGTTAAGCCCAGACAAACGTGGCACGTGAATGTCTCTGAGGGCCCCTGCTGCTGCTGCCGTCTGTGCAGCCACCTGCTGACCTGCTGGCAGGAAAAGCTGTGCGGTCGCTGCTTGTGCTGCCTGTGCACGCAGCCGAGCTGCTGCCACAACCTCTGCTGACAACTGCACGAATTGCTGCTGCTGAACGCTTGGCCTGCTGCTGCCGCTGCCAACAAGCGGCTTGTAGCCTGCAGTACCCGCAGCAGCAGCACCACCAGATCCTCTGGAGGATGCAGCAACAGCAGCAGGATTGGCTCCTGCAGCTGCAGATGCCGCATTGGCGGCTGCAGCCAAGGTGGCATTGCGCTTCAGCTGCAGGACCAAGCTGCTAATGCTGCAGGGGATGGTCTGCTGCCAGGCAGGACTGCTGCCACGCCCGCTGCTGCCTGCTGCTCAGAGTGGTGCTGCTGGGCACTTGGACCCCTGCTGTTGCTGCTGGGTGCAGCCGACACTCTCAGCGCGGTCTCATGCAGAGGCCCATCCTGGAAGGGTAGCACAGGGTAACCTGTCGATGCTGCTGCTGCTACTGCAACCTGCTGAATGTTTCCTGCTACCTTCGAGGCCTCCTGCTGCTTTGCTGATGCCTCCGAGTGTGGGGTTGGTACAAACCGAGAGGGCACTGAGAGGGCTGCAGTTGCTGCTGATGCTGCCAGCCGGGCTGCATGGGACACAGAAGCACCACCTCGTGGTAACACAGAGGCCAGCAGCTGCCCTGGCTGCTGAGCTGGTGCAGCAGATGCTGCAGGCAGCAGCGAGAAAGCTGCAGGCACCCTGCAGCTGCCCGCAGCTGTCGCAGCACCGCTGCCACCACCACTATAGCCTGCAACAGCAGCTGCCAGACATGCCTGTTGTCCTGCGGAGGCATCTGCAAAGGCAGGGGCTGCGGCCTTGGCTGCGAGAGGACCGGGCCCACCATGCTGACCTGAGGGTGCTGCTGCCACAGGCGCCAGGCTGCCGCCAGAGGGGACTGCTGCCAGGGCTCCAAACACAGCGTCCTGCAGCCTGCCGGGCCCATCAGGACAGCGTAGCACAGGGGGGAGCGGTCAGGACCCCTGCTGCCGCCACCTGCTGACCATTTGTTGCTGCCTGTGCCACCGCCTGCTGCGCTGCTGCGTCCTGCTGTCTCGCTGCTGCGGCCCATGCTGCCGCCTGCTGCAACCCTGCCAGGGTTTACGGCAAAGGCCGGGGTGCTGCTGCTGGTGGTGCTGCAGCCAGCTTTGCTGCTGCGTGCTGCTGTGTTGGCGCTGCCTGGGATGCTGCTGCATCAGAGGCTTGCTTACTGCTTTTCCTGCCGCGCGCACGGCGACCATGCGCAGCTGCGGCAGGGGATGCAGCAGCAGCAGCAGCAGCAGGCGGGGCTGCTGCTGGCTGCATGCTGCTCTTTGAGGGGGTTGAGCTGGCCCTGCCGCCAGCACGCTGGCTGCCCAGCACGCTGCCCGATGCATCGCTGGCAGCTGCAGCAGCGTGGGGCATGGACCTCTTGGTGGAAAGCCTTTTGAGCAGATCTGCCAGCGTCAGCCTCTCTTCGCTTCCGTCAATGAAAAACCGTCTAGTAACGCGCCCATCTGCAGGAGACGCGACAACAGCAGGGCATGCACACGGCCAGGGAGTGTTGGCGGTCATTCAAGTGGTGGCATGATGGTGTACTGGAGGAAGGTCGACCTGCAGTATTACTGATGTAGTACATCAGTGAGCGCCTGTCATCAGCGTTGAGGCTACTAGCCACCTGGTGGGTGGTGTAAACATGTCCACACGCAACCTTGGGAGTCCGCTGTTCCTCCAATTGTGGCGCTGGGCATGCACATCAGGTGCAAAGTGCTGCCAAACAAAAGCCCCACACAGTCAAAGAGGGTGCATACCACCACCTGCAGCCATGGGTGTGTTCTGGACATGGTTCCTGGCGTTGGCATGGCAACAAAGGTAGATCCTCACCTGGCAGCAGCAGCTCTGACAGCCCGTCTGTGCGGGCCAGACTAGCCGCAGGCAGAGTATTGCCAAGCTGTTGGTTGAGGGTGTGCTGCATGTAGGCAGCATCTTGGGGGTCGGTAAACACGTAGTGTTGCCAGTTGGTGAGGACTCCATTGAAGAACACCTGGACAGTCTTCATCTCCTGGTGGTGCAGGCCTGCGCAGGCGCTAGCTGTCCTGCAGACATACACACAGGATCAGCACACGCCCCGACAGGGCACAGTGAGTCACCCTCGTACTCCATCAGCGTCAGCATTTGACACGGGACTCCGATATGGCCCTGCAGGTGTTGGCCTGCGGTCAATGCTGCTATCAGGATGCTGCAGGACAATTCCTGCAGGTTGAGGGAGGGTACAGAAGCATGTGGGGCTGTGCGCATGCTGTGCTGGAGCCACCGTGCTGGCAGTGCGTGCGGAGGAACATGCTGACGTCAAAGCCAATGAAGACGCAGCTAGTCTCAAACTGCTGCCGAGGCACACCTGTGTGCAGGCAATGCCCTCTGTCACAGCTGCGCACAGCAGCACACCAGCGCCTCTCCCCACGTGTAGACACACCTGCGAGGTGCATGTAACAGCGACCTGGTCACTCACGCTTGTCATAGCTGCCCGAATGACGGTTCTTACTGTCGTCATGCACCACCAGGCATGCAACTTCCCCTTGTTTTGCGCACTGTTTGTGCGCAGCACTTCCGGACAACCCATGGCCAGGTGTGCTGGCCACCGTGCAGAACGCCTTTCAGACGTGACATGCTGCATAGAAGTGCTGACCAGCCGTGTTTGTGCGTATTCACGGCCAGTGGAAAGCTGTTTACCTCCCCACTGCTTGCCAGCAGCACCCAGCTGTGTTGCCTGCAATTGGCCTGCTGCGTGCCACAATCGCCCGCTTGCGGCAGTGATCGGTACCAAAACCAACACAATATGTCTGGTGTCGCCTTTGTTGCGCCACCAAGGCTCTCTGTCCGCACAGAACGTACCTGCTGCCAGGAGCCTTGCCTCCAAGTTCTGGGCGTCCTGGGGCCGTGGCAGGCCTCAAGCATGCGTCCTGCAAGCAATCAATGTGCAAGCAATCAATGTGCAATAGGTCGATTTAGCCTGGGCATCCAGCACGTCCGCCGGCTGGGCAGTGAGACTGGGCCAGGGACAACAAGGGATCCCTTGCCTCTGACGCCAGGTCTGGTCTACGGTGCTGATCCTGAGCGTGATCAGTCTTTTATTGATAGCCACTTTGATGTCATGGCTTCTGAGGGCCCCAGCGTCGACGGTGCAGTCCAAGGTTGGTCAGAGTCGTCAGGTGAGGATGCGGAATGAAATGAAATGAATCGCTCACACCCACAAAGGGAAATTGCGCATTCTGGTTTCCCCCTATCGTCGGGAGCATTGGGGTTCAGCTGGTTTCACCTGGCATGTTACTTTCGTTTCTGCTGCTCATCTCATTGCAATGTCTTCGTTCATGTGAACAGTATTTGCTGGAGCAGTTGGCAGCCCAGGGAAGCAGGACTTGCCCAATGCTGGCGGAGGTCAGAGCGTTCACTGAAGTTATCTGAGACGATTGGAAGCTTTTCTAGAGGTGCTAGGTAGCCTAAAGAAACTTGAGGCAAGAGCAACGAGCAGCGCTCGAAGACACTCCTGTTTGCTGGACAGCATTCTTCAGTAGCAGCTCTGGAACCCAGGTTTGCTTCCGTCAACGTTGCAGGAGCCCTGTCAACACAACAGAACATATTGGAATGCGTAGAAATGATCATCTCATGTCCATGCATGGGCGTCTTCGTGCTGCAGGAAGCAGGATGGCTGCAGCAGTAGATGCAGCAGAGGAGCGGAAGGCACTGGACGCCAAAATCAGGGAGGTGGAACAGCAGTTGAAAGGGGCCACAGGAGACAAGGAGGTGGCACTACAGCAACGCCTGGCAGCGCTGGAGCAACGCCTGGCAGCGCTGGAGCAGCAGAAACTGTTGCTGATGACTGCTGAGCAGCAGTCAGGTGCGACTGGTTGGGCACACAGCCAGGGTGCTGGTCTCCTAGTGGCCAACCTTTTACTTTTTGAGCAAATGTTCTACAGAGAACTCCATTTCCGAGCAAGGTTTCAGCAGAGCAGGTCTGCAAGATGAGACAGCAGCAGCAACATGCTGCCCCGAGGCTGTTGCAGCAGCTGGTAGCATGCTGTAGGGTGGTACCACATTATATGCAACCTGCAGACCCAGCATTGCATTCTTCTGCTTGTAAATCAACGCGGACTCAGTGCAGCAGCAGTCTTTAGCTTCAAGATTGGCGAAAGCACCTGCATTTGGCAACGTGTCAGCTACCACAGGATCACCAAGGTTGTGGAGGGCTGAGGCATAATGGAAGAGTTCCAGAACAGCCCACAGCCCCTGCACTTCACTGCATTTGTGGTTGTCACTTTGCTATGTGCCCTGCCCCTGTGTCCTTGCATGTACCCCTTGACCTCATCTGCGCATGATCCACAGCAGCAGCAGGTGAGATGGTGCAGGACTTTGTCATGGCCCTTGTGACAACCTGCTTGTGCATCCATGCTTGACTTTTGCCGCGCAACATCATATGCTAGGTGCCAGCTGCTGGTGCTCAACCTGACTTTGCACAGAAGCTCTGCAGCGCCTGCTCTGCATGCCCTTGTTCAAACAGCGACCATGTCTTGACCTTCGCTGCATGGCTTGCCCCCCACATCCTTGATGCACCCTGCCTGCCTGGCTTCTTCCATTGTCCCACAGCAGCAGCAGGTGAGTGATACAAGGTCTTCTTGCAACCTGGAAACAGCGCATTGCCTGCGCACCACCATATGCAATACGCCAGCACCTGGTGCTCGAATTGACTAGCAACACCGGTTTCTTGAGTATGCAATAAGGATGGTAAGCAATGGCATCATCAGCATTCACCGCTTTCTCCTGTACGTTGTCTGGCAAGTATTTGCCTGCCATTGCCGTCACGTGCATTCAGCGACTAACCTGGCATGTCTGTCTTTGCATCGTGCAGTTGGTGCAGTTGGGCTTTCCGAGATCCTCAAGGAGCAGCAGCAGCAGCGGTACCTATTGGAAACCGTGAAGGAACAGCAGCAGCAGCAGCACACTGAGCAGCAGCAGCAGCACACTGAGCAGCAGCAGCTGCTGACCGAGCAGCAGCAGCTGCTGACCGAGCAGCAGCAGCTGCTGACCGAGCAGCAGCAGCTGCTGACCGAGCAGCAGCAGAACTACCAAGGGCTCATGTTGGATCTTTTTCACCCCACATCCTCTATCGCCAGCAGCAAGGAGCTCAAACGCTATCGTGACGGGGCGTTGGTGTTTTACTATGGCTCCAGCTCCTACGCAGGATACACATGCATGGTCACAGGCATGGAGTGCAGTGCGGGGGAGTTGGTGGCAGGGCACATTTACAGGCAGCAGTGGCCCAAGAGTTGGCTGGTGAGTAACCTCCTGCCAACAAGCACGGGTCAATGCAGTTGCGTTCAAGAAAAGCTCGCACGCTTTTAGCTTTTTGACTGGAGCATTTTGTAAAACACTGGAGCCAGTTTTTCGGGGGCATCATGCATTCCATGCAGGTGGCTTTGTTTTTGGCATCATTCACCCGTGTGAAAATGTGTGACTGCCCTATCTCTGCTTTATGCAGGCCAAGGTTGGCATCACACTCCATGATCCCTCCAACATCATCATCATGCAGTCACAGCTTGAGAGGGCCTTTGACAAGTGGCAGTGGATTGTGCTACCAGAGGGTCCTGATGATTACAAGGTGGTTGAGTGGCAGTAGCCCTGGTGATGAAGTTAGTCACTTAGTGCCCATGTGTGCTGAGCAGTTGCCTGCATGCAGAGCCTTAAGCAGTCAAGTACTTGCAGCACTACCTAGCAGCCGTGCACCAGGTAGATCACTCGATGTGTCGAGTTGCAAGATGAATGCCCCTCCTGGTATCCCATGCCAGCTTCCATGCAGCCCACACTATAGCAACACCTGGATGACCAAGGTGTTTCTGACAGCAAGGGCTGATCTAAGGAACACCACTGTCAATGCATATTTGCTGCTGTAGGTCCATGTTCTGTACCCTCCTTTTCTGGATGACCCAAGGCAGCAGTACATCTCTGGCAACGCTGGCAAGAGCATACGATGGCAAGACATCCATGGTGGCAAGCTCAAGCTGCCACGCTTGGCTCGCCCATCGCGCCGCCTGTGTGGCTTCCATGCTGCCCTTGCAATCCAGAATGCAGAGGTCCAAGAATGGGTTCCCAAAGGCAGTGTTGTTTTGCCCGACACAGCGTGGGGCTCACCAAATTGTGATAAGCAGCTGATGCAGCAGTTCTTGAATAGCTTAGATTTGTGTGGTGCACGGCGCCTGCAGATGTCAGAGGGAGCAGAGGATGACAGCGTGGATGAAGCAGACATGTAGTGCATGACCTCCACAATGGCAAATGTTTCGGGTGTGGGCACGTCTGGTCCTGTCGTGCAGGCTCGTCAGGCCCAGCACATCCTTGCACAGCACAGCATAGCACGGCGCTTCACTGGAAGGTGCCGGCAGAATGATGGTTGGATTCATTCATTGTGCAAGGCTGCTTGGCACAGGGTGGTGCTGACGTCTTCTGGTCACTGCTTGGCATAGCAAGTGCAGTTTGTCTTGCTGACATGTGCTATAGCGTGTTGCTAAGTGCAATGTCCCGTTGACTGGAATGCGCCTGGGCACAATGTGTTGCTGTGTGCCAAGTGCAGTCCTACTCGGCACAATGTGTGTTTGCTGGTTGGCATGCCATTCCTTATGGGGTGCGGCTGGGCACATGGTGCTATTGGAGTGTGTTTGTGTTTGTGTCAAGTGACAAAGGCATCGCCTCATGATCCAGGGAACTTTTGCGTGACGAAGGCACCAAATCATGGAATGATCGCAAGCCTGCATTGTGACCTCTAGGTATAAATATGCTTTTACTACCAAACCATGTTGGCAGCTCACAACACTGCTTTGCTCGCAGTTGGAGATAGTGTGGCTGGCCTCCAACCAGTGAGCCAACTTATTTTCCAATGCATTACATGAAATGCCAATTACTGACCCTATTATCCGTGAGTAGGGGGAGGGGAATCTTTACAAGAATGCAGAGGTAGATTTCAGGTTCGGAATCGAGATAATTCACGAGATGGTGATCCCCGCCGAGCCCACGAGCGAGCCAGTGCCCACTTGATTGGTTGTTTAAAAAAGCTGTTCTGGCGAGAGTGGCAGGAAAGTATGTGAATCTGCATGGCTGCGAAAATGATTGCGTGCAAAAAGAATTCTCCTAAGAAGCGGTATGTGGTTCATGACGACCACACAGTCTTACATTGTCCAGAACTTCAAGTGCTGGCAGCAAAGCGGACGCGCTTGGCCCTCCCGCCTCCACCCTTCCTGCTTGCGGGCCCCTCAGCAGCATCACCTTGTTCCCCTCCTCCCTTCCCTGCGGTGCGCTGGCCTGCACTCTGCTTGGCAACGTTTCTGCTGCCTTTCTTCTGCTCGACCCTTCCCGCGCCCGCTGCACTAGTGCTGGCACCTTGGTCGGCTGGCACGCTGTGTCCTGCTGCAGACTTGGTCACCCGCACAAAACCATCGCAGCTCTCTTGGAAGCCATAGTTGTGGGTGACACACATGATCTGGCATGCGGAGCCCCTGTCATGCGCCAGTTGGTGCAGCAGTGCAGACGCACGCGCCTGGTTCACCTGCGCAAACATACAACATACATGACACCCCTCTAACCACAATACTCAAACAGTTGAAGCTGGCTGATGTCACATACAGCGGTTCCATCAAGACAGATAAAACCCTGTACGGCAGTCCGATGGGTGGTAGCCGGCTAGCAAAACACAGCCCCAACACTCAATCATCCGAGATCCAAACTTGGAACTTTGCAAAACCCAGCCCCAGAATGCACCTCGTCTAGTGCTGCATCCACTTCATCCAGCAGCAGCAGCCCACATGCACCGCCTGTGCGCGCCACTGCTAGCAGCATTGCCAGCGACACCAGCGTGCGCTGACCACCCGACAGCTGGCCTAGGTTGATGTGCCAGCAGGAGTCCTCTGCTGCTGCTGTTGGGTCTGATGGTGTCGGTACTGCCTTGTCCTGCAGCCGACGGAACCGGGTGGCAGATAAACACACAGCAGCATGTACGGCAATCAGGCAGTGTCTGTTGTGTTGCTGTAACCTTGCGTAGATGGGAACAGGCATGCATCTCAGGGACTGACATCAGCATCATGCTCAACCGCTTGTGTCAGGGGCCCACGACCTAGGCGACAAGGATGCCATTGCTGTGTGTCGTACTTGGAAGGTGTCTTGTCGCGCTCTGCCCTGGCAACCCACAAGTTGACAACCCACCCACCTGAACTGCAGGCCCTCATGTGCCTGGCTGCCTGTCCTGACCAGCTGCAGCTCCAGGGAAGGCAGCAGGCTGCTGCAGAGTTGACGGAAGCCGGCTGCCACATCCTCATAGACAATGTCGTTTGCAGCATACACCTGCATGGAACAGTAGCACATGCAGTGGCTTGCTCAACCCCTTCCTTGAATGCTGTCTATTGGAGGAGAGCCTGTCAGCATGCAATCTGTGAAAACTCCACACCTGAAAAAGGTGTTCAACAAGATAACAGCTGCTGGTCTCAAAGAGCAATGCTTTTGCTGGCTGTGCTGAGCACTGCACAACGGGTGAAAGCTGAATGCACAGCCGTTTCAGGCATAGCCTAAGGGAGTGTTGCACCCCTCGCACACACCCTCCCATAGGACAGCCGCACCTGCTCTGCAGCTCCTGAAACTGCGCCCTCCAGTGCAGCTGCTGCCGCCTTGAGTGCATCAGACTGCTTGTTGAACTCTGCCACCTGCCCCAGCCTGGCAGCCAGTGCGTCCTGCAGGTGCAGCACAGTTGCAGCGCAGGTCCTAGGATGGCAGTACACACGCTGTCGCTGGCTCAGCACCATACCAGCTTCACACACCCTCACGCTGGGCGCAGCTATGATGAGAATTCATGAAATCTGCACATGTAGACAAGCAGCACATGCGCACCCTTTGAGTTGCATTGTGTTGCAACAACACTGCTGCTCATGCCTCCAAACTACTAAAGCGAAGCTTGCATGTTCCCTCAGCATCAAGAACCAGCTCACACCACAGCATGTCCCAGCAATGCAGCGCTGCACCCACCTTCTGACCAGGCAGCAGTTCAGGCACATCTAGATCCAGCAGCTTCCTCTGCACCTGCCGGGCGCTCCTGGTCAGCTGCTGTAGCTGCGCACTTGTCAGCACTGCAGTTGCTCCTGCTGCAGCTCCTGCTGCTGGTGCAGGGCTGCCGCCCTGCCTACCACCTGGCGCTGCACCAGCAATCTCTGGGTTGTCACTGAAGGTATGCACTGCATCTGTCCTGCTGAATTCCTGCACAAGCTGCTTGCACTCCTGCTTCGCCTTTTGTAGGACTGGCGCTGCAGCCTTAGTTGACATTGCTGCCTGCGCCAGCTGTTTCTGTGCTGCCTTCAGCTGCTGCTCTGCTGCCCGCACCTGCTCCTCAAGCTGACCTGCCTCCTGCTGCAGCCTGTGCAACTGCTGTTGCAGCGTGTGCGCGGCTGCTGCTTCTGCCTCCTGCTGCTGTTTGAGTTGGTGCAGGGCCTGAAGGCAGGACTGCAAGGCCTCCTGCTGCTGCTGGGGGTCCATGGTGCCAGTCAGCCGCACCTCCAGGGCTTCTATGCATGCTGACAGCTCCTCAGCCTGCATTCAGCAGCAGAGCAGGAACAGCAGTCAAATGGTCCACATGTCACAGGGACCCCAGTAGGGGATAAAGCTGGTCAAAGGCATGGATGCGCCAGCCTCAATGACTGCAGACGGATCCACATTTGACATGTGTGGTGCAGTGAGCTGGTGACTGCTGCATGCATGTGCCCATGCAAGGCCAGCGCAGCAGCCCTACGGCTTTTCAACTGCATGGAAGATGTCAGATATGTGCAGGTATGCAGCACCATGTGGGGCACTGGCAGCAACAGTGCAAACCTGCAGAGAAGGGGTCAAAGGCGCTGCCTGCTGCATCCTGACTCAGCCCACCTGCTGCTGTGCTTCCTCCAGCTGCTGCTCTGCTGCCTTCACAGCAGCAGCAGCCTCATGCGCCTCCTGCCGCAACTGCTGCAGCAGCACAGAAGAAGCTGCCCTGCCTGCAGCGCCACCCTGAGACCCCCGCCTGCCAGCAACACCAAGTCCTGTGCTGCTGCCTGCAAGGTGCGGCCCAAGCGCTGCCTGATACTGCAGCAGCCGCTGCTGCAGGCTAGCACTCCTCTCCTCCAACTCCTGCAGCAGCTGCTGCTCCTGCTGCGACGCAGCAGCAGCTGCCGTCGCCTGTGCCTGCGCTGCATGCAGCTCGTGCAGCAGCTGCTGTTGGTGCTGTGCGCCTGCCAGCTGCACCTCTGCTGCCATGCGCTGCTGCTGCAGTTGCTGCGCCGTCGCTTCAGCAGCCCTCAGGTGCTGCAAGCATACTGACAGCTGCTGTGCTGACTCATCCCGGCGGTGCTTGTTGGCCCAGTAGGTCCTAGCATAGCTGCCAGAGGAGCCTGCCCACCCGCCTGACATGGAACCCTTGCGGCTCACTGTACCCTGCATGCACAAACAGCAAGGCGCCTGGTCAGCATGCCAGCAAGCACCAGCTTGTAGTTGGCAGCAAGCGTCTGATGGCACCATTTTTGCGCTTCAAGGCTCACAAGCATCAGCAGGTGTGCTGTTTGTGTACTTATGCAAAGCTGTCACATGTCATGGGAGCACACACCATGACAGGAGCCGTTGACACCCTCAGAGCACAAGCTGGGTGTCATGTTGATGTAGCACACAGCAATGGCACAGCAAGCTCCCACATCAACCCACCTGCACTGTCACTGAAGGCAGCCCAAACTGCTTGATCAGGGCAGCAGCAGTGACATCATCAGCAGCAATGACCAGGCTCCCAAACGCCCTCAGCAGCGCAGGCCTGTGCACAGCATCAGACTCCAATAGATCCAGCGGCAGCCTTACTGCCTGCTCCCCCAGCTGCCGCTGCGCTGCCCGCTGCTGATGCTGCATGTCCTGCACTGACAGATTATCCAGTGGCCAGATCTTCATGCGTCCGCCGCCGCCAGCACCCCTGCTGCCCCCTGCCCCTCTTGCAGCAGCTGCAAGCAGTGTGTTGGCCTCCTGCACTGTGGGTGCCACAAGTGTCTGCAGCACTGCAGGCCCTGCTATGACAGACAGAGGGGTCAGCAGCTGCTCCAGCTGCTGTGGGGTCAACCCCAGTGCAGCAGCACTTTTGAGCCTGAAGCAGGCGTGCAGTGGCACTGTCCTGCATCGGCTGCCCAGCTGTGCAAGCAAATTGCCGGTGGCGGGAGGGGTGAGTGGACGCTCTGCTGCTTGCATCTGCATCTGCAGGCGGACCTGCTGCTGCTGCAGCTCCTGCAGCTGCTGCATGTGTGCCTGAGCAGCACTTTGCGCAGCTGCTGCGTCCGCTGCTGCTGACGCTGCAGCACAATCGGCCTCTGCTGGTGTGGTGGGGTGTGCTGGGGGGTTGGCAGGTGCTTCGGGGTTGTGCTGGTGAGGTGGTTGGGTGCCAGCTGCGGCAGTGGCTGCATCCTGCAACTGCTGCTGCAGATGCTGTACCATGCCATGAGTCAGTTGCACATCCTGCTGCCTTGCTGAGATCTCCTCCTGCTGCTGGTGCACTTCTGCAGCAGCTGTGCTGGCATGCACCTGGGCTTGCTCTGCCTGCTGCTGCAGCGCAGCTGCTGCGTCTGTGCTGGACTTGGCGGCCGCTAGGTTGGCAGTGAGACGCGCTGTCTCCTGCTGCTGGGTTGAAAGCCTCTGCTGCAGCTGCTGACACCGGCCTTCCTGCTGCTGCAGCAGCTGCTGCTTCTGCTCTAGCTCTGTGGCCCAGTCAGCGCGAGCAGCAACAGCAGCTTGGATGCTGCTAGCATCTGCTTCTGCAGCAGCAATGCGCTGCACAAGGCTGCTGCTGCTGGGGCTGCTGCCAGTGGTATGTTCAGCGCACGTGTCAAGCTGTGCAAGCACCTCAGCTTGCTGTGTGGCAAGGGCACGGTGCCGTGATGCTAGCTGCTGCAGCTTGTCACCACAAGTAGTGAGGGCACCCTGCAGCATTGAGCACACACAGCTTTTGACAGTGCCCTTGCTGCGCTTTGCCCCAATGGGGCAGCCACACAGATTGAATTGCAGCGTACCGACCGGCTTGCATCTCGGGGCTCTAGAGAGGGTCACATGGTCTCCTCGCATACTGGGCAACTGTGCATGTGTCAGCACTGCTGCAGACAGTTGGACGGCCGTGGTGTTCCCATTGTGACTTGCCCACTACAAGGTGCAAGGACAAATCATGCAAAAACCTGGATACCACGCATGCCTTACCTCCTGTTGCTGCTCCTCTTGTTGCCGCTCTTGCAGCTGCTGCCCCAGCTGCTGCTGCCGCCGCTGCAGGCCACACATCAGCTCCTGCACTTGCTGCTCTAGCTGCTGCTCCAGCTGTGCTGCCTCAGCTGCTGCTTTGAAGGCAGCGTTCTCAGCTGCCACACTTGACTGCACCTTGCTTATGTTTGACTGGATGTCTTTCAGGGCCTTGTGGGTGCGGGTGATCTCCTGCCGTGCTGCTGCTGTCTCCTGGTTCCAGCTGCATGCATAGTCACAATCAACACAACGGTTGTGCAATGGTAACAAAGCGCAAGCCACGTAACCAACACCATGCACAAGTATCAAGCACAGTTCTGTAGAAGGACAGGCTTTGATGTGGCACTATTTGTGCACCCCGGACATGTACACACATCCAGTTGGTTGGTCAGCTGTGCAAGGATACTGGTCATGTTGCCCTGCACATGTCACCAGCATGCAAAGGTTCCCTACCTGCTGAGCCCGCTTGCTCCTGCCACCAACTGCGCCAAGGCTTGAGCATCTGGAGCAGGCACAGCGCAGCATGCACAGGGTCAGCGGTGCAAAGAGGTGTTGCCAACAGCATGTCAGAGACCATTGCACCATCCCTACTTTGTGACTGCTACGTTAGGGGTGGGACTTGTGAGCTTTGTCAGGATCTCACTTGATGGACCTGTAAGCAGGCATGCAATGACAGTCACACTTGCATGAATGAGACGGTGACGCTCTTGCTGCTGGGGCTGTGCAGGGCCCACCGCAACAAAGCCGCTGATAGGGACGATCATGATGACACCAGCAAGGAGAGCCAGCATAAGCTGTGTCACGGGCTGGTTCAGTGAACTCACTGTTGCTGTCGGACAGTCCAGTGACGGCTGCCTGCTGGATGACTGTGGTGCTGTCTACCACGATGCCGCGTGCCTTCAGGAAGTCCTGCCGTGCATGTGCAGGGTGCCGAGTGATGGTGAAGTACAGCTGCTGGTCGGTTGATGCTATTGATGTGGCAGTACCGACCCCAGCCTCACAATACACTGCTGGACATGGAGATGCTGCCACTGTGGCACACTTGTGGGCGCAATTGTGGTGGTACTTGGGTGAGCCAAGCAGGCGTGCTTCAGGCACTGAAAGCACTGAGTGCATGTCAAACAGCAGCTTGTTGACAGCCGAGTGGAAACGGCTGAGATCCTGTGAAAGTTTGTTGCACCAACCTTGACTTGTGTGGCAGTCTTGTTTCTGCTGTCGATCCTGTAGCTGCGTGTGCCGTCACTGTTGAGGCACGCCTCCAGCAAGTGGGTGGTCCTGCCTCGATTGATGTGCAGGCGCACCTCTGGCCTCTGAACAGCAAGTGACAACGCCATCAGTCAGTTGCTGAATGCTGCAGCACCCCCAGCTGCTTCGCCACCCGCTGGATGCTTGCCCACCTGCGATCCACCTTCTGTGCTGGTGACATCATGCAAGCTGCGGCCGGTGAGCCTCAGCGTCCCGGGGCTGCCTCCACTTGCAAAGCACCGCTGGCAGCTAGCAAAGCCCTGGTCAAAGCTATGGCAGCATTACAGCCTGTCCGTTTTGTCTGGAAGCTGTCGAAGGACCACCAAGCAGCGCTAGCAACAGCTACCAATGTCAGACAGCTGGAGAACGTCTGGATGAGTGACTGGTTGCCGCAGAACGACTTGTTGGGCCACCCCAGCGTACGGGTGTTTGTGACACAAGGCGGATACCTCAGTATGGGGGAAGCAGCATACCACGGTGTGCCCGTGCTGGGATTGCCCTTCATCCCAGGCCAAGCAGAGCTGATTCGGTTCGCGTACGACCAAGGGCGTGCTCTGTTTGTCTCGACCAAGGAGCTGGAGCGAGGGAAGGTGGCACACACTGTTCAGGCGCTGCGGCGGCTTCTAGCAGACAGCAGCTTCCGAGCAGCAGCACAGGTGGTGAGCAGGAGGCTCAAGGCAGTACAGCGGCCGTACAAGGAGCTAGCAGCCGACTGGGTTGAGTATGCTGCTGCTGTCAAGGAGGATGGGCCCTTCCTGCATCCAGTGAAGGTGACGCAGAAGTGGTACCAGCAAGCAATGCTGGATGTGCTGCTGCTGTTGGGAACAACAGCAGCGCTGGCAGTACTGCTGGGGTGGAAGCTGCTGGTGCGCCCAAGTGCTGAAGAAAGAGGTTATCAGTGGGCAAAGAAGCATGCAGAGGAGTGTGTGCCGCCGTTGCAGCAATACTTGGAGGCGGCTGGAAGCAGCAGCGGCTGTAGTGACGAAGGCTTGTAATAGAGCTGGCTCATGTAGCGTGTGCTACATCACATGCTGGCATGTGATGCTTGGCATGCCAAGGCCAGTGGCGCAAGTCATGATGAGGGGACGCTGACGTGCTGCTTGTTAATATATGGCACTGTGCTGATTGGGCTCATGCACAGGGTCTGCTGGCAGTGTTTGATCTTTCAACTGTGTAGATTGCAGTAGAGATCGCCTGGCAGGGTCCTTGTGAAATCCCATGATTTGTGCATATTGGAAGCATGACACAGCTGAGGGGAGCGTGATAGCAACAGACAAGAGTTACCGCAGTGTAGGGTGCAAAGGGTGAACAAAGGTGGGGGTGGGAAAAGTGCGGCGACGCAGAGCCGCGCCGCGGCGCGTGCTGCATCGGCGTGCCGCAGGCACGCCGATGCCCCCCTCATCAATTCACCCCGATGCGGTGTGCTGCTGCTGGGGGCTGGTCAAACTGTACCGCCTGCCCGTGCATGCTGTGGTGGCGCCGAGGCGAAGCCGAGGCGCCACCAACGGGTGCATATGTATGTGAGAATCGCAGCATGCTGGGTTGGGCGGGATGATGCGCGGTGTGCGATGGAGGAAAAATCACTTTCGGTCTAAGGGCGGGAAAATGTCGTACATGCAGAACGCAATTCAGTGATATATCCACAATACCAGCAAGGCCAGCGGCTTCGCTTGCTGAACATCGGACGTCGACAGTTACAGCAACCGCTCGGTCAACGCTACATGCTCCGGCTGACTGTGTTGTGTCGGAACTGGTGTGGTATTTGTCTAGACTTCCCACATCGGCAAACACAACTTCGTTGTACAGTTGTTGCATATATTACTGTCAGCATTCGCATGGTGCGCACACGAGCTGCCTGTGCCGGTTCAGAGTCGGATGGCACCTCCGACACGGGTGGCAGCCAGGCAGAGGCCGGGCAGTCTGATTCTGTATACAGCGACCCCAATGTTGACGAAGCTGAGCTCAAAGCCGAGCAGAATCGCGGTATCAGAGGGCGTCCTCGCAAGGTGTGTTGGGCTGCTTGCAGTGTTCCGCATGGCCTGCTCCGATACGGACCAAGCATCTAAGCGATGCGATTGACTGTGCAGGCTGCTGGCAGACCATTTGCCAAGCCGCGCAAGCAACAGGCTGCAAAGAAGAAGAAGCAACAGGCAACAGCAGCACAGCGCAAACAACGTGCTGCCCCACGCACGCGTCAACAGAAGCGCAGGTGTGTTATCTACAACCCATGTACACGTTGTTTGTCACCAGTATACGTGCACTGGCCAAACGGAACCGCATCTCAGCCACTACTGTGCTGCCTAGCAGCAGGTGCTCAGCAGCACAGCCTGAACGGTTTGGTGCAGCACCCATGATATGCTCTGCTGCATCTGGTACACTGACTGATTCCACGCACTGCTGCATGCACTGTTGCTGTGCAGGTCTGCAGGTGCGGAGTTGCCTCTGCACACATCGCTGTCCTCACTGTCTGAAGGTGGTGCATCACGGTCTGGCGGACGGCGCTGTCACCGCAGCTCTGCTTTGAAAAACTCCGCACCTGCAGACCTGCACAGCAACAGTGCATGCAGCAGTGCGTGGAATCAGTCAGTGTACCAGATGCAGCAGAGCATATCATGGGTGCTGCACCAAACCGTTCAGGCTGTGCTGCTGAGCACCTACTGCTAGGCAGCACAGTAGTGGCTGAGATGCGGTTCCGTTTGGCCAGTGCACGTATACTGGTGACAAACAACGTGTACATGGGTTGTAGATAACACACCTGCGCTTCTGTTGACGCGTGCGTGGGGCAGCACGTTGTTTGCGCTGTGCTGCTGTTGCCTGTTGCTTCTTCTTCTTTGCAGCCTGTTGCTTGCGCGGCTTGGCAAATGGTCTGCCAGCAGCCTGCACAGTCAATCGCATCGCTTAGATGCTTGGTCCGTATCGGAGCAGGCCATGCGGAACACTGCAAGCAGCCCAACACACCTTGCGAGGACGCCCTCTGATACCGCGATTCTGCTCGGCTTTGAGCTCAGCTTCGTCAACATTGGGGTCGCTGTATACAGAATCAGACTGCCCGGCCTCTGCCTGGCTGCCACCCGTGTCGGAGGTGCCATCCGACTCTGAACCGGCACAGGCAGCTCGTGTGCGCACCATGCGAATGCTGACAGTAATATATGCAACAACTGTACAACGAAGTTGTGTTTGCCGATGTGGGAAGTCTAGACAAATACCACACCAGTTCCGACACGACACAGTCAGCCGGAGCATGTAGCGTTGACCGAGCGGTTGCTGTAACTGTCGACGTCCGATGTTCAGCAAGCGAAGCCGCTGGCCTTGCTGGTATTGTGGATATATCACTGAATTGCGTTCTGCATGTACGACATTTTCCCGCCCTTAGACCGAAAGTGATTTTTCCTCCATCGCACACCGCGCATCATCCCGCCCAACCCAGCATGCTGCGATTCTCACATACATATGCACCCGTTGGTGGCGCCTCGGCTTCGCCTCGGCGCCACCACAGCATGCACGGGCAGGCGGTACAGTTTGACCAGCCCCCAGCAGCAGCACACCGCATCGGGGTGAATTGATGAGGGGGGCCGGGCCCGAGGGCCATTGTGTGTTACACTTTGAATTGGGTGGCAAGGCCAACCATTGAACAACAAAGAAAGAGAAAAGGCCAGGGGAAGGCCCCAAGATGCAAAGCGCAGGGAGGGAGAGGAGGGCGCGCTGTTGTGTCAACAACAGCAAAACGTGCCTTGCCAGAAGCATGGCAGAAGCTAAGCATGCCGTTGCAGTGCGCAAGCCCATGGTTCTGCGGGGCCTGAACCCTGGGTGCATCAGCTTTGCTGATTAACGCATGGTAATACATTAACATGCTATTAATTCACCTTGCATGGAGTTGCCATAGTAAAAAAGATGAATTATGAGTTGAAGAAAGGCCCTGGTGAGATCACTGACTCCACCAGGGCAGCAAAGAACATGCGTGCATGTGAGTCAGCCGGGATAGCGTGGTCCAAGTAGCACTCCCTCAGTGCCTTGGAGCCAACACCCCAGCCACCAAAGGCCTCAATCTTGTGCAAAGGAACTCAACTCCATGCAAGGTGAATTAATAGCTCACCCTTTAGCCTTGGCTTCTTTGCGGAAAAGAGAACAGCACCACCCTTGAACAACACAGCTGCCACACCCGCTGGTGTCACATTGAAAGGCATGCATGCAGACAACCACACCACCTCTGAGCGTGTGCTGTCCATGCCCTGCCCCATGTATGGCACCGCCCAGCCAGCATCAAAGTAGTACTGGCCAGAAGCGATCATGGCATAGCCGATAGCTGCCAGGGACACCTTCAGCCTAGCACGCAGCTCAAACTCACGATATGTAACAGCACGCTCCATGATGTTGTGCTGTGTGAGAGCCACCCTGTGCTTGAGGGCAGAGCCATGCAGCCGCATCAAGTCTCCCTCTTCCAACTCAAGCGGCGTGACATTGTGCAGCATCTCTCGATACTCCTGCCGGCCCTTGCACTTGCGTGCATACCCTATCAAACCCTCCCATGTGTGCAGCCCCTTGTTGGCGGCCTTCTTCATGCACACACTGCAGTGCAGGTCAGCATAGCCAGCCACATGCTCTGCCAGCCAAGCCATCAGCTCATGCTTGATTTTGACGCTGCTGCTGCTGCGCTTTTTCAGCACACCCTGCACATGCAGGTGCTTGAACGCATCGCCGCGCTCAGTGCACATACACCCAGCCTTGCACCGCTCACGCACAAAGGACGCTGCAGCATCATACACTTCCCAGGGGATGTCGCCCCCTGGCACCACAATGGTGACGCTGCAAGTCAGCACACGGTCCTTGCCTCTGCACACATCGCTGTCCTCACTGTCTGAAGGTGGTGCATCACGGTCTGGCGGACGGCGCTGTCACCGCAGCTCTGCTTTGAAAAACTCCGCACCTGCAGACCTGCACAGCAACAGTGCATGCAGCAGTGCGTGGAATCAGTCAGTGTACCAGATGCAGCAGAGCATATCATGGGTGCTGCACCAAACCGTTCAGGCTGTGCTGCTGAGCACCTGCTGCTAGGCAGCACAGTAGTGGCTGAGATGCGGTTCCGTTTGGCCAGTGCACGTATACTGGTGACAAACAACGTGTACATGGGTTGTAGATAACACACCTGCGCTTCTGTTGACGCGTGCGTGGGGCAGCACGTTGTTTGCGCTGTGCTGCTGTTGCCTGTTGCTTCTTCTTCTTTGCAGCCTGTTGCTTGCGCGGCTTGGCAAATGGTCTGCCAGCAGCCTGCACAGTCAATCGCATCGCTTAGATGCTTGGTCCGTATCGGAGCAGGCCATGCGGAACACTGCAAGCAGCCCAACACACCTTGCGAGGACGCCCTCTGATACCGCGATTCTGCTCGGCTTTGAGCTCAGCTTCGTCAACATTGGGGTCGCTGTATACAGAATCAGACTGCCCGGCCTCTGCCTGGCTGCCACCCGTGTCGGAGGTGCCATCCGACTCTGAACCGGCACAGGCAGCTCGTGTGCGCACCATGCGAATGCTGACAGTAATATATGCAACAACTGTACAACGAAGTTGTGTTTGCCGATGTGGGAAGTCTAGACAAATACCACACCAGTTCCGACACGACACAGTCAGCCGGAGCATGTAGCGTTGACCGAGCGGTTGCTGTAACTGTCGACGTCCGATGTTCAGCAAGCGAAGCCGCTGGCCTTGCTGGTATTGTGGATATATCACTAAATTGCGTTCTGCATGTACGACATTTTCCCGCCCTTAGACCGAAAGTGATTTTTCCTCCATCGCACACCGCGCATCATCCCGCCCAACCCAGCATGCTGCGATTCTCACATACATATGCACCCGTTGGTGGCGCCTCGGCTTCGCCTCGACGCCACCACAGCATGCACGGGCAGGCGGTACAGTTTGACCAGCCCCCAGCAGCAGCACACCGCATCGGGGTGAATTGATGAGGGGGGCATCGGCGTGCCTGCGGCACGCCGATGCAGCACGCGCCGCGGCGCGGCTCTGCGTCGCCGCACTTTTCCCACCCCCACCTTTGTTCACCCTTTTCACCTCACCGCCGAACACCAAAAAAAGTCACGTTACAGAATGAGCCACAACTTTGCACATTTGCTGCACATGTGCCCACAAGACAAATGCACACACAAACAATCGTCCCACACACTGGCGTCATGCACAACCACCAGCGCCCAACTGTCACCAAGTCAAATCCTAGCAACCGCCGACCAGTCACGCGTCATCGGAATCACTATCCAGACCACAAGACAGGTGCTGGTCATGGTGCAGGAGATCACCATGCCAGCGCAGCTGCTCACCTGCACGCAGCTCGCGCGCAGCAGCATCAGTCATCACCTGCAAATCAGCAGCAGGCTCAGTCTGCTGAACGGGACGCCAGGGACGACGGATCTGCGTGTTGCGCTCGTACGCCAACTCGCGCACAGCAGGCCTGTTGTCCACTAACGACCCAACATTTCATATTTTCACCCTTTTCACCTCACCGCCGAACACCAAAAAAAGTCACGTTACAGAATGAGCCACAACTTTGCACATTTGCTGCACATGTGCCCACAAGACAAATGCACACACAAACAATCGTCCCACACACTGGCGTCATGCACAACCACCAGCGCCCAACTGTCACCAAGTCAAATCCTAGCAACCGCCGACCAGTCACGCGTCATCGGAATCACTATCCAGACCACAAGACAGGTGCTGGTCATGGTGCAGGAGATCACCATGCCAGCGCAGCTGCTCACCTGCACGCAGCTCGCGCGCAGCAGCATCAGTCATCACCTGCAAATCAGCAGCAGGCTCAGTCTGCTGAACGGGACGCCAGGGACGACGGATCTGCGTGTTGCGCTCATACGCCAACTCGCGCACAGCAGGCCTGTTGTCCACTAACGACCCAACAGTGACACCACGTTCACGCGCATCATCAACAAGCTGCAGCAGCACCTCATCATCACGATCAACCTCAGCAGAAGGCACACCCGCAAACGACAGCCTGGATGCTGCAACAGCACCATCCTTGAACAACACAGCTGCCACACCCGCTGGTGTCACATTGAAAGGCATGCATGCAGACAACCACACCACCTCTGAGCGTGTGCTGTCCATGCCCTGCCCCATGTATGGCACCGCCCAGCCAGCATCAAAGTAGTACTGGCCAGAAGCGATCATGGCATAGCCGATAGCTGCCAGGGACACCTTCTTTTCAGCCTAGCACGCAGCTCAAACTCACGATATATAACAGCACGCTCCATGATGTTGTGCTGTGTGAGAGCCACCCTGTGCTTGAGGGCAGAGCCATGCAGCCGCATCAAGTGCTCTCCCTCTTCCAACTCAAGCGGCGTGACATTGTGCAGCATCTCTCGATACTCCTGCCGGCCCTTGCACTTGCGTGCATACCCTATCAAACCCTCCCATGTGTGCAGCCCCTTGTTGGCGGCCTTCTTCATGCACACACTGCAGTGCAGGTCAGCATAGCCAGCCACATGCTCTGCCAGCCAAGCCATCAGCTCATGCTTGATTTTGACGCTGCTGCTGCTGCGCTTTTTCAGCACACCCTGCACATGCAGGTGCTTGAACGCATCGCCGCGCTCAGTGCACATACACCCAGCCTTGCACCGCTCACGCACAAAGGACGCTGCAGCATCATACACTTCCCAGGGGATGTCGCCCCCTGGCACCACAATGGTGACGCTGCAAGTCAGCACACGGTCCTTGCCTCTGCACACATCGCTGTCCTCACTGTCTGAAGGTGGTGCATCACGGTCTGGCGGACGGCGCTGTCGCCGCAGCTCTGCTTTGAGGAACTCCGCACCTGCAGACCTGCACAGCAACAGTGCATGCAGCAGTGCGTGGAATCAGTCAGTGTACCAGATGCAGCAGAGCATATCATGGGTGCTGCACCAAACCGTTCAGGCTGTGCTGCTGAGCACCTGCTGCTAGGCAGCACAGTAGTGGCTGAGATGCGGTTCCGTTTGGCCAGTGCACGTATACTGGTGACAAACAACGTGTACATGGGTTGTAGATAACACACCTGCGCTTCTGTTGACGCGTGCGTGGGGCAGCACGTTGTTTGCGCTGTGCTGCTGTTGCCTGTTGCTTCTTCTTCTTTGCAGCCTGTTGCTTGCGCGGCTTGGCAAATGGTCTGCCAGCAGCCTGCACAGTCAATCGCATCGCTTAGATGCTTGGTCCGTATCGGAGCAGGCCATGCGGAACACTGCAAGCAGCCCAACACACCTTGCGAGGACGCCCTCTGATACCGCGATTCTGCTCGGCTTTGAGCTCAGCTTCGTCAACATTGGGGTCGCTGTATACAGAATCAGACTGCCCGGCCTCTGCCTGGCTGCCACCCGTGTCGGAGGTGCCATCCGACTCTGAACCGGCACAGGCAGCTCGTGTGCGCACCATGCGAATGCTGACAGTAATATATGCAACAACTGTACAACGAAGTTGTGTTTGCCGATGTGGGAAGTCTAGACAAATACCACACCAGTTCCGACACGACACAGTCAGCCGGAGCATGTAGCGTTGACCGAGCGGTTGCTGTAACTGTCGACGTCCGATGTTCAGCAAGCGAAGCCGCTGGCCTTGCTGGTATTGTGGATATATCACTGAATTGCGTTCTGCATGTACGACATTTTCCCGCCCTTAGACCGAAAGTGATTTTTCCTCCATCGCACACCGCGCATCATCCCGCCCAACCCAGCATGCTGCGATTCTCACATACATATGCACCCGTTGGTGCGGCACGCCGATGCAGCACGCGCCGCGGCGCGGCTCTGCGTCGCCGCACTTTTCCCACCCCCACCTTTGTTCACCCTTTGCACCCTACACTGCGGTAACTCTTGTCTGTTGCTATCACGCTCCCCTCAGCTGTGTCATGCTTCCAATATGCACAAATCATGGGATTTCACAAGGACCCTGCCAGGCGATCTCTACTGCAATCTACACAGTTGAAAGATCAAACACTGCCAGCAGACCCTGTGCATGAGCCCAATCAGCACAGTGCCATATATTAACAAGCAGCACGTCAGCGTCCCCTCATCATGACTTGCGCCACTGGCCTTGGCATGCCAAGCATCACATGCCAGCATGTGATGTAGCACACGCTACATGAGCCAGCTCTATTACAAGCCTTCGTCACTACAGCCGCTGCTGCTTCCAGCCGCCTCCAAGTATTGCTGCAACGGCGGCACACACTCCTCTGCATGCTTCTTTGCCCACTGATAACCTCTTTCTTCAGCACTTGGGCGCACCAGCAGCTTCCACCCCAGCAGTACTGCCAGCGCTGCTGTTGTTCCCAACAGCAGCAGCACATCCAGCATTGCTTGCTGGTACCACTTCTGCGTCACCTTCACTGGATGCAGGAAGGGCCCATCCTCCTTGACAGCAGCAGCATACTCAACCCAGTCGGCTGCTAGCTCCTTGTACGGCCGCTGTACTGCCTTGAGCCTCCTGCTCACCACCTGTGCTGCTGCTCGGAAGCTGCTGTCTGCTAGAAGCCGCCGCAGCGCCTGAACAGTGTGTGCCACCTTCCCTCGCTCCAGCTCCTTGGTCGAGACAAACAGAGCACGCCCTTGGTCGTACGCGAACCGAATCAGCTCTGCTTGGCCTGGGATGAAGGGCAATCCCAGCACGGGCACACCGTGGTATGCTGCTTCCCCCATACTGAGGTATCCGCCTTGTGTCACAAACACCCGTACGCTGGGGTGGCCCAACAAGTCGTTCTGCGGCAACCAGTCACTCATCCAGACGTTCTCCAGCTGTCTGACATTGGTAGCTGTTGCTAGCGCTGGCCAGAAGCGATCATGGCATAGCCGATAGCTGCCAGGGACACCTTCTTTTCAGCCTAGCACGCAGCTCAAACTCACGATATATAACAGCACGCTCCATGATGTTGTGCTGTGTGAGAGCCACCCTGTGCTTGAGGGCAGAGCCATGCAGCCGCATCAAGTGCTCTCCCTCTTCCAACTCAAGCGGCGTGACATTGTGCAGCATCTCTCGATACTCCTGCCGGCCCTTGCACTTGCGTGCATACCCTATCAAACCCTCCCATGTGTGCAGCCCCTTGTTGGCGGCCTTCTTCATGCACACACTGCAGTGCAGGTCAGCATAGCCAGCCACATGCTCTGCCAGCCAAGCCATCAGCTCATGCTTGATTTTGACGCTGCTGCTGCTGCGCTTTTTCAGCACACCCTGCACATGCAGGTGCTTGAACGCATCGCCGCGCTCAGTGCACATACACCCAGCCTTGCACCGCTCACGCACAAAGGACGCTGCAGCATCATACACTTCCCAGGGGATGTCGCCCCCTGGCACCACAATGGTGACGCTGCAAGTCAGCACACGGTCCTTGCCTCTGCACACATCGCTGTCCTCACTGTCTGAAGGTGGTGCATCACGGTCTGGCGGACGGCGCTGTCGCCGCAGCTCTGCTTTGAGGAACTCCGCACCTGCAGACCTGCACAGCAACAGTGCATGCAGCAGTGCGTGGAATCAGTCAGTGTACCAGATGCAGCAGAGCATATCATGGGTGCTGCACCAAACCGTTCAGGCTGTGCTGCTGAGCACCTGCTGCTAGGCAGCACAGTAGTGGCTGAGATGCGGTTCCGTTTGGCCAGTGCACGTATACTGGTGACAAACAACGTGTACATGGGTTGTAGATAACACACCTGCGCTTCTGTTGACGCGTGCGTGGGGCAGCACGTTGTTTGCGCTGTGCTGCTGTTGCCTGTTGCTTCTTCTTCTTTGCAGCCTGTTGCTTGCGCGGCTTGGCAAATGGTCTGCCAGCAGCCTGCACAGTCAATCGCATCGCTTAGATGCTTGGTCCGTATCGGAGCAGGCCATGCGGAACACTGCAAGCAGCCCAACACACCTTGCGAGGACGCCCTCTGATACCGCGATTCTGCTCGGCTTTGAGCTCAGCTTCGTCAACATTGGGGTCGCTGTATACAGAATCAGACTGCCCGGCCTCTGCCTGGCTGCCACCCGTGTCGGAGGTGCCATCCGACTCTGAACCGGCACAGGCAGCTCGTGTGCGCACCATGCGAATGCTGACAGTAATATATGCAACAACTGTACAACGAAGTTGTGTTTGCCGATGTGGGAAGTCTAGACAAATACCACACCAGTTCCGACACGACACAGTCAGCCGGAGCATGTAGCGTTGACCGAGCGGTTGCTGTAACTGTCGACGTCCGATGTTCAGCAAGCGAAGCCGCTGGCCTTGCTGGTATTGTGGATATATCACTGAATTGCGTTCTGCATGTACGACATTTTCCCGCCCTTAGACCGAAAGTGATTTTTCCTCCATCGCACACCGCGCATCATCCCGCCCAACCCAGCATGCTGCGATTCTCACATACATATGCACCCGTTGGTGCGGCACGCCGATGCAGCACGCGCCGCGGCGCGGCTCTGCGTCGCCGCACTTTTCCCACCCCACCTTTGTTCACCCTTTGCACCCTACACTGCGGTAACTCTTGTCTGTTGCTATCACGCTCCCCTCAGCTGTGTCATGCTTCCAATATGCACAAATCATGGGATTTCACAAGGACCCTGCCAGGCGATCTCTACTGCAATCTACACAGTTGAAAGATCAAACACTGCCAGCAGACCCTGTGCATGAGCCCAATCAGCACAGTGCCATATATTAACAAGCAGCACGTCAGCGTCCCCTCATCATGACTTGCGCCACTGGCCTTGGCATGCCAAGCATCACATGCCAGCATGTGATGTAGCACACGCTACATGAGCCAGCTCTATTACAAGCCTTCGTCACTACAGCCGCTGCTGCTTCCAGCCGCCTCCAAGTATTGCTGCAACGGCGGCACACACTCCTCTGCATGCTTCTTTGCCCACTGATAACCTCTTTCTTCAGCACTTGGGCGCACCAGCAGCTTCCACCCCAGCAGTACTGCCAGCGCTGCTGTTGTTCCCAACAGCAGCAGCACATCCAGCATTGCTTGCTGGTACCACTTCTGCGTCACCTTCACTGGATGCAGGAAGGGCCCATCCTCCTTGACAGCAGCAGCATACTCAACCCAGTCGGCTGCTAGCTCCTTGTACGGCCGCTGTACTGCCTTGAGCCTCCTGCTCACCACCTGTGCTGCTGCTCGGAAGCTGCTGTCTGCTAGAAGCCGCCGCAGCGCCTGAACAGTGTGTGCCACCTTCCCTCGCTCCAGCTCCTTGGTCGAGACAAACAGAGCACGCCCTTGGTCGTACGCGAACCGAATCAGCTCTGCTTGGCCTGGGATGAAGGGCAATCCCAGCACGGGCACACCGTGGTATGCTGCTTCCCCCATACTGAGGTATCCGCCTTGTGTCACAAACACCCGTACGCTGGGGTGGCCCAACAAGTCGTTCTGCGGCAACCAGTCACTCATCCAGACGTTCTCCAGCTGTCTGACATTGGTAGCTGTTGCTAGCGCTGCTTGGTGGTCCTTCGACAGCTTCCAGACAAAACGGACAGGCTGTAATGCTGCCATAGCTTTGACCAGGGCTTTGCTAGCTGCCAGCAGTGCTTTGCAAGTGGAGGCAGCCCCGGGACGCTGAGGCTCACCGGCGCACGCTTGCATGATGTCACCAGCACAGAGGGTGGATCGCAGGTGGGCAAGCATCCAGCGGGTGGCGAAGCAGCTGGGGGTGCTGCAGCATTCAGCAACTGACTGATGGCGTTGTCACTTGCTGTTCTACCGCATGGCCTGCTCCGATACGGACAAGCATCTAAGCGATGCGATTGACTGTGCAGGCTGCTGGCAGACCATTGGCCAGCCGCGCAAGCAACAGGCTGCAAAGAAGAAGAAGCAACAGGCAACAGCAGCACAGCGCAAACAACGTGCTGCCCCACGCA
>VIIQ02000671.1:0-36436 GCA_007449985.2 Desmodesmus armatus
GACAAATCATGCAAAAACTGGATACCACGCATGCCTTACTCCTGTTGCTGCTCCTCTTGTTGCCGCTCTTGCAGCTGCTGCCCAGCTGCTGCCGCCGCTGCAGGCCACACATCAGCTCCTGCACTTCTGCTCTAGCTGCTGCTCCAGCTGTGCTGCCTCAGCTGCTGCTTTGAAGGGCAGCGTTCTCAGCTGCCACACTTGACTGCACCTTGCTTATGTTTGACTGGATGTCTTTCAGGGCCTTGTGGGTGCGGGTGATCTCCTGCCGTGCTGCTGCTGTCTCCTGGTTCCAGCTGCATGCATAGTCACAATCAACACAACGGTTGTGCAATGGTAACAAAGCGCAAGCCACGTAACCAACACCATGCACAAGTATCAAGCACAGTTCTGTAGAAGGACAGGCTTTGATGTGGCACTATTTGTGCACCCCGGACATGTACACACATCCAGTTGGTTGGTCAGCTGTGCAAGGATACTGGTCATGTTGCCCTGCACATGTCACCAGCATGCAAAGGTTCCCTACCTGCTGAGCCCGCTGCTCCTGCCACCACTGCGCCAAGGCTTGAGCATCTGGAGCAGGCACAGCGCAGCATGCACAGGGTCAGCGGTGCAAAGAGGTGTTGCCAACAGCATGTCAGAGACCATTGCCATCCCTACTTTGTGACTGCTACGTTAGGGGTGGGACTTGTGAGCTTTGTCAGGATCTCACTTGATGGACCTGTAAGCAGGCATGCAATGACAGTCACACTTGCATGAATGAGACGGTGACGCTCTTGCTGCTGGGGCTGTGCAGGGCCCACCGCAACAAAGCCGCTGATAGGGACGATCATGATGACACCAGCAAGGAGAGCCAGCATAAGCTGTGTCACGGGCTGGTTCAGTGAACTCACTGTTGCTGTCGGACAGTCCAGTGACGGCTGCCTGCTGGATGACTGTGGTGCTGTCTACCACGATGCGCGTGCCTTCAGGAAGTCCTGCCGGCATGTGCAGGGTGCGAGTGATGGTGAAGTACAGCTGCTGGTCGGTTGATGCTATTGATGTGGCAGTACCGACCCCAGCTCACAATACACTGCTGGACATGGAGATGCTGCCACTGTGGCACACTTGTGGGCGCAATGTGGGTGGTACTTGGGTGAGCCAAGCAGGCGTGCTTCAGGCTGAAAGCACTGAGTGCATGTCAAACAGCAGCTTGTTGACAGCCGAGTGGAAACGGCTGAGATCCTGTGAAAGTTTGTTGCACCAACCTTGACTGTTTGTGGCAGTCTTGTTTCTGCTGTCGATCCTGTAGCTGCGTGGGCCGTCACTGTTGAGGCACGCCTCCAGCAAGTGGGTGGTCCTGCCTCGATTGATGTGCAGGCGCACTCTGGCTTTGAACAGCAAGTGACAACGCCATCAGTCAGTTGCTGAATGCTGCAGCACCCCAGCTGCTTCGCCACCCGCTGGATGCTTGCCCACCTGCGATCCACCTTCTGTGCTGGTGACATCATGCAAGCTGCGGCCGGTGAGCCTCAGCGTCCCGGGGCTGCCTCCACTTGCAAAGCACCGCTGGCAGCTAGCAAAGCCCTGGTCAAAGCTATGGCAGCATTACAGCCTGTCCGTTTTGTCTGGAAGCTGTCGAAGGACCACCAAGCAGCGCTAGCAACACAGCTACCAATGTCAGACAGCTGGAGAACGTCTGGATGAGTGACTGGTTGCCGCAGAACGACTTGTTGGGCCACCCAGCGTACGGGTGTTGTGACACAAGGCGGATACCTCAGTATGGGGGAAGCAGCATACCACGGTGTGCCCGTGCTGGGATTGCCCTTCATCCCAGGCCAAGCAGAGCTGATTCGGTTCGCGTACGACCAAGGGCGTGCTCTGTTTGTCTCGACCAAGGAGCTAGCGGGGAGCGAGGGAAGGTGGCACACACTGTTCAGGCGCTGCGGCGGCTTCTAGCAGACAGCAGCTTCCGAGCAGCAGCACAGGTGGTGAGCAGGAGGCTCAAGGCAGTACAGCGGCCGTACAAGGAGCTAGCAGCCGACTGGTTGAGTATGCTGCTGCTGTCAAGGAGGATGGGCCCTTCCTGCATCCAGTGAAGGTGACGCAGAAGTGGTACCAGCAAGCAATGCTGGATGTGCTGCTGCTGGGGAACAACAGCAGCGCTGGCAGTACTGCGGGTGGGCTGATGGTTGGAAGCGCCCAAGTGCTGAAGAAAGAGGTTATCAGTGGGCAAAGAAGCATGCAGAGGAGTGTGGCCGCCGTGCATCTTTGGAGGACGGCTGCAGCCGCAGGCGGCGGTATACGAAGGCTTGTAATAGAGCTGGCTCATGTAGCGTGTGCTACATCACATGCTGGCATGTGATGCTTGGCATGCCAAGGCCAGTGGCGCAAGTCATGATTGGGGGCTGAGCTGTGCTGATATGGCACTGTGCTGTTGGGATCTTGCACGGTGTTAAGTGTTTGATTTCAACTGTGTAGATTGCAGTGGCGCTGGGGTCCTTGTGAAATCCCATGATTTGTGCATATTGGAAGCATGACACAGCTGAGGGGAGCGTGATAGCAACAGACAAGAGTTACCGCAGTGTAGGTGCAAAGGGTGAACAAAGGTGGGGGTGGGAAAAGTGCGGCGACGCAGAGCCGCGCCGCGGCGCGTGCTGCATCGGCGTGCCGCAGGCACGCGATGCCCCCTCATCAATTCACCCCGATGCGGTGTGCTGCTGCTGGGGGCTGGTCAAACGTACCGCCTGCCCGTGCATGCTGTGGTGGCGCCGAGGCGAAGCCGAGGCGCCACCAACGGGTGCCATGTATGTGAGAATCGCAGCATGCTGGGTTGGGCGGGATGATGCGCGGTGTGCGATGGAGGAAAAATCACTTTCGGTCTAAGGGCGGGAAAATGTCGTACATGCAGAACGCAATTCAGTGATAATCCACAATACCAGCAAGGCCAGCGGCTTCGCTTGCTGAACATCGGACGTCGACAGTTACAGCAACCGCTCGGTCAACGCTACATGCTCGGCTGACTGTGTTGTGTCGGAACTGGTGTGGTATTTGTCTAGACTTCCCACATCGGCAAACACAACTTCGTTGTACAGTTGTTGCATATATTACTGTGCAGCATTCGCATGGTGCGCACACGAGCTGCCTGTGCCGGTTTCAGAGTCGGATGGCACCTCCGACACGGGTGGCAGCCAGGCAGAGGCCGGGCAGTCTGATTCTGTATACAGCGACCCCAATGTTGACGAAGCTGAGCTCAAAGCCGAGCAGAATCGCGGTATCAGAGGGCGTCTCGCAAGGTGTGTTGGGCTGCTTGCAGTGTTCCGCATGGCCTGCTCCGATACGGACCAAGCATCTAAGCGATGCGATTGACTGTGCAGGCTGCTGGCAGACCATTGCCAAGCCGCGCAAGCAACAGGCTGCAAAGAGAGAGAAGAGAGACAACAGGCAACAGCAGCACAGCGCAAACAACGTGCTGCCCCACGCACGCGTCAACAGAAGCGTGTTTGGTTATCACCAACCCATGTACACTTGGCCCAGTAAACCGTGACTGCGCAGCAACTGGAACCGCATCTCAGCCATACGTCTGCTATGTGCAGCGGGGTGCAGCAGCACAGCACAGCCTGAACGGTTTGGTGCAGCACCCATGATATGCTCTGCTGCATCTGGGCACTGACTGATTCCACGCACTGCTGCATGCACTGTTGCTGTGCAGGTCTGCAGGTGCGGAGTTGCCTCTGCACACATCGCTGTCCTCACTGTCTGAAGGTGGTGCATCACGGTCTGGCGGACGGCGCTGTCACCGCAGCTCTGCTTTGAAAAACTCCGCACCTGCAGACCTGCACAGCAAAGTGCATGAATGCAGCAGTGCGTGGAATCAGTCAGTGTACCAGAGCAGCAGAGCATATCATGGGTGCTGCACCAAACCGTTCAGGCTGTGCTGCTGAGCACCTACTGCTAGGCAGCACAGTAGTGGCTGAGATGCGGTTCCGTTTGGCCAGTGCACGTATATGGTGACAAACAACGTGTACATGGGTTGTAGATAACACACCTGCGCTTCTGTTGACGCGTGCGTGGGGCAGCACGTTGTTTGCGCTGTGCTGCTGTTGCCTGTTGCTCTTCTTCTTTGCAGCCTGTTGCTTGCGCGGCTTGGCAAATGGTCTGCCAGCAGCCTGCACAGTCAATCGCATCGCTTAGATGCTTGGTCCGTATCGGAGCAGGCCATGCGGAACACTGCAAGCAGCCCAAACACACTTGCGAGGACGCCCTCTGATACCGCGATTCTGCTCGGCTTTGAGCTCAGCTTCGTCAACATTGGGGTCGCTGTATACAGAATCAGACTGCCCGGCCTCTGCCTGGCTGCCACCCGTGTCGGAGGTGCCATCCGACTCTGAACCGGCACAGGCAGCTCGTGTGCGCACCATGCGAATGCTGACAGTAATATATGCAACAACTGTACAACGAAGTTGTGTTTGCCGATGTGGGAAGTCTAGACAAATACCACACCAGTTCCGACACGACACAGTCAGCCGGAGCATGTAGCGTTGACCGAGCGGTTGCTGAACTGTCGACGTCCGATGTTCAGCAAGCGAAGCCGCTGGCCTTGCTGGTATTGTGGATATATCACTGAATTGCGTTCTGCATGTACGACATTTTCCCGCCCTTAGACCGAAAGTGATTTTTCCTCCATCGCACACCGCGCATCATCCCGCCCAACCAGCATGCTGCGATTCTCACATACATATGCACCCGTTGGTGGCGCCTCGGCTTCGCCTCGGCGCCACCACAGCATGCAGGGCAGGCGGTACAGGTTTGACCAGCCCCCAGCAGCAGCACACCGCATCGGGGTGAATTGATGAGGGGGGCCGGGCCCGAGGGCCATTGTGTGTTACACTTTGAATTGGGTGGCAAGGCCAACCATTGACACACAAAGAAAGAGAAAAGGCCAGGGGAAGGCCCCAAGATGCAAAGCGCAGGGAGGGAGAGGAGGGCGCGCTGTTGTGTCAACAACAGCAAAACGTGCCTTGCCAGAAGCATGGCAGAAGCTAAGCATGCGTTGCGGTGCGCAAGCCCATGGTTCTGCGGGGCCTGACCCCTGGGTGCATCAGCTTTGCTGATTAACGCATGGTAATACATTAACATGCTATTAATTCACCTTGCATGGAGTTGCCATAGTAAAAAAAGATGAATTATGAGTTGAAGAAAGGCCCTGGTGAGATCACTGACTCCACCAGGGCAGCAAAGAACATGCGTGCATGTGAGTCAGGGGATAGCGTGGTCCAAGTAGCACTCCCTCAGTGCCTGGAGCCAACACCCAGCCACCAAAGGCCTCTCAATCTTGTGCAAAGGAACTCAACTCCATGCAAGGTGAATTAATAGCTCACCCTTTAGCTTGGCTTCTTTGCGGAAAAGAGAACAGCACCACCTTGAACAACACAGCTGCCACACCCGCTGGTGTCACATTGAAAGGCATGCATGCAGACAACCACACCACCTCTGAGCGTGTGCTGTCCATGCCCTGCCCCATGTATGGCACCGCCCAGCCAGCATCAAAGTAGTACTGGCCAGAAGCGATCATGGCATAGCCGATAGCTGCCAGGGACACCTTCAGCCTAGCACGCAGCTCAAACTCACGATATGTAACAGCACGCTCCATGATGTTGTGCTGTGTGAGAGCCACCCTGTGCTTGAGGGCAGAGCCATGCAGCCGCATCAAGTCTCCCTCTTCCAACTCAAGCGGCGTGACATTGTGCAGCATCTCTCGATACTCCTGCCGGCCCTTGCACTTGCGTGCATACCCTATCAAACCCTCCCATGTGTGCAGCCCCTTGTTGGCGGCCTTCTTCATGCACACACTGCAGTGCAGGTCAGCATAGCCAGCCACATGCTCTGCCAGCCAAGCCATCAGCTCATGCTTGATTTTGACGCTGCTGCTGCTGCGCTTTTTCAGCACACCCTGCACATGCAGGTGCTTGAACGCATCGCCGCGCTCAGTGCACATACACCCAGCCTTGCACCGCTCACGCACAAAGGACGCTGCAGCATCATACACTTCCCAGGGGATGTCGCCCCCTGGCACCACAATGGTGACGCTGCAAGTCAGCACACGGTCCTTGCCTCTGCACACATCGCTGTCCTCACTGTCTGAAGGTGGTGCATCACGGTCTGGCGGACGGCGCTGTCACCGCAGCTCTGCTTTGAAAAACTCCGCACCTGCAGACCTGCACAGCAACAGTGCATGCAGCAGTGCGTGGAATCAGTCAGTGTACCAGATGCAGCAGAGCATATCATGGGTGCTGCACCAAACCGTTCAGGCTGTGCTGCTGAGCACCTGCTGCTAGGCAGCACAGTAGTGGCTGAGATGCGGTTCCGTTTGGCCAGTGCACGTATACTGGTGACAAACAACGTGTACATGGGTTGTAGATAACACACCTGCGCTTCTGTTGACGCGTGCGTGGGGCAGCACGTTGTTTGCGCTGTGCTGCTGTTGCCTGTTGCTTCTTCTTCTTTGCAGCCTGTTGCTTGCGCGGCTTGGCAAATGGTCTGCCAGCAGCCTGCACAGTCAATCGCATCGCTTAGATGCTTGGTCCGTATCGGAGCAGGCCATGCGGAACACTGCAAGCAGCCCAACACACCTTGCGAGGACGCCCTCTGATACCGCGATTCTGCTCGGCTTTGAGCTCAGCTTCGTCAACATTGGGGTCGCTGTATACAGAATCAGACTGCCCGGCCTCTGCCTGGCTGCCACCCGTGTCGGAGGTGCCATCCGACTCTGAACCGGCACAGGCAGCTCGTGTGCGCACCATGCGAATGCTGACAGTAATATATGCAACAACTGTACAACGAAGTTGTGTTTGCCGATGTGGGAAGTCTAGACAAATACCACACCAGTTCCGACACGACACAGTCAGCCGGAGCATGTAGCGTTGACCGAGCGGTTGCTGTAACTGTCGACGTCCGATGTTCAGCAAGCGAAGCCGCTGGCCTTGCTGGTATTGTGGATATATCACTAAATTGCGTTCTGCATGTACGACATTTTCCCGCCCTTAGACCGAAAGTGATTTTTCCTCCATCGCACACCGCGCATCATCCCGCCCAACCCAGCATGCTGCGATTCTCACATACATATGCACCCGTTGGTGGCGCCTCGGCTTCGCCTCGACGCCACCACAGCATGCACGGGCAGGCGGTACAGTTTGACCAGCCCCCAGCAGCAGCACACCGCATCGGGGTGAATTGATGAGGGGGGCATCGGCGTGCCTGCGGCACGCCGATGCAGCACGCGCCGCGGCGCGGCTCTGCGTCGCCGCACTTTTCCACCCCCACCTTTGTTCACCCTTTTCACCTCACCGCCGAACACCAAAAAAAGTCACGTTACAGAATGAGCCACAACTTTGCACATTTGCTGCACATGTGCCCACAAGACAAATGCACACACAAACAATCGTCCCACACACTGGCGTCATGCACAACCACCAGCGCCCAACTGTCACCAAGTCAAATCCTAGCAACCGCCGACCAGTCACGCGTCATCGGAATCACTATCCAGACCACAAGACAGGTGCTGGTCATGGTGCAGGAGATCACCATGCCAGCGCAGCTGCTCACCTGCACGCAGCTCGCGCGCAGCAGCATCAGTCATCACCTGCAAATCAGCAGCAGGCTCAGTCTGCTGAACGGGACGCCAGGGACGACGGATCTGCGTGTTGCGCTCGTACGCCAACTCGCGCACAGCAGGCCTGTTGTCCACTAACGACCCAACATTCATATTTTCACCCTTTTCACCTCACCGCCGAACACCAAAAAAAGTCACGTTACAGAATGAGCCACAACTTTGCACATTTGCTGCACATGTGCCCACAAGACAAATGCACACACAAACAATCGTCCCACACACTGGCGTCATGCACAACCACCAGCGCCCAACTGTCACCAAGTCAAATCCTAGCAACCGCCGACCAGTCACGCGTCATCGGAATCACTATCCAGACCACAAGACAGGTGCTGGTCATGGTGCAGGAGATCACCATGCCAGCGCAGCTGCTCACCTGCACGCAGCTCGCGCGCAGCAGCATCAGTCATCACCTGCAAATCAGCAGCAGGCTCAGTCTGCTGAACGGGACGCCAGGGACGACGGATCTGCGTGTTGCGCTCATACGCCAACTCGCGCACAGCAGGCCTGTTGTCCACTAACGACCCAACAGTGACACCACGTTCACGCGCATCATCAACAAGCTGCAGCAGCACCTCATCATCACGATCAACCTCAGCAGAAGGCACACCCGCAAACGACAGCCTGGATGCTGCAACAGCACCATCCTTGAACAACACAGCTGCCACACCCGCTGGTGTCACATTGAAAGGCATGCATGCAGACAACCACACCACCTCTGAGCGTGTGCTGTCCATGCCCTGCCCCATGTATGGCACCGCCCAGCCAGCATCAAAGTAGTACTGGCCAGAAGCGATCATGGCATAGCCGATAGCTGCCAGGGACACCTTCTTTTCAGCCTAGCACGCAGCTCAAACTCACGATATATAACAGCACGCTCCATGATGTTGTGCTGTGTGAGAGCCACCCTGTGCTTGAGGGCAGAGCCATGCAGCCGCATCAAGTGCTCTCCCTCTTCCAACTCAAGCGGCGTGACATTGTGCAGCATCTCTCGATACTCCTGCCGGCCCTTGCACTTGCGTGCATACCCTATCAAACCCTCCCATGTGTGCAGCCCCTTGTTGGCGGCCTTCTTCATGCACACACTGCAGTGCAGGTCAGCATAGCCAGCCACATGCTCTGCCAGCCAAGCCATCAGCTCATGCTTGATTTTGACGCTGCTGCTGCTGCGCTTTTTCAGCACACCCTGCACATGCAGGTGCTTGAACGCATCGCCGCGCTCAGTGCACATACACCCAGCCTTGCACCGCTCACGCACAAAGGACGCTGCAGCATCATACACTTCCCAGGGGATGTCGCCCCCTGGCACCACAATGGTGACGCTGCAAGTCAGCACACGGTCCTTGCCTCTGCACACATCGCTGTCCTCACTGTCTGAAGGTGGTGCATCACGGTCTGGCGGACGGCGCTGTCGCCGCAGCTCTGCTTTGAGGAACTCCGCACCTGCAGACCTGCACAGCAACAGTGCATGCAGCAGTGCGTGGAATCAGTCAGTGTACCAGATGCAGCAGAGCATATCATGGGTGCTGCACCAAACCGTTCAGGCTGTGCTGCTGAGCACCTGCTGCTAGGCAGCACAGTAGTGGCTGAGATGCGGTTCCGTTTGGCCAGTGCACGTATACTGGTGACAAACAACGTGTACATGGGTTGTAGATAACACACCTGCGCTTCTGTTGACGCGTGCGTGGGGCAGCACGTTGTTTGCGCTGTGCTGCTGTTGCCTGTTGCTTCTTCTTCTTTGCAGCCTGTTGCTTGCGCGGCTTGGCAAATGGTCTGCCAGCAGCCTGCACAGTCAATCGCATCGCTTAGATGCTTGGTCCGTATCGGAGCAGGCCATGCGGAACACTGCAAGCAGCCCAACACACCTTGCGAGGACGCCCTCTGATACCGCGATTCTGCTCGGCTTTGAGCTCAGCTTCGTCAACATTGGGGTCGCTGTATACAGAATCAGACTGCCCGGCCTCTGCCTGGCTGCCACCCGTGTCGGAGGTGCCATCCGACTCTGAACCGGCACAGGCAGCTCGTGTGCGCACCATGCGAATGCTGACAGTAATATATGCAACAACTGTACAACGAAGTTGTGTTTGCCGATGTGGGAAGTCTAGACAAATACCACACCAGTTCCGACACGACACAGTCAGCCGGAGCATGTAGCGTTGACCGAGCGGTTGCTGTAACTGTCGACGTCCGATGTTCAGCAAGCGAAGCCGCTGGCCTTGCTGGTATTGTGGATATATCACTGAATTGCGTTCTGCATGTACGACATTTTCCCGCCCTTAGACCGAAAGTGATTTTTCCTCCATCGCACACCGCGCATCATCCCGCCCAACCCAGCATGCTGCGATTCTCACATACATATGCACCCGTTGGTGCGGCACGCCGATGCAGCACGCGCCGCGGCGCGGCTCTGCGTCGCCGCACTTTTCCCACCCCCACCTTTGTTCACCCTTTGCACCCTACACTGCGGTAACTCTTGTCTGTTGCTATCACGCTCCCCTCAGCTGTGTCATGCTTCCAATATGCACAAATCATGGGATTTCACAAGGACCCTGCCAGGCGATCTCTACTGCAATCTACACAGTTGAAAGATCAAACACTGCCAGCAGACCCTGTGCATGAGCCCAATCAGCACAGTGCCATATATTAACAAGCAGCACGTCAGCGTCCCCTCATCATGACTTGCGCCACTGGCCTTGGCATGCCAAGCATCACATGCCAGCATGTGATGTAGCACACGCTACATGAGCCAGCTCTATTACAAGCCTTCGTCACTACAGCCGCTGCTGCTTCCAGCCGCCTCCAAGTATTGCTGCAACGGCGGCACACACTCCTCTGCATGCTTCTTTGCCCACTGATAACCTCTTTCTTCAGCACTTGGGCGCACCAGCAGCTTCCACCCCAGCAGTACTGCCAGCGCTGCTGTTGTTCCCAACAGCAGCAGCACATCCAGCATTGCTTGCTGGTACCACTTCTGCGTCACCTTCACTGGATGCAGGAAGGGCCCATCCTCCTTGACAGCAGCAGCATACTCAACCCAGTCGGCTGCTAGCTCCTTGTACGGCCGCTGTACTGCCTTGAGCCTCCTGCTCACCACCTGTGCTGCTGCTCGGAAGCTGCTGTCTGCTAGAAGCCGCCGCAGCGCCTGAACAGTGTGTGCCACCTTCCCTCGCTCCAGCTCCTTGGTCGAGACAAACAGAGCACGCCCTTGGTCGTACGCGAACCGAATCAGCTCTGCTTGGCCTGGGATGAAGGGCAATCCCAGCACGGGCACACCGTGGTATGCTGCTTCCCCCATACTGAGGTATCCGCCTTGTGTCACAAACACCCGTACGCTGGGGTGGCCCAACAAGTCGTTCTGCGGCAACCAGTCACTCATCCAGACGTTCTCCAGCTGTCTGACATTGGTAGCTGTTGCTAGCGCTGGCCAGAAGCGATCATGGCATAGCCGATAGCTGCCAGGGACACCTTCTTTTCAGCCTAGCACGCAGCTCAAACTCACGATATATAACAGCACGCTCCATGATGTTGTGCTGTGTGAGAGCCACCCTGTGCTTGAGGGCAGAGCCATGCAGCCGCATCAAGTGCTCTCCCTCTTCCAACTCAAGCGGCGTGACATTGTGCAGCATCTCTCGATACTCCTGCCGGCCCTTGCACTTGCGTGCATACCCTATCAAACCCTCCCATGTGTGCAGCCCCTTGTTGGCGGCCTTCTTCATGCACACACTGCAGTGCAGGTCAGCATAGCCAGCCACATGCTCTGCCAGCCAAGCCATCAGCTCATGCTTGATTTTGACGCTGCTGCTGCTGCGCTTTTTCAGCACACCCTGCACATGCAGGTGCTTGAACGCATCGCCGCGCTCAGTGCACATACACCCAGCCTTGCACCGCTCACGCACAAAGGACGCTGCAGCATCATACACTTCCCAGGGGATGTCGCCCCCTGGCACCACAATGGTGACGCTGCAAGTCAGCACACGGTCCTTGCCTCTGCACACATCGCTGTCCTCACTGTCTGAAGGTGGTGCATCACGGTCTGGCGGACGGCGCTGTCGCCGCAGCTCTGCTTTGAGGAACTCCGCACCTGCAGACCTGCACAGCAACAGTGCATGCAGCAGTGCGTGGAATCAGTCAGTGTACCAGATGCAGCAGAGCATATCATGGGTGCTGCACCAAACCGTTCAGGCTGTGCTGCTGAGCACCTGCTGCTAGGCAGCACAGTAGTGGCTGAGATGCGGTTCCGTTTGGCCAGTGCACGTATACTGGTGACAAACAACGTGTACATGGGTTGTAGATAACACACCTGCGCTTCTGTTGACGCGTGCGTGGGGCAGCACGTTGTTTGCGCTGTGCTGCTGTTGCCTGTTGCTTCTTCTTCTTTGCAGCCTGTTGCTTGCGCGGCTTGGCAAATGGTCTGCCAGCAGCCTGCACAGTCAATCGCATCGCTTAGATGCTTGGTCCGTATCGGAGCAGGCCATGCGGAACACTGCAAGCAGCCCAACACACCTTGCGAGGACGCCCTCTGATACCGCGATTCTGCTCGGCTTTGAGCTCAGCTTCGTCAACATTGGGGTCGCTGTATACAGAATCAGACTGCCCGGCCTCTGCCTGGCTGCCACCCGTGTCGGAGGTGCCATCCGACTCTGAACCGGCACAGGCAGCTCGTGTGCGCACCATGCGAATGCTGACAGTAATATATGCAACAACTGTACAACGAAGTTGTGTTTGCCGATGTGGGAAGTCTAGACAAATACCACACCAGTTCCGACACGACACAGTCAGCCGGAGCATGTAGCGTTGACCGAGCGGTTGCTGTAACTGTCGACGTCCGATGTTCAGCAAGCGAAGCCGCTGGCCTTGCTGGTATTGTGGATATATCACTGAATTGCGTTCTGCATGTACGACATTTTCCCGCCCTTAGACCGAAAGTGATTTTTCCTCCATCGCACACCGCGCATCATCCCGCCCAACCCAGCATGCTGCGATTCTCACATACATATGCACCCGTTGGTGCGGCACGCCGATGCAGCACGCGCCGCGGCGCGGCTCTGCGTCGCCGCACTTTTCCCACCCCCACCTTTGTTCACCCTTTGCACCCTACACTGCGGTAACTCTTGTCTGTTGCTATCACGCTCCCCTCAGCTGTGTCATGCTTCCAATATGCACAAATCATGGGATTTCACAAGGACCCTGCCAGGCGATCTCTACTGCAATCTACACAGTTGAAAGATCAAACACTGCCAGCAGACCCTGTGCATGAGCCCAATCAGCACAGTGCCATATATTAACAAGCAGCACGTCAGCGTCCCCTCATCATGACTTGCGCCACTGGCCTTGGCATGCCAAGCATCACATGCCAGCATGTGATGTAGCACACGCTACATGAGCCAGCTCTATTACAAGCCTTCGTCACTACAGCCGCTGCTGCTTCCAGCCGCCTCCAAGTATTGCTGCAACGGCGGCACACACTCCTCTGCATGCTTCTTTGCCCACTGATAACCTCTTTCTTCAGCACTTGGGCGCACCAGCAGCTTCCACCCCAGCAGTACTGCCAGCGCTGCTGTTGTTCCCAACAGCAGCAGCACATCCAGCATTGCTTGCTGGTACCACTTCTGCGTCACCTTCACTGGATGCAGGAAGGGCCCATCCTCCTTGACAGCAGCAGCATACTCAACCCAGTCGGCTGCTAGCTCCTTGTACGGCCGCTGTACTGCCTTGAGCCTCCTGCTCACCACCTGTGCTGCTGCTCGGAAGCTGCTGTCTGCTAGAAGCCGCCGCAGCGCCTGAACAGTGTGTGCCACCTTCCCTCGCTCCAGCTCCTTGGTCGAGACAAACAGAGCACGCCCTTGGTCGTACGCGAACCGAATCAGCTCTGCTTGGCCTGGGATGAAGGGCAATCCCAGCACGGGCACACCGTGGTATGCTGCTTCCCCATACTGAGGTATCCGCCTTGTGTCACAAACACCCGTACGCTGGGGTGGCCCAACAAGTCGTTCTGCGGCAACCAGTCACTCATCCAGACGTTCTCCAGCTGTCTGACATTGGTAGCTGTTGCTAGCGCTGCTTGGTGGTCCTTCGACAGCTTCCAGACAAAACGGACAGGCTGTAATGCTGCCATAGCTTTGACCAGGGCTTTGCTAGCTGCCAGCAGTGCTTTGCAAGTGGAGGCAGCCCCGGGACGCTGAGGCTCACCGGCCGCAGCTTGCATGATGTCACCAGCACAGAGGGTGGATCGCAGGTGGGCAAGCATCCAGCGGGTGGCGAAGCAGCTGGGGGTGCTGCAGCATTCAGCAACTGACTGATGGCGTTGTCACTTGCTGTTCTACCGCATGGCCTGCTCCGATACGGACCAAGCATCTAAGCGATGCGATTGACTGTGCAGGCTGCTGGCAGACCATTTGCCAAGCCGCGCAAGCAACAGGCTGCAAAGAAGAAGAAGCAACAGGCAACAGCAGCACAGCGCAAACAACGTGCTGCCCCACGCACGCGTCAACAGAAGCGCAGGTGTGTTATCTACAACCCATGTACACGTTGTTTGTCACCAGTATACGTGCACTGGCCAAACGGAACCGCATCTCAGCCACTACTGTGCTGCCTAGCAGCAGGTGCTCAGCAGCACAGCCTGAACGGTTTGGTGCAGCACCCATGATATGCTCTGCTGCATCTGGTACACTGACTGATTCCACGCACTGCTGCATGCACTGTTGCTGTGCAGGTCTGCAGGTGCGGAGTTCCTCAAAGCAGAGCTGCGGCGACAGCGCCGTCCGCCAGACCGTGATGCACCACCTTCAGACAGTGAGGACAGCGATGTGTGCAGAGGCAAGGACCGTGTGCTGACTTGCAGCGTCACCATTGTGGTGCCAGGGGGCGACATCCCCTGGGAAGTGTATGATGCTGCAGCGTCCTTTGTGCGTGAGCGGTGCAAGGCTGGGTGTATGTGCACTGAGCGCGGCGATGCGTTCAAGCACCTGCATGTGCAGGGTGTGCTGAAAAAGCGCAGCAGCAGCAGCGTCAAAATCAAGCATGAGCTGATGGCTTGGCTGGCAGAGCATGTGGCTGGCTATGCTGACCTGCACTGCAGTGTGTGCATGAAGAAGGCCGCCAACAAGGGGCTGCACACATGGGAGGGTTTGATAGGGTATGCACGCAAGTGCAAGGGCCGGCAGGAGTATCGAGAGATGCTGCACAATGTCACGCCGCTTGAGTTGGAAGAGGGAGAGCACTTGATGCGGCTGCATGGCTCTGCCCTCAAGCACAGGGTGGCTCTCACACAGCACAACATCATGGAGCGTGCTGTTATATATCGTGAGTTTGAGCTGCGTGCTAGGCTGAAAAGAAGGTGTCCCTGGCAGCTATCGGCTATGCCATGATCGCTTCTGGCCAGTACTACTTTGATGCTGGCTGGGCGGTGCCATACATGGGGCAGGGCATGGACAGCACACGCTCAGAGGTGGTGTGGTTGTCTGCATGCATGCCTTTCAATGTGACACCAGCGGGTGTGGCAGCTGTGTTGTTCAAGGATGGTGCTGTTGCAGCATCCAGGCTGTCGTTTGCGGGTGTGCCTTCTGCTGAGGTTGATCGTGATGATGAGGTGCTGCTGCAGCTTGTTGATGATGCGCGTGAACGTGGTGTCACTGTTGGGTCGTTAGTGGACAACAGGCCTGCTGTGCGCGAGTTGGCGTATGAGCGCAACACGCAGATCCGTCGTCCCTGGCGTCCCGTTCAGCAGACTGAGCCTGCTGCTGATTTGCAGGTGATGACTGATGCTGCTGCGCGCGAGCTGCGTGCAGGTGAGCAGCTGCGCTGGCATGGTGATCTCCTGCACCATGACCAGCACCTGTCTTGTGGTCTGGATAGTGATTCCGATGACGCGTGACTGGTCGGCGGTTGCTAGGATTTGACTTGGTGACAGTTGGGCGCTGGTGGTTGTGCATGACGCCAGTGTGTGGGACGATTGTTTGTGTGTGCATTTGTCTTGTGGGCACATGTGCAGCAAATGTGCAAAGTTGTGGCTCATTCTGTAACGTGACTTTTTTTGGTGTTCGGCGGTGAGGTGAAAAGGGTGAAAATATGAAATGTTGGGTCGTTAGTGGACAACAGGCCTGCTGTGCGCGAGTTGGCGTACGAGCGCAACACGCAGATCCGTCGTCCCTGGCGTCCCGTTCAGCAGACTGAGCCTGCTGCTGATTTGCAGGTGATGACTGATGCTGCTGCGCGCGAGCTGCGTGCAGGTGAGCAGCTGCGCTGGCATGGTGATCTCCTGCACCATGACCAGCACCTGTCTTGTGGTCTGGATAGTGATTCCGATGACGCGTGACTGGTCGGCGGTTGCTAGGATTTGACTTGGTGACAGTTGGGCGCTGGTGGTTGTGCATGACGCCAGTGTGTGGGACGATTGTTTGTGTGTGCATTTGTCTTGTGGGCACATGTGCAGCAAATGTGCAAAGTTGTGGCTCATTCTGTAACGTGACTTTTTTTGGTGTTCGGCGGTGAGGTGAAAAGGGTGAAAATATGAAATGTTGGGTCGTTAGTGGACAACAGGCCTGCTGTGCGCGAGTTGGCGTACGAGCGCAACACGCAGATCCGTCGTCCCTGGCGTCCCGTTCAGCAGACTGAGCCTGCTGCTGATTTGCAGGTGATGACTGATGCTGCTGCGCGCGAGCTGCGTGCAGGTGAGCAGCTGCGCTGGCATGGTGATCTCCTGCACCATGACCAGCACCTGTCTTGTGGTCTGGATAGTGATTCCGATGACGCGTGACTGGTCGGCGGTTGCTAGGATTTGACTTGGTGACAGTTGGGCGCTGGTGGTTGTGCATGACGCCAGTGTGTGGGACGATTGTTTGTGTGTGCATTTGTCTTGTGGGCACATGTGCAGCAAATGTGCAAAGTTGTGGCTCATTCTGTAACGTGACTTTTTTTGGTGTTCGGCGGTGAGGTGAAAAGGGTGAAATATGAACACCACAGTTGAGACACAGCCAGCCATCACTGCTGCTGCCCAAACCAGATTGTCACATGTGACATCAAGCACATGGCCCGCTTCCGAAGCAGGCCGGCAAGTACGGTAGGCTCAAACAAAACATGGCATGAGGCTGCGGTGAGAAGGATGCTGTGCAGCATCGATCCTGGCAGCAAAGGCATACTGCTGCAGCAAATGCATCCAAAGAAGCACCGACCCAGCACGGGGACCAGCAGTCCCAGCAGTACCCGACATAAACAGCATGCCATAAATAGCAGGCCACTGATGGCGGCCCAGACACAGCACGTCCACTGCATTCCTGCAGGCGGCGGGCATGCAGGTCACCAACAAATAAAAATGCACTGTGATGTGAAGTGCCACAGATCTATGGTGTGGAATGTGCAGCAGCTGTAAAAATAATGAATACTTCGTTTTGTCCAATCTTTTTGAAAATGAAGTTTCTGTGGTGTCTGGGTGATCAATGTATTGTTACATAATGAAGCCACGCCCCAGAACAGCCAACATGGTGTTGCTGCTTAGGGTGCAAAACCTGCCAAGACAAGTGAAAAATGACTTGGCTGCATTTTCCACGAAAATAAATTTTGTGATGTACGCCAGTGCCCCACGGCATTGACCTTGTACACACCATGCCAGGTCCAATCCCCACAGAGATCATACTGTACATGCTTGCACCCAAGAATGGTTGCGCACTAGGCCAGCCAAGACAAGTTGTATCCAGCCAAATGCGGAGACAACACCACCAGCACTAGGCACGCAACACAGCCAAGCAGAACATATGCACTACTACAATAAGCCAAGCAGAACAGATGCAGTAAACTAGTCCAATTTCATGTGCCGACTGTCACAAGCTGCAAACATGCAGCCTTGTGCAGCCCCCCCCCTCCCCCCCCCCCCCCCCTGCCCCCCCTCAGCAGTCAAAACCTCCCTCCTTTGTCTCCTTTTTCCACGGGGTGCCGGTCAGTGCCATGTTGGCCTTGTACGGTGGGTTCATCAGGGGCTTCCTTCTCTGGGTTGTCGTGCAGCACTCAGCGCCCTCTTAGCGACCAGTGGTAGCAACATTATCATCACCCTGCAGCAGCACACATAGTTGCAACACCATCATGTGAGGGCGCAAGGTTTCACATGCAGCATTTTGATCATACAAAAGCCACGAATGACACCCTGCACATGCAGGCCAGCTGCTATGGAGAGCATGTAGTCTGTCGCAAGCTGCATAGTGCCTGACACACTTCTTTGCCAGGTTAAATGCTTTATGCTCATGCACATAGCGCCCATGCTTTCACTGCCAACTTGCATTATGCCTATGACCTTGGAACTTTAACCCATTCCTGCCATCCACATAGCTTCACCCATGTTTTGGCTGCACTGCACCGCTGCTGTTGCATGAGCGCAAGCATCCTTCACTACATCCTGACACTGCCTCACCTTGAGGGAGTTCTTCTGTGGCCTTCATTACCCACACGTGACGGCGCCAACATCATGGCCCAAGTGTTGCATGACCTGCAGCACCAACAGCAGCAACAAGCAATGTTGTGAGAACGCATGCCATGCAGTAGCACTGCTGCACAGCCGTCATGTTTGCTTGTTGGCTGCAGCACCCCCCTGTTGATGACTGTTTGGACCGTCCTAGGCAATAGCACTATTTAGAGCCTGCCATTGGACTGCTGCTGATTGGATACTGCGCTCTAACTGTATCAGACAAGGTGCCAGGCAGTCCCAAGAATGGCGCCACCCTGTACTCGCCAACAGAAACTATCATGTCGCTCTCACCTTGCGACAGCCCTGCCACTATGCGCAATCAGCCCGGCAACCAGTAACAGCAGCCTTGCTCTTGTCCTTCACCACTCCTGCGGCAGGATGGCAGCAGCACCATGATGTACAGTCAAGAACTATGAGGGCTGTCCTGACAGCATCATTGGGTAGCTTACATGCAGCTGTACGGTCTACATCACAAATATGCTGAACCACACGCCTTTGGCCTGCTAGTTGGCCAAGGGTTGTTTTGCTCAGTGGCGGCAAGCATACTGGCCACAAGATACCAAACATGGACACGAGCGGAGCATGATATACGCTGGCGAATGCTGCACTGCACTGCTTGACATGATAGCTGCTTGGGCCAGGGTGCCCTTTGCCAAGCAGTATGACCACCCTTTCTAGGAGTGCTCCCCCATACAAACATTGTGCCACTCACCTGCTGCTTTGAGCTATCCATTGCTCATCAGGCTCTGACCACTGGCAGGCCCCTGCCACTGCATTCGAGTGGAGGCATGCCTGCTCTGGTGCTTCGAGCTGCTTGGGCGAAGCAGTGTTCAGCCTGCTCATGACGATGTTGATGATGCTGCAGAGCAGCTCGAGCTGCTGCTGCTGACTCCTGCCCTAGTGTCACGTGCTGACACACATCTCCGCATGGAACCTTCCACAGTGCATGCCTGCAGTGTCAGCTACACCTCAGCATACTGCCCCAGCAGTAGTCAGCAGTAGCACTCTGACATCTCAGCCGCGTGTGCCTTACCACGAGACCATCGAAGTATATATTCATCAAACTGAAACCGTCTATATTCAGCGAAGCTGGTCTCCTGACAGCTGCACCGGGAAAAAGCACTGTCATCGAATCGTTTTGGCGGGCACAGCGCAGACGGCCAGATATGGACTGTTGCCTTGAACAGACGTGTTCTTTTGTTGTTTGGTGTGAGGAAAGGGCGCCCAGCACCGAGTTTGGGAGACACAGTAGCATGTCAATCGGCTTACCGCCTATACCATCCGCCTGACCTCCACCACGCCTCAAACGGCCTGTCTAGCCACGCAGCATCAACATTTGTTTTGTTATACGTTCATCCCTGCGTCCGACAGGCCCCAACGCTGACTCCACAACTCGGGCATCTGCACCAGTTGTGCACCTTTGCAGCAAGTTTGCTCCCACTTTCACTATGGCACCCCCCCTGCCTGAGGGCAGAATTGCAGGAATTAGGGAACGTAGATTAGATCAGTGCAGCAACCTCAAACCCGGCCAAAATTGCCATTTCTTTTTAGTACAACGCGTGGTGTGGAATGTAATCTACATGTTGTACGCTCCAAGGTGTGGAGGCAGATCACTGCCAGTAACATTCGGAACTGGAAGCTGCCAGGACATATCGTACAAAGCAGGGGGTTCAGCAAACTTATGGATGAACACATTGCTGTGTTCATGAGAGAAAAAATTGCTGCAAAACAGTGAGATTGTGACGCTGCAATGCGCAACCACCCTGCCTACAAGCGCACACACCTGCATCACTGCAGCTACACCTTGCAGCGTACAAACAGACTGGCAGCATGCAGACAAAGGGCCTGCTCTAGCCTTGCCGGAAGCAGACAATACATGCAGCATAAAAGCTGAGAAACAAGGCTGCGCGGTCTCGTGCTCTCATGCATGGCCCCCTTCCTACACACACTCGCCTGTCCCGTCCCCTACCTGCCAATCAAAAGTGCCCCAAGGACAGCACTCATGATCATGCTGAACGTCAATCTGATGACGCTTATGGCATTCTCCCCCCCCCAACCCACACACACAGGGATTACGTCACTGTTGCTTGCCTATCTAGTAGGGCAGCCTTAGTGAGCTTGCTTGTATCCAAGTACTCCCTCTGTCGACGCACGCACGCACGCACGCACGCACGCACGCACGCACGCACGCACGCACGCACGCACGCACGCACGCACGCACACACACACACACACACACACACACACACACACACACACACACACACACACACACACACACACACACACACACACACACACAGCCCGCATACCCCAGCCCGTTCCCAGTACCCGCAACAACACACTCTCCCGCGACTCCAGCAGGGGTGGACCCTGGCGGCAGCATGGGTCCAGCCAGCACCCCTGGCGGCACCCTGCTGCTGTGCATGCCCATGTCTAGCAGGGTCTGGCTCCACTGCTGCTGGCTCTGCTGCTGCTGCTGGTGCGGCTACAAGCGCAGCAATTGGGATCGAGACTCCTGTGGCCTCCAACACTGCTGCGGCATCCACAGCTGCTGCTGCTACGGCTGCCAGCAGCAGCAGTGCAACTGGCCATGGGGGTGCCACTGCCAGCTGTAGCAATGTTGCGGCCGCTGTTGATGCTGATGCATTGCCAGTGGCACCTCTGGGTGCATCCTTAGCAGCTGCCGAGCCCTGTTGGCGACCACACAGCTGCTGCCGTGCGCCAACACGCCTCTGGCGGCTGCCCGTTGGTGGTTGCTGCTTCTTCTCCTGCTCCTGCTGCTGCTCCCGGTTGGCATGCCGTTGGTTTCTGGCAGCCGTGCCTTCCAGTGTTGCTGCAGCAGCTGCATCCTCTGCTGCCTGCTTCGCCTGCAGGAACCGCTTCTTCTTGCGCGCTGCCCTGCGCTTGGCGCGCCCAGGCTCAGCCTCACCGTGCTCCTTGCGCCACATGCGCGCAGCCTTGAGCGGCGGACAATCCTCTTCCTCAGAATCAGCACTGTCTGATCCATCATCAGAAGAGGCCGCTGCCGCTGGCTGTGGCAGCACACGAGCAGGCAGCTGCCCAGGCCGACGCTGCCCAGGGGCTGCAGTACTGGTGGCTGGCTTGCGTGAGCCAGCCGCCTGCCGCCTGCGGCAGCATCCAGCAGCACCGCCGCGCCGGCAGCCAGGCATGTAGTCGTCATCGTCCAAGTCGCTGCCGCTGCTTGAGCTGCACCAGCTAGGTGACGACGTGCCAGCAGCAGCAGCAGCAGCAGCAGCAGCAGGAGGACCCTGAGGGTCACTGCCTGCAGAGGGCCAAGCATCATCATCAGATGAGGCCGCTGCTGCTGCCACTGCACTGCCGCGTGGTGCAGCTAAACGCGCGGGAGCAGCCAGCTGCCTTGGACGACGCTGCAGGGGGGCTGCAGCACTGGCTGCTGGCTTGCGTGAGCCAGACGCCTGCCGTGTGCGGCAGCGACCAGCAGCACTGCCGCGCCTACAGGCAGGCACATAATCATCATCACCAGCATCATCATCCGAGCTGCTAGAACTGGTTGGGTCAAAGCAGCTGGGTGAGGGCCCGGAGCTGCTGGCTGCTGCTGCTGCTGTTGCTGCTGCTGCTGCAGGGTTGTCATCATGCAGGGGCCCTGCAGATGGCCAAGCATCATCAGGGCACATGGCCGCAGCAGCTGCTGCAGCCGCAGCACCAGCAGCCCACATGCCGCATGTGCCTGCAGGGCCTGCAGCAGCCGCAGCAGCACCGCTGGCACCAAACGGCCACGCAGCAGCTGGAGGCCCCAGAGGTGCCTGCTGTGCAATGGAGTCGGCACCTGCAGACTGCTGCAAGTGCCAGGGAGAATCTGCTGCAGGAAGCAGGCTGCTGGCCAGCTGAGGTCCTGCTAATGCCGCCAGTGACAGCTGCATAGACTGCTGCTGCTGCTGCTGGCCAGTGGCCCTGCGGCGTATGCTGCCTGGAGCATCTGCTGCAGACTTGGTTCCCACCAGCTGCCCAGCAGGGTACCCAGCAGGCTGCAGCAACAGGTACGCCTCCCTGGCGTCTTCAGGCAATCCCGCTAGGAAAGCTGCATCTGGCACCGCCAGCGCAGCCGCCTGCGCCTGTTGAGCCACTCCTCGTGGTAGCAGCTGCTGTGCTGCCTCAGCAGCGGCTGCTGCCTCTGTGGGAGAAGACACACCACCAGGAGGGCGGGGCCCACCATGCTGCAGGGCCAAGGGTGCTGCTGCAGCAGGCACCAGGCTGTCACCAGACAGGACTGCTGCCAGGGCCGCTGCTGACTGCAGCACCGTGGTGTGACTCTGGTTTTGTAACTGTCGCTGCTGCTTATTGACCCGGCTGCTATTGCTGGCAGCAAGTGGGGCATCCGACATGGGCCAAGCGTAACGTATCGCTGGGCACGCTCCAGGAACTGCTGCTGTGGTCTGTTTTGCTGCTGCAAGCTGTTGCTGCACTGCTGCTGCTTGTGCTGCAGCGACCCCTGCTGCTGTTGGGGGCCTACTGGCAGCAATGACTGCTGCCGGCTGTATCATACTCTGCTGAGCGGTTGCGGCTGCTGCAGGCAGCCCCTGCACCAGCGATACCACCACCATTGGTAGAACCACTGAAGAAGATTGCCGCCGCAGCAGCTGCGGCAGCTGCACGCTGCAGTGCCAAAGGTGGTGCTGCTTGAGCTAGGCTGTGATTCGGCATCAACGCTGCCAGGGCGGCCGCGGCTGGCAGCTGCACAGAACAGCGCTGCTGAGCGCTTGCACCCCTGCTGAGGGCTGCAGCAGTCCGTGCAAGCACCCCAGACTGCAGAGGACCAGCCAAATGCAGCACGTGGCTGGCTTCAAGGGCCGTTGCTGCTGCTGCTGCTGTCTGTGCAGGCGTCTGTTGACCTGCTGGCATGACAAAATCTTCTGTCGCTGCTTGTGCTGCCTGTGCTGTTGCACGCAGCCGAGCTGCTGTTACAGCCTGTGCTGCTGCATGCAGCCGAGGTGCTGCCACAACCTCTGTTGACAGCTGCATGGATTGCTGCTGGGCGCTTGACCTGCTGCTGCCGCTATGATTGCCAGCTGCAGCAGCCGCAACAGCAGCAGCAGCAGCACCACCACCATCGTCACCAGATCCTCTAGATGACGATGCCACCTGCTGCCCTGGAAACTTCTGACGCGTTGCTGCTAGCAGCAGCGCTGCTTGTGCTGCAGCCTCAGGCTCTGCTGCTGCCTGCATCTCTGCTGCCATCTGTGCCGGCAGCTGCACAGACTGACGCTGCTGAATGGTGTCACCGCTGCTGGAGGCTGCAGCAGTCTGTGCCAGCACCCCAGACTGGATAAGCCCAGCCAAACGTGGCACGTGAATGTCTCTGAGGGCCCCTGCTGCTGCTGCCGTCTGTGCAGCCACCTGCTGACCTGCTGGCAGGAAAAGCTGTGCGGTCGCTGCTTGTGCTGCCTGTGCACGCAGCCGAGCTGCTGCCACAACCTCTGCTGACAACTGCACGAATTGCTGCTGCTGAACGCTTGGCCTGCTGCTGCCGCTGCCAACAAGCGGCTTGTAGCCTGCAGTACCCGCAGCAGCAGCACCACCAGATCCTCTGGAGGATGCAGCAACAGCAGCAGGATTGGCTCCTGCAGCTGCAGATGCCGCATTGGCGGCTGCAGCCAAGGTGGCATTGCGCTTCAGCTGCAGGACCAAGCTGCTAATGCTGCAGGGGATGGTCTGCTGCCAGGCAGGACTGCTGCCACGCCCGCTGCTGCCTGCTGCTCAGAGTGGTGCTGCTGGGCACTTGGACCCCTGCTGTTGCTGCTGGGTGCAGCCGACACTCTCAGCGCGGTCTCATGCAGAGGCCCATCCTGGAAGGGTAGCACAGGGTAACCTGTCGATGCTGCTGCTGCTACTGCAACCTGCTGAATGTTTCCTGCTTCCTTCGAGGCCTCCTGCTGCTTTGCTGATGCCTCCGAGTGTGGGGTTGGTACAAACCGAGAGGGCACTGAGAGGGCTGCAGTTGCTGCTGATGCTGCCAGCCGGGCTGCATGGGACACAGAAGCACCACCTCGTGGTAACACAGAGGCCAGCAGCTGCCCTGGCTGCTGAGCTGGTGCAGCAGATGCTGCAGGCAGCAGCGAGAAAGCTGCAGGCACCCTGCAGCTGCCCGCAGCTGTCGCAGCACCGCTGCCACCACCACTATAGCCTGCAACAGCAGCTGCCAGACATGCCTGTTGTCCTGCGGAGGCATCTGCAAAGGCAGGGGCTGCGGCCTTGGCTGCGAGAGGACCGGGCCCACCATGCTGACCTGAGGGTGCTGCTGCCACAGGCGCCAGGCTGCCGCCAGAGGGGACTGCTGCCAGGGCTCCAAACACAGCGTCCTGCAGCCTGCCGGGCCCATCAGGACAGCGTAGCACAGGGGGGAGCGGTCAGGACCCCTGCTGCCGCCACCTGCTGACCATTTGTTGCTGCCTGTGCCACCGCCTGCTGCGCTGCTGCGTCCTGCTGTCTCGCTGCTGCGGCCCATGCTGCCGCCTGCTGCAACCCTGCCAGGGTTTACGGCAAAGGCCGGGGTGCTGCTGCTGGTGGTGCTGCAGCCAGCTTTGCTGCTGCGTGCTGCTGTGTTGGCGCTGCCTGGGATGCTGCTGCATCAGAGGCTTGCTTACTGCTTTTCCTGCCGCGCGCACGGCGACCATGCGCAGCTGCGGCAGGGGATGCAGCAGCAGCAGCAGCAGCAGGCGGGGCTGCTGCTGGCTGCATGCTGCTCTTTGAGGGGGTTGAGCTGGCCCTGCCGCCAGCACGCTTGCTGCCCAGCACGCTGCCCGATGCATCGCTGGCAGCTGCAGCAGCGTGGGGCATGGACCTCTTGGTGGAAAGCCTTTTGAGCAGATCTGCCAGCGTCAGCCTCTCTTCGCTTCCGTCAATGAAAAACCGTCTAGTAACGCGCCCATCTGCAGGAGACGCGACAACAGCAGGGCATGCACACGACCAGGGAGTGTTGGCGGTCATTCAAGTGGTGGCATGATGGTGTACTGGAGGAAGGTCGACCTGCAGTATTACTGATGTAGTACATCAGTGAGCGCCTGTCATCAGCGTTGAGGCTACTAGCCACCTGGTGGGTGGTGTAAACATGTCCACACGCAACCTTGGGAGTCCGCTGTTCCTCCAATTGTGGCGCTGGGCATGCACATCAGGTGCAAAGTGCTGCCAAACAAAAGCCCCACAGTCAAAGAGGGTGCATACCACCACCTGCAGCCATGGGTGTGTTCTGGACATGGTTCCTGGCGTTGGCATGGCAACAAAGGTAGATCCTCACCTGGCAGCAGCAGCTCTGACAGCCCGTCTGTGCGGGCCAGACTAGCCGCAGGCAGAGTATTGCCAAGCTGTTGGTTGAGGGTGTGCTGCATGTAGGCAGCATCTTGGGGGTCGGTAAACACGTAGTGTTGCCAGTTGGTGAGGACTCCATTGAGGAACACCTGGACAGTCTTCATCTCCTGGTGGTGCAGGCCTGCGCAGGCGCTAGCTGTCCTGCAGACATACACACAGGATCAGCACACGCCCCGACAGGGCACAGTGAGTCACCCTCGTACTCCATCAGCGTCAGCATTTGACACGGGACTCCGATATGGCCCTGCAGGTGTTGGCCTGCGGTCAATGCTGCTATCAGGATGCTGCAGGACAATTCCTGCAGGTTGAGGGAGGGTACAGAAGCATGTGGGGCTGTGCGCATGCTGTGCTGGAGCCACCGTGCTGGCAGTGCGTGCGGAGGAACATGCTGACGTCAAAGCCAATGAAGACGCAGCTAGTCTCAAACTGCTGCCGAGGCACACCTGTGTGCAGGCAATGCCCTCTGTCACAGCTGCGCACAGCAGCACACCAGCGCCTCTCCCCACGTGTAGACACACCTGCGAGGTGCATGTAACAGCGACCTGGTCACTCAAGCTTGTCATAGCTGCCCGAATGACGGTTCTTACTGTCGTCATGCACCACCACCAGGCATGCAACTTCCCCTTGTTTCGCAGCACTTCCGGACAACCCATGGCCAGGTGTGCTGGCCACCGTGCAGAACGCCTTTCAGACGTGACATGCTGCATAGAAGTGCTGACCAGCCGTGTTTGTGCGTATTCACGGCCAGTGGAAAGCTGTTTACCTCCCCACTGCTTGCCAGCAGCACCCAGCTGTGTTGCCTGCAATTGGCCTGCTGCGTGCCACAATCGCCCGCTTGCGGCAGTGATCGGTACCAAAACCAACACAATATGTCTGGTGTCGCCTTTGCTGCGCCACCAAGGCTCTCTGTCCGCACAGAACGTACCTGCTGCCAGGAGCCTTGCCTCCAAGTTCTGGGCGTCCTGGGGCCGTGGCAGGCCTCAAGCATGCGTCCTGCAAGCAATCAATGTGCAATAGGTCGATTTAGCCTGGGCATCCAGCACGTCCGCCGGCTGGGCAGTGAGACTGGGCCAGGGGCAACAAGGGATTCCTTGCCTCTGACGCCAGGTCTGGTCTACGGTGCTGATCCTGAGCGTGATCAGTCTTTTATTGATAGCCACTTTGATGTCATGGCTTCTGAGGGCCCCAGCGTCGACGGTGCAGTCCAAGGTTGGTCAGAGTCGTCAGGTGAGGATGCGGAATGATATGATCAAATGAAATGAATCGCTCACACCCACAAAGGGAAATTGCGCATTCTGGTTTCCCCCTATCGTCGGGAGCATTGGGGTTCAGCTGGTTTCACCTGGCATGTTACTTTCGTTTCTGCTGCTCATCTCATTGCAATGTCTTCGTTCATGTGAACATTATTTGCTGGAGCAGTTGGCAGCCCAGGGAAGCAGGACTTGCCCAATGCTGGCGGAGGTCAGAGCGTTCACCTGAACCTCTGAGACGATTGGAAGCTTTTCTAGAGGTGCTAGGTAGCCTAAAGAAACTTGAGGCAAGAGCAACGAGCAGCGCTCCAAGACACTCCTGTTTGCTGGACAGCATTCTTCAGTAGCAGCTCTGGAACCCAGGTTTGCTTCCGTCAACGTTGCAGGAGCCCTGTCAACACAGCAGAACATATTGGAATGCGTAGAAATGATCATCTCATGTCCATGCATGGGCGTCTTCGTGCTGCAGGAAGCAGGATGGCTGCAGCAGTAGATGCAGCAGAGGAGCGGAAGGCACTGGACGCCAAAATCAGGGAGGTGGAACAGCAGTTGAAAGGGGCCACAGGAGACAAGGAGGTGGCACTACAGCAACGCCTGGCAGCGCTGGAGCAACGCCTGGCAGCGCTGGAGCAACGCTGGCAGCGCTGGAGCAGCAGAAACTGTTGCTGATGACTGCTGAGCAGCAGTCAGGTGCGACTGGTTGGGCACACAGCCAGGGTGCTGGTCTCCTAGTGGCCAACCTTTTACTTTTTGAGCAAATGTTCTACAGAGAACTCCATTTCCGAGCAAGGTTTCAGCAGAGCAGGTCTGCAAGATGAGACAGCAGCAGCAACATGCTGCCCCGAGGCAGTTGCAGCAGCTGGTAGCATGCTGTAGGGTGGTACCACATTATATGCAACCTGCAGACCCAGCATTGCATTCTTCTGCTTGTAAATCAACGCGGACTCAGTGCAGCAGCAGTCTTTAGCTTCAAGATTGGCGAAAGCACCTGCATTTGGCAACGTGTCAGCTACCACAGGATCACCAAGGTTGTGGAGGGCTGAGGCATAATGGAAGAGTTCCAGAACAGCCCACAGCCTCTGCACTTCACTGCATTTGTGGTTGTCACTTTGCTATGTGCCCTGCCCCTGTGTCCTTGCATGTACCCCTTGACCTCATCTGCGGATGATCCACAGCAGCAGCAGGTGAGATGGTGCAGGACTTTGTCATGGCCCTTGTGACAACCTGCTTGTGCATCCATGCTTGACTTTTGCCGCGCAACATCATATGCTAGGTGCCAGCTGCTGGTGCTCAACCTGACTTTGCACAGAAGCTCTGCAGCGCCTGCTCTGCATGCCCTTGTTCAAACAGCGACCATGTCTTGACCTTCGCTGCATGGCTTGCCCCCCACATCCTTGATGCACCCTGCCTGCCTGGCTTCTTCCATTGTCCCACAGCAGCAGCAGGTGAGTGATACAAGGTCTTCTTGCAACCTGGAAACAGCGCATTGCCTGCGCACCACCATATGCAATACGCCAGCACCTGGTGCTCGAATTGACTAGCAACACCGGTTTCTTGAGTATGCAATAAGGATGGTAAGCAATGGCATCATCAGCATTCACCGCTTTCTCCTGTACGTTGTCTGGCAAGTATTTGCCTGCCATTGCCGTCACGTGCATTCAGCGACTAACCTGGCATGTCTGTCTTTGCATCGTGCAGTTGGTGCAGTTGGGCTTTCCGAGATCCTCAAGGAGCAGCAGCAGCAGCGGTACCTGTTGGAGCAGCAGCAGCACCTGCAGCAAACGTGAAGGAACAGCAGCAGCAGCAGCACACTGAGCAGCAGCAGCTGCTGACCGAGCAGCAGCAGAACTACCAAGGGCTCATGTTGGATCTTTTTCACCCCACATCCTCTATCGCCAGCAGCAAGGAGCTCAAACGCTATCGTGACGGGGCGTTGGTGTTTTACTATGGCTCCAGCTCCTACGCAGGATACACATGCATGGTCACAGGCATGGAGTGCAGTGCGGGGGAGTTGGTGGCAGGGCACATTTACAGGCAGCAGTGGCCCAAGAGTTGGCTGGTGAGTAACCTCCTGCCAACAAGCACGGGTCAATGCAGTTGCGTTCAAGAAAAGCTCGCACGCTTTTAGCTTTTTGACTGGAGCATTTTGTAAAACACTGGAGCCAGTTTTTCGGGGGCATCATGCATTCCATGCAGGTGGCTTTGTTTTTGGCATCATTCACCCGTGTGAAAATGTGTGACTGCCCTATCTCTGCTTTATGCAGGCCAAGGTTGGCATCACACTCCATGATCCCTCCAACATCATCATCATGCAGTCACAGCTTGAGAGGGCCTTTGACAAGTGGCAGTGGATTGTGCTACCAGAGGGTCCTGATGATTACAAGGTGGTTGAGTGGCAGTAGCCCTGGTGATGAAGTTAGTCACTTAGTGCCCATGTGTGCTGAGCAGTTGCCTGCATGCAGAGCCTTAAGCAGTCAAGTACTTGCAGCACTACCTAGCAGCCGTGCACCAGGTAGATCACTCGATGTGTCGAGTTGCAAGATGAATGCCCCTCCTGGTATCCCATGCCAGCTTCCATGCAGCCCACACTATAGCAACACCTGGATGACCAAGGTGTTTCTGACAGCAAGGGCTGATCTAAGGAACACCACTGTCAATGCATATTTGCTGCTGTAGGTCCATGTTCTGTACCCTCCTTTTCTGGATGACCCAAGGCAGCAGTACATCTCTGGCAACGCTGGCAAGAGCATACGATGGCAAGACATCCATGGTGGCAAGCTCAAGCTGCCACGCTTGGCTCGCCCATCGCGCCGCCTGTGTGGCTTCCATGCTGCCCTTGCAATCCAGAATGCAGAGGTCCAAGAATGGGTTCCCAAAGGCAGTGTTGTTTTGCCCGACACAGCGTGGGGCTCACCAAATTGTGATAAGCAGCTGATGCAGCAGTTCTTGAATAGCTTAGATTTGTGTGGTGCACGGCGCCTGCAGATGTCAGAGGGAGCAGAGGATGACAGCGTGGATGAAGCAGACATGTAGTGCATGACCTCCACAATGGCAAATGTTTCGGGTGTGGGCACGTCTGGTCCTGTCGTGCAGGCTCGTCAGGCCCAGCACATCCTTGCACAGCACAGCATAGCACGGCGCTTCACTGGAAGGTGCCGGCAGAATGATGGTTGGATTCATTCATTGTGCAAGGCTGCTTGGCACAGGGTGGTGCTGACGTCTTCTGGTCACTGCTTGGCATAGCAAGTGCAGTTTGTCTTGCTGACATGTGCTATAGCGTGTTGCTAAGTGCAATGTCCCGTTGACTGGAATGCGCCTGGGCACAATGTGTTGCTGTGTGCCAAGTGCAGTCCTACTCGGCACAATGTGTGGTTGCTGGTTGGCATGCCATTCCTTATGGGGTGCGGCTGGGCACATGGTGCTATTGGAGTGTGTTTGTGTTTGTGTCAAGTGACAAAGGCATCGCCTCATGATCCAGGGAACTTTTGCGTGACGAAGGCACCAAATCATGGAATGATCGCAAGCCTGCATTGTGACCTCTAGGTATAAATATGCTTTTACTACCAAACCATGTTGGCAGCTCACAACACTGCTTTGCTCGCAGTTGGAGATAGTGTGGCTGGCCTCCAACCAGTGAGCCAACTTATTTTCCAATGCATTACATGAAATGCCAATTACTGACCCTATTATCCGTGAGTAGGGGGAGGGGAATCTTTACAAGAATGCAGAGTTAGATTTCAGGTTCGGAATCGAGATAATTCACGAGATGGTGATCCCCGCCGAGCCCACGAGCGAGCCAGTGCCCACTTGATTGGTTGTTTAAAAAGCTGTTCTGGCGAGAGTGGCAGGAAAGTATGTGAATCTGCATGGCTGCGAAAATGATTGCATGCAAAAAGAATTCTCCTAAGAAGCGGTATGTGGTTCATGACGACCACACAGTCTTACATTGTCCAGAACTTCAAGTGCTGGCAGCAAAGCGGACGCGCTTGGCCCTCCCGCCTCCACCCTTCCTGCTTGCGGGCCCCTCAGCAGCATCACCTTGTTCCCCTCGTCCCTTCCCTGCGGTGCGCTGGCCTGCACTCTGCTTGGCAACGTTTCTGCTGCCTTTCTTCTGCTCGACCCTTCCCGCGCCCGCTGCACTAGTGCTGGCACCTTGGTCGGCTGGCACGCTGTGTCCTGCTGCAGACTTGGTCACCCGCACAAAACCATCGCAGCTCTCTTGGAAGCCATAGTTGTGGGTGAGGTTTAGGGTTTAGGGTGTGCATGCATGCAAGGTGTTGTGCTGCTGCGCACTACTCCTGTGCACTGTGCTGGGCTTGCCTCAGCCTGTTATGTGCAAGCTTTGCTTGCTTCTCGACAGGCGTATGGGCCCATGGTGTGTGTTTTACTAGTCTTGGGTATACTGCCTCCTGGGCATGAGCCAGCAGCCTGGTTGGTGCTGGCATGCATGCCCAGTCCACGCGCTGCGCGCGCGCGCGTTGGCGCAGCTGCTGTGCTGTCATTTTTCAGAGTACGTGCGTGTGGTTGAGCACCTGCTGCTGTGAGAGATTGGGGATCCCAGCAGCTGCATTCCCAGCACTGCAAATGTGCTCAATTCCTTTCAACCCACCTGGCACGAGGCGTCTGCACTGCTTCCTGGTAGTGCTGCTGCTGTCTGTCCTGCGCAGTGGCAGTTGGCGATCTGCAGGCAGTACATAGCAGTACTGGGCACAGGTCAGCACAGCCCCTGGCTGACAGGGTGCTGATGTGTTTATCACGGTAACTAGAGTGGTTTTTCTGCATTTGTATAGAATGGGCAACATGCTTGTATGTGCATGCCAGGCTGACAGGTGTGAACAGCATGGCAGCTGTTCAGTGTTTCAAAGTGCATGCTGTTACGCAGCACGCACGCAATTCGCAATTGCAATTCATACGTCTGCCATGATTGCGTGTTGCAGATGCATCCTGCTGCCGTTTGCGCACACACAGCCCAACCTCGGACACAATCTGCAACGTGCCCTTCCTGTGGACTGCACTTCCAGCCTTGATTACGCGCAGCTGTTTCTAATCAATCTCATCAAAACAACCCTACGTTCACGCAGCAGATCAACGCACCTGGCAGGACGTGCTGTTCCGTAGCTGAATCACCCCCGTCACTTCGATAATTCTGCACACAAGCAGCGGCGTCAAAAGGCCAGGCAAACAGTGGCAAATTGTTCAGCTTCCAGTGCACTCTGGGCTCAAGCAAAGGCACGGGACGCGTTCAGCACTGGGGCATTGCTGCTGCAGATCCTCTAGCAGCAGCACTGGCTTGCAATCATGGAGCAGGAGGGCACCCTCGACCCAGGTGTGCAGAAAGGACTCTTCATTGGATACACATCTATGGTGGAGCCCTGCTAGATCCATGCAGCCTGAGCATTTGCCAGCCTCTCCTTGGTGAAAGTGCGGCACTCTCCAGTGAGAACCGGTCAAAGTTAGGGTTTAGCCAAGTGTACCCTGTACCCTGGTAGTGGCTGACAAGTGCCGCACACTGCACCTGCTGCTGCCTTCTTTTGCGCTGCGCAGAGGAATTGCTGCGAGAGCATGTCAGGGGCACCAAGTACGCCCGGAAAAAGACGTGGGTGAGGGTGTTGGGGTGCATGTTATGCGTCATGTTTCTGGGGCAAGCTGGGCCAGACTTTGCCAAGGCGCACCATGCCCTGAAGGGCATTCTTGACTCTCTCAATCAGCAGCTGCCAGAGGACGAGCAGCAGTTCATTGGTAGCAAGGATTTCAACTACTTGCGCACCTGATGGGGTCATTGGATTGAGAACGGGAGTGTGGACGATGCACACAGGTCTGGCCGTAGTCGCAATGCAACGAGAAGGAGGCTCTTGAAGCAGCTCAGATTTGCAAGGAGGGGAAGCTTGTTGAGGAGAAAGTGAAGGGCAACACAGTCAAGCACAGGGTACACTTCACCAGCCTGGGAGAGGCCATCAGGGAGAGCCCCCGTTTGAAGGAAATTATGACCAACAACGGCCTCAAGTTTTCAGACCAGCTGCTGCATGCCATGCACGACGCTGACCCCTCCCTCACCCTTGTCGACAGTGAATGAAGACTCATCAATGTATATGGTGTGGTTCAAGAATGCTGGCCAACCCTCATGAATGCCCAAACAGTGCTTGGCGTAGTCCACACGCTCCTGCAATTCCTGTGTTGTGAAGGAGTGCTTGAAGAACAGCTTGCGGTGCACAAGGGAGGGGTCAGCGTCGTGCATGGCATGCAGCAGCTGGTCTGAAAACTTGAGGCCGTTGTTGGTCATAATTTCCTTCAAACGGGGGCTCTCCCTGATGGCCTCTCCCAGGCTGGTGAAGTGTACCCTGTGCTTGACTGTGTTGCCCTTCACTTTCTCCTCAACAAGCTTCCCCTCCTTGCAAATCTGAGCTGCTTCAAGAGCCTCCTTCTCGTTGCATTGCGACTACGGCCAGACCTGTGTGCATCGTCCACACTCCCGTTCTCAATCCAATGACCCCACCAGGTGCGCAAGTAGTTGAAATCCTTGCTACCAATGAACTGCTGCTCGTCCTCTGGCAGCTGCTGATTGAGAGAGTCAAGAATGCCCTTCAGGGCATGGTGCGCCTTGGCAAAGTCTGGCCCAGCTTGCCCCAGAAACATGACGCATAACATGCACCCCAACACCCTCACCCACGTCTTTTTCCGGGCGTACTTGGTGCCCCTGACATGCTCTCGCAGCAATTCCTCTGCGCAGCGCAAAAGAAGGCAGCAGCAGGTGCAGTGTGCGGCACTTGTCAGCCACTACCAGGGTACAGGGTACACTTGGCTAAACCCTAACTTTGACCGGTTCTCACTGGAGAGTGCCGCACTTTCACCAAGGAGAGGCTGGCAAATGCTCAGGCTGCATGGATCTAGCAGGGCTCCACCATAGATGTGTATCCAATGAAGAGTCCTTTCTGCACACCTGGGTCGAGGGTGCCCTCCTGCTCCATGATTGCAAGCCAGTGCTGCTGCTAGAGGATCTGCAGCAGCAATGCCCCAGTGCTGAACGCGTCCCGTGCCTTTGCTTGAGCCCAGAGTGCACTGGAAGCTGAACAATTTGCCACTGTTTGCCTGGCCTTTTGACGCCGCTGCTTGTGTGCAGAATTATCGAAGTGACGGGGGTGATTCAGCTACGGAACAGCACGTCCTGCCAGGTGCGTTGATCTGCTGCGTGAACGTAGGGTTGTTTTGATGAGATGATTAGAAACAGCTGCGCGTAATCAAGGCTGGAAGTGCAGTCCACAGGAAGGGCACGTTGCAGATTGTGTCCGAGGTTGGGCTGTGTGTGCGCAAACGGCAGCAGGATGCATCTGCAACACGCAATCATGGCAGACGTATGAATTGCAATTGCGAATTGCGTGCGTGCTGCGTAACAGCATGCACTTTGAAACACTGAACAGCTGCCATGCTGTTCACACCTGTCAGCCTGGCATGCACATACAAGCATGTTGCCCATTCTATACAAATGCAGAAAAAACCACTCTAGTTACCGTGATAAACACATCAGCACCCTGTCAGCCAGGGGCTGTGCTGACCTGTGCCCAGTACTGCTATGTACTGCCTGCAGATCGCCAACTGCCACTGCGCAGGACAGACAGCAGCAGCACTACCAGGAAGCAGTGCAGACGCCTCGTGCCAGGTGGGTTGAAAGGAATTGAGCACATTTGCAGTGCTGGGAATGCAGCTGCTGGGATCCCCAATCTCTCACAGCAGCAGGTGCTCAACCACACGCACGTACTCTGAAAAAATGACAGCACAGCAGCTGCGCCAACGCGCGCGCGCGCAGCGCGTGGACTGGGCATGCATGCCAGCACCAACAGCAGGCTGCTGGCTCATGCCCAGGAGGCAGTATACCCAAGACTAGTAAAAACACACCATGGGCCCATACACGCCTGTCGAGAAGGCAAGCAAAGCTTGCACATAACAGGCTGAGGCAAGCCCAGCACAGTGCACAGGAGTAGTGCGCAGCAGCAACAACACCTTGCATGCATGCACACCCAAGAAAGCAGCAGCAGCTGGGTGCAGCTGCAAATGTGCTGCAGATGTGCCCTAGTGTGCCCCTCACCCCACTCAACGAGCATAGGCGTTGGGGTAATCGCCGCCAGCCCCACACAGACACGGTGCTTCTCATCCAAGTAAGAAACACCCTGTGGGGTCTTCAGCATCTGCCACAGCTGAGGGAGCCCTGCCACATCCTTCTCCACATGCTGAGCCCAGCCATACGTAGGCAGATTGTAAAAGACCTTGCGCACCATGTCCTGCAACTTGGTGTGGTCATCAAGGAGGCTCCAATCCTCATACAGCTGGCACCTGAGGTGGTGCTTCACAGTACCAAACAGGTGCTCAATAGGCTGTTCAAGTCATGGCTGTAGGAGGGCAGAGGCAGCTTACAGCCATTGACACGGGCGTCAATCGTGTCGGTGGGTCATTGGGGTTCACCACCACTTCCCACGTGGCAGTTGCCTGGACGGCGTCATTGTCATAAGACAACCAGAAGCTAGCAGCATTTGTTACTTTGTTCCACTCCTTGACTATGTGGTAGAGGTTGTTCTCAAATTCCTCCTGGTCATCTTCCCTGCCTTGCGGCTGCCGTCTTGAATCTGCAGGGAAGCAAAAAGGAGGCGGGGCACGGGGAAGCTGCCTCAGTGGAAGTTCAGGGCGCTACGTGCCATGCGGGGGGGGGGGGGGGGGGGGGGGGGGGGGGGCTCAGGGTTGAGAAGTATGGCAGTGATGGGGCTGAGCTGTGGTCCCTGATGGCACCTCCCTGCCAGTTGGCCACTACTCAGGAGAGTACCAGTTGCATTGGCGGCTCCAAGGGTGTCCCCGTGGCACCCCCACCTGCGGGTGGCAACTAGCACAACAGTGCGGGACCCCTGTGATCTGTGGTGTGCCTTCTGTATGTACAGTGAGGAGGCATGGAGGCAGCAGGGCATGCGTGTGCTACCAGCCTGTGAGCTGGGCTTCAGGACCTGTTGAGGAGGTGGGGGGTGGACAGGGAGTTCAGCCTTCAGGCGCGGTTGCCGGCTTTTGGCCGTGGCCATGGACTTCTTCCAATGCAGCAAGGGTACTTTGTGCAGGTGGATGGGAGGTGCCATTGGGTTGCTATGTACCACCACAGCACATGGGTGGTGTTGTTGCGCGACATGATGCAGAACATGGCAGCAGTGCAGCAAGGTGGTCGGCTGGTGCGGGTGCACACAGAGGATCTTGGTAATGCTGACTGCATTGCTGCCGCCCTTGAGTCTGTGCGGCAATGGGCTACACCCTTGTGCTGACACCCTCATATAGTACAGCGCTAGTGCGCTGGGGTTCCTTTGATGTTCCCTATTTGCAGCTGCTAAAGTGGTTAGTTCCCAACTGCCAGGGTCACACTGACGGTTACGAATAGGCAATCACACAATTCCCCAATGTAACAGGCTCACCTCGTACTCCATGTCCCGCTCTACCGCATTGCCATCCAGCCTGTGTTGAGTGCCGTTGGATCTTGGTGGTGCCAGTGGTGAACCTCATATACCACCACACCCCCTCTGTGCGCAAAGGCGGTGGGGGCGGTCACTGCAACAATGAAACTTCACAGTGACATGCTTGTGGCCCTTTTTCAGCTTCCTCGGCACCACATCAGAGAATTGAGGTCATGCTGTCACACCAGACAAAACATCAGACTCAGTGTACTTGTCGACAGTGAATGAAGACTGATCAATGTATATGGTGTGGTTCAAGAATGCT